>JAJHZJ010000516.1:519515-860456 GCA_023548195.1 Bettongia penicillata ogilbyi | reverse complement strand
TACTGCAATTACAATGATAAAATTTTAGATTTGTTGTTAAAGAGAATAAAAGGACTTACTAATAATTAGAGTGGTATAAAAGTGGAATGGGATGATGAAGTGGCTGTGTGTTTTCCCTTAAAGGTTTTCATAGGACAATCAATTTGTGGCTCTGATGCGGTGGGGCGGCCTTTTCTGTATGGTTTGTGCCATGTGGTAATTTAGATACCTTCCGATTCAAACATTTCTCATTCTGTGATTTTTTAAGTGGTAATTAAAGTCAGTTTTTATCTCTCTGAAAATAAAACTTTAAAACAAAGAGGAGAAAGGTCTTCAAGTATGAGGAAACATTATTTATGACAGCAGTCTTATTCTTCAGCCATGAGAAACTGAAGAAAATATGGAATATTATATTTAGAAAGTCAGAGCAGGTCAATCTGCAACTTAAAATAATATATCTTTCTCATTTTCTATTTCACTCCATTAGAAAAATACTATACTGATGCTTCTATCTCTATTATTATTTTTTGCTTTCTCCTTATTAGCTCATTTCAGTCTACACACTCCCAATTAATTTGTTTTTTATAGTCATTTACTTGGAAACCAATTATATTTAATAATGTTATATGGAGAATTCTCAAAGTTATTCTCTTTGTAAAATTTGAATTATTAAAATTTATTTCTCTCCCACTATCCCCATTATTCTCCCATGAGCAATTATTTAAAAGTGTTCAATGAATACTTGTTTATACCAGAAAAAATAAATCTCTTCATTCCTGTGCCTGATAATGAATATATTTTTCTTCCCTTTAAGTGCATTTTCTCTCTGTCAAGGGGAATGGTATATTTCAACTCCATTATTTTAGAATTATATTTTATCTTTGTGTTGATCATTCTAAAGCTTTTCAAAGTTTTTCAGTATGATGTTATCATTGTGTAACTAGCATCCCTATTTCTTTTCATTTTGTTCTGCATCAATTTATAGAAATGTTCAGTTTCCTCCGAAATTGTTTTTTTTCATAATTTCTTATAGCACAATAATATTCCATTACAAGCATATACTACAATTTCTTTACTCATTATCTGATAGGAAGAGACTCTCTTAGTTTCAAGTTTCTGGCTACCAAGAAGAGAGCTGCAATAAATATTTTTGCACATATAGATTTTTTTATCTTTCTTTGACTTTTTCAGGGCACAAGCCTAGTAGTGGTATAGGTAAGTGAAACTATCTTTCTGTGGTGGCTTCGCAATTAGTTTCCAGAATGTCTGGACCAATTCCAGTACAATAATGTACTTGTTTTCCCTCAATTTCTTTAATATTTGTCATTTTTCTTAAATCTTTTCTTCAGAACTAACCTTTTCTTTGGATTTCAGTTAAATATTTTCAAGAGATGGGAGAAATACAGCATTCTACAGCATGAAAATAGTATTTAGATTCAAATGACTTGGGTTTGATTACCAAAACTGACACATTGTCAGTTATAGTGACTATGATCTTAGCCAAATCATGCAGCATCTCTGAACCTCATTTTTGTTATCACTAAAATTGAAGGTTAGATTTAATGGTTTTTTTCAATGTACTTTTCACTTTGAAATCCTATGATTCCAGAATATTCCCATTTGTATGTTCTATCATCACAATCAGTGATCATTCTTAAACATCTCACCTCCCACTCTCATACTTTGGGATTACAGCATGCATATTGATGTTAATGGAAATACTTTTACCTCCTAGGTACTTAATATACTTACCTGTAATGACCAAATCCACTTCTTTATCTAAAGTACACCAGAGATGATCATAACCGTGATCATACATCACCTATAGATCTTTTACTTTTATACATAATAGTTCTAAAATTCCTTTATCTGATCAATACCTTCTATCATCCCATCTCTCCCTTTCCTTATTCCTCCTAAACCTAAACTTTGTGCTTGCAATTTTCTCTAATACATCACTGTACTTTCTTAAATTATCACACTTGCCCATGGGAGATCTTACTGTCTGGCGCTATACTCAGGAGGTGAGGGAGGAGGTGGCTGGTCCTGGAGGCTGTGGGGGTATAGAAGCTTACTTGGTCATGAGTGGAGTTCTTAGCACTGGTGTCTGGCATGTACTGAGGCTTTTGTGGTGTTTCCGCATTTCCCTGGGCTGTGCTGAAGCATGTAGTGGTCTGGTAGTTGGAAGATGTCTCTTTGCCCATATCTATGATGAAGTACATGGTGGCTTTTGGAAGGTTGGTCTGCCTCTTCTCTTGGCTATGCTTAGACATGTGGGGTATTCTGGTTCTGATGTTTGCTTGACCACACTGGGCTTCTGGACCTGGTTTTCTGAGGTGGGACTTGTGCTGGCTTACTGGGACACTTCCTGAATTGCCTCTTTATATGTATTCTGTATATACTGACAAACAGAAAGATTAAGGTATAGCTAGACATCTCACTTTGGAACCAGAAAGACCTAGGTTCAATTTTGCATCTAATAAACTGAGTAAATATTTGGATTAAAAATCAACTGCACAAAATACAAGATGGCTAAGACAGCAGTTTGCATCAAAAGTTGTTTTTCTTTTTTGGTGGATTAAAATCTCAAGGTGAATCAACAGCATGAAACAACAGCTAAAAAGTTGTTATAATGGAATCTTAGGCTACATTAGAAGATCATCACAGAGCTCCAAAGGCTCTAACTCTTCCTATTCTTCCCTGGTGTGATAACTTCTTGAGTATCTTGTAACATTCTAAGTATCACATTTTAGGAAACACAAAAGTGAGTTGAAGTTGTACAGAATAGGCTGATCAGGATAAAGAGGGACTTTGAGATTATGCCATATAAAGATGGTTTGAATGAACTAGAAGCATTTATAAAGTCTAAAGAAAATTGTTAAGGCATATATTGTATATGTCTTTAAGGATTTGAAGTTCTATCATGTAGAATAAGTATTTGATTTATACCGTATGGATGCAAAGGACAGAAGTAGCCCTTTTTTAGGTAATTTCAGAGGGGGAAATTTAGACTTTATATGATGAAAATCTAAGTATATATGCAAAAGTGGAATGAGTTGTCTCAAAAACTTATAAGTTCTTTCACACTAGATGTCTATAAGCACATACATGATTGGTATGTTGTAGAAAGGATTCATATTCAGTTAATGATTGCACTATGAACATATGTTGGAATTCCTTCCAACTTTGAGATTCAGTGAACAAGAACAAGAAATTAATTCCTGGGTGGCGTTATGAAAATCTCAATTAATGAGCCATCAAGAAAGTTTAGGCTCTGTTCTTGGCCTGTCTAACTAGAAAGACAAATTTCTTAGCTTCACTAACTCTCAGTTTTTTAGATTATAAATCCAAACAAAACAAAATAGAATAAGAGGTTGAGAATAGCTTACCCAAAGCCCCTTTTAGCAACATGCTTTTATAAACTTTAAAAAGCATCTATTAATTCAGATACGTTTTTCTCCTACTTCAGGTAAGTATGGTAGGCATTATTATATAGCATTTCTTTATTCAGCACACATGAACAATTATCCTTACAGCTGGAAGTTACTTGTGCTGTGATGCCAGAACCTAATTCCTATAAGTTTTCAAAAAAAAAAAAAAAAAAAAGGAAAACTCTTATGTAGACTCCTAATCTAATTCTTTGTTTCTTATTAATTTTTCTGGTCCAAAGTGTCAGTAGGAAATAAATGAATCATACTTGCTCATTTAATATCATCCTGAAAATAAGCCTTAAAGATTTCTCTGTGGAATTTTCAAAGGTGTCTTTCTGTAAGTGAATAAAATTACCATATTCACAAGGTTTATTACTTATGACAGCTTCATTTAATTTATACACCTATGTATAATTTCTGAATTAGTTATAATGATAGTATTACAATTTAAACTCATGATATTTTCATATGTAAATTAAAATGTTGAATCATTGTTTCTATGTCTTTTAGTCTATCATATCTCATCATACAAATGGAAAGTTAAGATATTTTAAATACTTTTGATTTTATGTCGATGTGAACTGCAATACTCTTGAGAATTCTATTTTATTTTAACCATACCTTATTTTGATCTTTTTTTGGTGAGTATTCATTTTCTCATTCTGTTTATGACTTGAATTGATAGGATGTATTCTTATTTTGTTTCCATTATGATATTTATAGCTGAACAGATAGTTATAGGAGTTGTGCCACCGAGAAGTTTTAAAACATTCATTCTTTTCACACTATAGTTTTAGTAAAGTTACAGATTTTTCATAAGCTTGTGAAAATTTTCTGTCTGCTCAAGAACTAGAAGCCAAGCTAGTGTATATTTAAATATCTGGGAAAATCTGTCTAAGTTCACATGTGTATAAACTTTTAACCAAATGTAATTGAAACTGAGGTTTGGAACTTAATTTTAATTAAACTTTAAAAATCGAGATTGTCTAAAAATTGCTTAGCCATATCTGTTTAAGCAAATTCATTATGCAATAACAAACAATTATGTAGTGAGTTAAAGTTTGCAAAGCACTTCACATAGTCTCCTTGATTATCACCAAAACTGTGAGATAAGTGCTATTTTGCAATTGGAAATTGACACTGACAAATGTTAAGTGACATTGTGATGAAAAATTCCCAGAGATAGAGCTTCACATAATAAAAGATTAATTTATTAAATAGGCTGGTCAGCAATAGCTAAATCAAAGACACCAGGGGAGACTCTGAAACACCTTGAATCATGTGTGTTCCTTCTGATAGGGAAACTTCCTTGACAACTGAAACCTGAGGAGAGCTAGAAAATTGTAACAGTAAACACCCCAACATACACAAGAGGACCTGCTATCACAGGCTCTTAGATCTATATTCATAAAAGCAACTTTCAGGGGGTTAACAGTTACTTTAATTAAACACAGGTATCAGAGAAAATCAAATTCAGAATTTCAGAGAAATGAAAAAAAAATTCTGTATTTTTTCTCTATTTCCTAACTGCCTTACCACTAACGTACATACACCTTTACCAGAGGAGGGAAGTATGAACATTTGCAATTTCAAAAAGCAGGGGAGGAGTGCTTTAGCGACTTCCCAGAGTCTCATCCTGCACATTGACCTTCTTCCAAAAACTAAGCACCCAAAGTAAAACCTCATCCTCAGAGTATTTATACACTTTTTAGAGCCAGAGTGCATAACCCTCTGACCCAGTGCCTCAGTAGAAAAAACAAAAGCTGCTTGGGCCCTCCTACAAAACAACTCCCCTAATCAAGCTTCCCACAATGGGCAGTCTCATGAATGGGTGGAAAAGATCCTCCCCAATTACATGATTCTATCAGAGGCACTTTTAGTAAAACAAAAACAGCAAAAGATCCTAATTTGATTGCCATTACAAAAATTTTCAGCTCCTCCTGCTGAGAATGTAGTTTGATCATGACAATGAATATCTGGTCACTGGATCCAGAAGGCTCAGGAGGAGAGAGTGAGGCTGGTGACTTTGCACAACTTTACTTCACTCAAAACAAAATCAAGTGCAAGTTATGTCATCATTTCTCTGATGTCATGGTCCTCTTTGAAAATGAAGGATGAACACAACCTGTGAGTAGACCCAGCTAACTGGGTAATTCAGCTCATCCTCTCTCTCAACCCAGTCCTATCCCCTTCCTTCTCCTCTCCAAGAAAAGGTAAATTTTGATGATGAGAGGCTGCCCAGTTAACTTGGGGTACATTGGTTAGATTTTTTTTCCTCTTTCTTTCTCTCTGTCTTTCTCTTTCTTTCACTTTCCTTCTTTCCTTTCTCATTGCTTATGAGTTAAGGCAATCAGTTATTACATATAAAGACAGAATATCTATGGAAGTTAATTTTTCAGGTTATTCTTCTGAAATCTGAACATGCTCTCTCTCTCTCTCTCTCTCTCTTTCTCTCTCTCTCTCTCTCTCTCTCTCTCTTTCTCTTTCTTTCTCTCTACACACACACACACACAGACTATATTTATAAGTGCATGTATTTCTATATATGTATGGTATTAAAAAAATCTGAGACACACAATTTTGGGTAATTTAATCATTGTATTTAAGTGCCAGCATTTAAATAAATCTTTGACCAAAGACACCTTATGGAGGTAGGCTTACAGCTTATAAGTCCTTGGAACAGCATATGTTCCTCAGGGTGGCAATCAACACTGGTTGGTTTACAATTGATGAGAAAATGAATATTACAATGAGATAGTGGGCTATATTACAATGAGTGTCTTAAGTTACCCAAGTCTTGGTCAATGAGACTGTCTAATTTCAATATCATAAAAAAAGGAGGATCCACATTTTCCAGGAACTTTCTGAGCAAACACAATGAATAAGAATGGATCTATTAACCCTATCTTGGAAAATCTTTTATTGTCTGATTGGATCTTGACCTGGGTAAATCTCTGCTTAAGACTTCTCTCACTAGTTGCTTTCTGAATGAGAAAGTAGAAAAGTGGGGAAATGTAGGTCTTAATTCAATAAGAAGTTATTAATTGTTAAGAGAGAAATAGTCATTTCTCATATATGTATACTCATCTCTCTATGTATGTATACATGTGTATTTATGTATATATGTATATGTGTGTATGCACACATGCATGTATGTACAGTACATATATGTGTGTATACACATTCATAACAAGTATAACATTAAAGTGTGAGGTCTGATTTCCATTGATTACTAAGTGTGGAAGTACAGTCTAAGTATTTTAATACATGAAAAGTACATAACTAATAATGTGTAAATCATATGCCTATATTTGTGGACCATATCACATTCATAATATAATGAGCCAATTAAAAATAAGGATCAACTTGGTCTAAATCTAGTGATTGATTAATTTCTCCATGTGGAAATACTGAAGAATTCTTCACATGAAATCACTAGCAGACTTCTTGTTCTGGTTGTATCCCAAGACCTTATTGTTAGTGATCTTATCAAGTTATTTGCTGTTAAGTATAATCTATAGATGAAACTAGTCAAGAGGTTGGTTTTGTGTTTTGCCATATATCAACCCATGTAGAAAACTTAGAACAAGGAAAACGAAGCATATTCCCCCAGGTTCCCACTATTACTTAGTAGACGACTAGAACATGTGTTTCATGAGTCTTCTACTTCCTTATGGCATGTGACCTCTGACTCAGTTATTAGAGTATATGGTCATGCTATTATCATTGCTACTCTGCTGAATTCTTCTGACTTGGTGAAATTGTCTCTTCCTCATCATCTTTAATATACAGTGTCTGTGCATCATAATTACTTTAAACTTTTGTTGATAATCTATGATGTAGTAGAAAGAATGTTGAAGCTAGAGTCAAGGCCTAGGTTTGATGACCAGTTCTGATATTTACTAGTTAAATGAGCTGGTCAAGTCAAAGGTTCCCTGAGCCTCAATGTCTCCATCTTTAAAAAGAGGTTAATAATGTATTTCCTACCTCATAGAAATATAGTTAAAATGAAGTTAGTGGATGAAAACTGCTTACTTTCAACATTAGAAACACAATAAATGTCAATGATTTTGCTGCCAAGAGTATTTGAAAAGTAGAAATATTTTTTTTTCTTGCCAGGGAATTTTAATCTTATCATTATCCTACTGAAGAAAATGATGCAGATAGAATCAATAATGTTCTCAGAATATTATGTAAATGAGACAAGGTAAAACACACATTTTATAATATTGACTTCTGCACAATGAGAGGATATTTTATCTCATCCATCTAGATTTCAGTTAATTATATCTATTAGGAACTGGAGTTTAATCTTAGTTATGATGTAGTTGTGTTGTAAAGACACTTCTGTGCTATTTCCATTTACACGTGCAGGGGACTTCTGCTTCAAGGAGATAAGATGGTAGAGTAAGAAATAAATTTCCCTCATACTCCATAATTGACCTATGAAAGCCTAGAAAATATTGCCCCAGAAAAAAACTCTGGAATATTTGAGTCATCAGAAAGATGGGGTGCAGCAGTCTTGTAGCTCAGGAAGCTTGGGGAATTAACAGGAAAGAGGTGGAAAGTGCTCCAAGAAGCCAGTGGCAAACTCCAACTCAGTAAACCGGGGTCCGGGGGAAGGGGGGCAGATGATGAGACCCAGGGTGGTGGAGCAAACAAGTAGCAATACCGGGACCATTGCCTCCCTGCAAGTGCCTCAGCTCAGGCAGGGCAACCAGTAGACACCAGCTCATAAAACCACCACACATGTGGGTGTTCTCCAGCAGTCAAATCTTCTGGTGCTTCAGCAAAACCCCAGGAAGCACAACTCCAGGAGGCATAAATTCAAGCTGGCTGACATCGTCCAGCACCCAAGCAATCATGTGAAAGACCCAGGTGATCAGGCATCTTCCAAAGACAAGATTCCCTACCCCCACCGAGAGAGCTCCAGTGTTGCTGACCCCAGGGCAGCACCAAGTGAACTGCCAAATCCCTACAACCTCCAGCTGCAAGGACCTGGTACCAGTGACCAGATTCTGGGCTTCCAGCACAAGAAACTTGTGTCACTGCCCCTTGCACTCCAGCAGGAGAGCTCAACTCTAAAAACCAAGAATTAGGCAAACATCATGAGAAAAAAGCAAATACAAACAAGGACCACAGATTCTTACATGGGGAATATTAAGGTAAAAATTTAAATGAGGACAAAATTGTCAATATAGATATATCTGAAACCTCAAAGGGCTATATAAACTGGCCTGAAACCCAAAAAGCCTTCTTGGAAGAGCTAAAGAAGTATTTTAAAAGTCACATAAGAGGAGTAGAAAAAATCGGGAAAAGAAATGAGAGATACGCAAGAGAGCCAACAGCTTGGAAAAGGAAGGTCAGAAACTGACTGTAGAAAACACATACTAAAAAATAAAATTTGCCAAAATGAGGGAGGCTCAAAAATCCACTGAAAAGAACTCCATAGAAAGTAAAATGAACCAAATGGAAAAGGAGGTACACAATGGAATAAAAGAAAACGATTTATTAAAAATTAGGATGAGGCAAGTGGAAGTTAATGAGACATCAAGAATTAGTCAAACCAAAGAAAAAGAATGAAAAACCAGAAGAAAACAAAATACCTCATCGGATAAACAACTGACTTGGAAAATAGATCCAGGAGAGACAGTCTAAAATTTTTGATCTACTTGAAAATTATGAAAAAAATCTTTCAGGAAGTCATAAAGGAAAACTGCCCCAAGTCTTGGATTCAGAAGGTAAAATAATCATCAAAAGAAGCCACTGATCATGTACTGAAAGCAATTCCAAATTTAAAATACCAAGGAGTATTGTAGTCAAATTCTGCAATAGCTAGTCAAAGAGAAAATACTGTAAGTAGTCAGAAATAAATGATTTTAATAGCATGGAAACATAGTTATGATTATGCAGGGCTTTGCAGCTTCTACATTATAATATTGGAGAGTGTTTAATATGATATTCCGTAAGGCAAAGGAGCCTGGATTAAAACCAAGAATCAACTACCCAGCAATATTTGGCATTATATTTCAGGGGAGGAAATGGATATTCAATGAAATAGGGGGCTTCCACACCTTCTTGATGAAAAGACCGGAGCTCAATAGAAAATTTGATATTCAAATGCAAGACTCAAGAGAGGCATGAAAATGTAAATAGGAAAGAAACAAAGCATGTAAATAATATGGACAAACTGTTTCTGTCACTACAAGGGAAGATGGCATTTGTAAATCTTGAAAACTGTACTGGTATTACACCATTTAAAAAGGGTATACATAGACAGAGGGCATGAGTATAAGTTGACTTTGATGTGATGATAAAAATAATGTGATGAAAAAAGAGTATTGGGAGAAGAGGAAAGGAGGAGGTAGAAAAGGAGGAATTACATCACATGAAAAGGCACAAAATCCTATTGCAGTAGAGGGAAGTAAGGGAGGATGATGAGCATTATTTAAACCTTACTACAATAAGATTTGATTCAAAGAGGGAGTAATATACTCAATTAAGATTAGGAACCTAATTTACCATATAGAAAATAGGAGAGGAAAGAGGAAAGGGGGAGGAAGTAATAGAAGGGAGGTGTAGCACCAATGTGATAGCCATGACCCTACTAGGGCTACGGAAATCCCAGTGCAATTCTGTATTGTGAAATACCACAGACTCTCCACATGGAAGGCAGAACCAAAACATTTATCCAGACACCAAATCCATCATAGTAACAAAAAAATATATATACAATAATAATGCAAAGAACAACACCATTCCTAAGCCTCCCCCTGGCTAGGTTTCCCATAAACCAGCTCCATTAAACAAAACACAAGTAGACCCTCTTAAACAATAACAAACAAGCCCATTCACTCATGCTAGCCAGCAGCCTGCCTCCTTCCTAACTGAAACTGCTCTCAAGACTAACTTCCTCTCACCTCTGCTCTAACTCTGCCTTTTTCTATTCTATCCTTCCTATTCTACCCATTGAGCAAAGTCCTCCCACTAGAACCTACATAGGACTCAGACTTCCAGGTGATCCAGCCAGAATACATGAATCTATTAATGAACATAAAAGATTTCCCCATTTTTAATTTCCATTACAGGAGGGCAAACTGAGGTAAGTAGCAGTTGAAAGCAAAACTCTAGTGAGGAGGAAAAGGGGCAAAGGAGAGATAAAAGCATAAATAAGGGAGAGGAAAGGAAATAGGATGGAGAGAAAGACAGAGATAGTAATCATAACTGTGAATTGAATGGGATGAATTGTCCCATAAAATGGAATAAGATAGCAGAGTGGATTAAGAACTATAACCCTACAATATGATGTTTACAAATAACACATTTGAAGCAGAGGGATACACACAGGGTAAAGGTAAAAGACTGGGGCAGGATATATTATGCTTCAGCTGAAGTAAAAAAAAAAAAAAAGGAGAGGTAGCAATCCTGATCTCAGACAAAACAAAAGCAAATATAGATCCAATTAAAAGTGATAAAGAAGAAACCTACATCATGCCATAGACAATTAAATAATGTCAATAATAGTCTATGAAAGGCTTAGCTCTTCTCAGAATTACAATGTTCTAAGATAATTTCAAAAGACTCATGATAGAAAACACTATCCACATGCAGATAAAGAAATTTGGAGTCTTAATGCAGATAGAAGCATATTATTTGCTCTCCTTTTCTTTTGTTATTTTGTTTTATTTCTTTCTTTTGGTTCCTCTCATTAGTTCTAATTCTTTTTTACATACTGACCAATGGGAAAACAGGTTTAATATGAATATATAAGTAGATCCTATATAAGATTGCATGCTGTGTTGGGAAGGAGGGAGTGGGGAGATAATTCAAAACTCAGATTCTCATGGAAGTGAATGTGAAAACTAAAAACTAATTAATTATTAAAATAAAAACATAGTCAGGATAGGAAACTGGTTCCAAATAAACTTACATTACAATCTGAAACAATTACAAATTGATCTCTAAATTTGTGAATAGCAGGGAGCCAAGACTGTGTAGTAGAAGCAGGGCCCTGCTTGAGTTCTCCTCTCCAAACCCCTCAAAAGCCTGTAAAACATGACTTTAAACAATTTCTAGAGCAGTGGAAGCCACAGAATGATAGTGGAACCAAATTCCAGCCCAAGACAATCTGGAAGGCTGACAGGAAGGATCGATTGTACCAGGCTCAGACCAAACCACAGCCCATGCTGTACTGACAGAGACAAGACTGTAGCAGGATTCAGGGGACTGAATCACTGGCAGCTGCTTCGGTTGTCAGACTTCTCACCTCACAAACGTCGTTGACAGGTTCAAAGGTCAGTGAGAAAGCTCTCTCATCAGGATGAGAGGGGAATGTGCTCCCAACCCAGTAACAGTCCCAGTCCCAGGGTGACAGGTAGCCACTGCACCAGCAGGTGCTGTTTCTTCAGCTCAGAGCCTACAGAGAGTGGGGGAAGTTGAGAGGCTAATCTGGGTCACAGTCCTGAGTGACTTCCATTGGGTGAGGAAGACTGTTGGTATATCAGAGCTGGTAGCAGTTGTGGAGAGGGAGTCCTATTCACATTTCCAGGGAAGAAAATAGGCTTATGGCTGCTCACAGACCAGAGCACAGGCCAGGAGAGAAGTAAACAACTCTCCCTTGATTTCACCACTTTGGAGGAACTGAGAACTTACAGGTCCCTAGAGGTATCTATGAAAACAGCTGCACAAAATGCATGAAACATGGAGTAATACACCCTCCACCTAAAACAGAGCACAAAAGTCAAGTAATTAGCTGGAAAAATGGGAAAAGGAAGGAAAATAAAACTACATAAGGTTATTTACTTGGTGAAAAGATATTTTTTTCCTTCTTTTCAGATGAGGGAAATCAAAGCATACAACTGGAGGAGGACAGCAAAGCCAAGGCTCCTACATCTAAAGCATCAAATAAAAATATGAAAGTGTCTCAGGACATGAAAGAGCTTAAAAAGGGTTTAGAAAAAGTAGTAAAAAAAAATTGGGAAGAGAAAAGAGAGTGATGCAAGAAAATCATGAAAAATGAGTAAACAGCTTGCTAAGGGAGACCTACAAAAATGCTGATAAAAAAACAACATTAAAAATAAACTAAACCAAATGCCAAAAGAGGTCCAAAAAGTCAATGAGGGGAAAAATGCCTTTAAAACCATAATTGGTCAAATGGAAAATGAACTCCAAAAGTTAACTGCAGAAAATCATTCCTTAAAAATAGGAATGAAGAAAATGGAAGCTAAAGAATTTGTGAGAAATCAAGACATTTTTAAACAAAATATAAAAAGAATGAAAATATAGAAGACAATGTGAAATATCTCTTTGGAGAAACAAATGACCTGGAAAATAGATTCAGGAATGATAACTTTAAAAAATATTGGTCTATCTGAAAACCATGATCAAAAAAAGAGCCTAGACATCATCTTTCATGAAATTATCAAGGAAAACTGCCCTGAGATTCAAGAACCAGAGGGCAAAATAAGTATTGAAGGAATCCATAGATCACTGCCTGAAAGAGATCCAAAAAGAGAAACTCCTAGGAACATTGTGGCCAAATTCCATAATTCGTAGGTCAAGGAGAAAATATTGCAAGCAGCTAGAAAGAAACAATTCCAGTATTGTGGAAATACAATCAGGATAACACAAGAGCTGGCAGCTTCTACATTAAGGGATCGTAGGGCATGGAATAGGATATTCCAGAAGTCAAAGGAACTAGGACTAAAACCAAGAATCACCAACCCAGCAAAACTGAGTATAATACTTCAGGGGAAAATATGGTCCTTCAATGAAATTGAGGACTTTCAGGCATTCTTGATGAAAAGACCAGAGCTGAAAAGAATATTTGACTTTCAAACACAAGAATGAGAAGCATGAAAAAGTAAACAGTAAAGAGAAGTCATAAGGGACTTACCAAAGTTGAACTGTTTACATTCCTACATGGAAAGACAGTATTTGTAACTCTTGAAACTTTTCAGTATTTGGGTAGTTGGTAGGATTACACACACACACACACACACACGCACATACACACACATGCATGCACACATACACGTGTGCACTCACACACACATACACACATGCAGGCACACACAGAGACAGAGAGCACAGAGTGAATTCAGTAGGATGGGATCATATCTTAAAAAAATGAAGGTAAACGGTGAGAGAGAAATGTATTGGGAGGAGAGAGGGTGAAATGGAATGGAGTAAATTATCTTTCATAGAAGAGGCAAGCAGGAAACTTTTCAGTGGAAGGAAAAAGAGGAGAGCTGAGAAAAAAAACATGAAGTTTGCTCTCATCACATTCGACTAAAGGAAGGAATTATATAAACACTCATTTTGGTATGAAAACCTATCTTACAATACAGGAAAATGGGGAGAAGGAGATAAGCAGGTTGGGGGGGATGATGGAAGGGAGGGCAATGGGAGGAGGGAGCAATTTGAAGTCAACACTTTTGGGGAGGGACAGGATCAAAAGAGAGAATAGAAACAAGGGGGGGGGGGCATGACTACCATCGAAGTCATTTGCAAAACTACACAGATATGGCCTATATTGAATTGCCTGCCTTCCCAAAGGGAATGTGTAAGGAGGGAGGGATGGGGAGAAGTTGTAACTGAAAGTTTTAGGAACAACTATCGAGTATTGTTGTTGCTACTAGGAAATAAGAAATCCAGGTAATGGGAATAGAAAATTGTCTGGCCCTACAGGACAAAAGAGAAGATGGGGACAGGGAAAGGGAGGGATGAGAGAAGAGAGGGCAGATTGGTGAGAGGGGAAATTAGAATGCTCAGTGTATTGGGGTGGGGGGAGGGGACAAATGGGGAGAAAATTTGGAACCCAAAATTTTGTGAAAATGAATGTTAAAAGTTAAATAAATAAATTTATAAAAAATAAAATAAAATAAAGATAAAAATAAAAAAAAACACTATACTCTGATGATCTGAAAAACTGAAATGCTTGCAAGAACAAAAAAAAAATATAATTTATGCATAGATAATTGTTATTGGTAAGGAAGATAAATAAAGAATGCTCCTTATAGAAGTAGGATTTACTTTCAGGCTTTCAGTCTCCAACTTTCTGAAGTTTCTGATATTGTAAAGCAAAATCTAACTTCTACTGACTTCCAAATATACTTCTCCAGCTGCTTTAAGAATATCTTCACGTGGATGTTCTTTTAATATCTTAATCTCATTGTGTCCTCCTAAACATGATTATACAACATTTTCTCTGTAGAATCATCATTTATTTATTGTTTCATCCTAAACTTGAGGATATATTTGGCTCTTCCTTTTTCTTCATTTCTCATATTGAATCATTCATTGACTACTATTGATTTCATTCAACAGCCTGTCTCATATCTATCTTCAGTGTTGATGGCTATTGACTAATCAGAGTGGTGATTATTGAAGGCTGGGGCAGCTGTGGCAATTTCTTAAAATAACGCAACAATGACATTTGCCCCACTGACTTTCCCTTTCACTTGAATACTTAAGAGATAGTTGTAAGGTTATCAATAGTCTGATTTCAGTATTCTGTCTCAGGGAATAGGGAGGTCTAAGGAGAAGGATAGTGACAGAGAATGGCTGTTGGAACATACACAACTTTCATCAATTGTTTGCCATTTTATATGGGTGTGGTTTGTGGCACATCGAAGATCAATGATCATAGATCACCATAAAAGATATGATAATACAAAAGTGTGAAACATTTTGAGAATCACCAAAAGGTGACACAGAGACACAATGAGAGCACAAATTATTGGGAAAAAAAGATGCCAATAGACTTGTTTGATGATGAATTGCCATAAATTTTCAATTTGTGAAAAATAATGCAATGTTTGTGAAGTATAATGAAATGAAGTACGGTAAAATGAGATATGTCTGCATATGGATATCATCATGTCTCTTCTCTGCTCACAATCATTCCCTGAGTTCTAACTGTCTATGAAGTGAAATTCAAGCCCCTTTGACAACAAAGAATATAGTTAGATACCTACTGTTTGCCTCAGTTTCCTCAACTAGGAGTAATACCAGAACTTCTCAGGGTTGTTGTGAAGATCAAAGGAAATACTATTTGTAAAGCATTTAACGCAATGCTTGGCACATAGTAGGTGTTATATAAATGCCTATTCTCTTGCCTCTTTTTTCCCTTTCCTATTTCTATCCTTCAGAAACTATGATTTCAATCAAAGTGGTCTCCTCTGTGCTCCATCAATATGATATGTTGCCTCAAACGTCTCTGCCTTTACTCAAATTATTCTCTATGTCTGTTTTCCTCCTTTCTTCATCCTTGCTTCTTGAATTTTGTTTTGTTTTCCTGTCTTTAAAACGGAAGTTAAATTTTACATTATCCTTGAAGGCTTCATTCATTCTTCCCCTCCCCATATTTGAAAATGAACCGTATTACCTTTTGTTGTACCTTATCACGTAATGCTATATAATTATATTATTGTATTATTCCTCTATTGGTTGTGTGATACGTAAAGGCATAGATTATATTGTACCTAAACTTCTTATCTCCCCTAATTCCTACAGCATTTTTGTACACAATAGACAGAGCGTATTTGTTGAATGAATAAATTAATAAGCAGAGACAATGAATAGGAGAAAGCAATATAGTATAATGAAAGATAGTCTAGAGTCTTATCTTTGTTGATGTTTCCACTTATGAGGTATGGAACTTACAATAAGTTTCTCGCCATTTAAAAAAAATCTTTATATGTTCTTTTTGAAACAAAATCTTGAAGCATAATTTCAATATGTGTGACCCATGATTAAATCACAAGTATGTTATTATTCATTAAATATAAAAAATTAAAAATGTGTTGATATACTATTCTAGTAACGTTTGTCAATTTTTGATAGCCATTTATAAATCTCTGAGGCATTCTTTGCATAACATCTATTGGAAGATATTTTTCAAATATTTTACCTTTCCCTTTATGCAATGGCTTTCATTTGACCTCACAGAAATTACAATAGACTTAACTCATGTTGATATATTTTTGAAGACAGGTGGTACGGTTCAGGAAGAGAACACTGGGCATGGAGTCAAGATGATCTCAGTTCACATCTAAACTGTGACATTGCCTAAGTTTTCCACCATGGATAATTTGTTTAACCTCTGTCTTCATCAGTTTCTTCAACTGCAAAAAAAGAAATAATAATAATATTACTAGTAATAGCATGTACCTCACAGCGTTATTGTGGGGACTGATGAGATAATGTTTGTAAAGCACTTAGTATAATCTCCAACACATAGTAGGCACTTAATAAATGTTTATTCCATTTTATGAGTTGGGCCAAAAGGATAAAATATGTAGTTTCTAAATTGATAGCTCTAATGTCTTGAAACTATGTGCACACAGAGCTTGTCCTGCTTGACAAGTGTTTGAATTTTAAGCTGATAAATGAAGTCACAAAAATGTGATCTGATGAAAATCTTCCTCTCCATTCTCCTACCTACTACTACTACTATATAGTAAAAAGTTAATTTTATTTTTTCCAATCATATCTGTTCATTAGAGAAAAGTACTTGTGTTCATATTTTTTACTTGCAATAGAAAATCTGCACTCATAAAACTAAACACAAATCTTACAGAAAAAAAGATCTGAGCTGAGACTCATAGAAATTGCAATTGTTTCAAAAGGGATGAATGGATTAGGCGAATCCATTTTTTCTTCAGCACTGACAGCTTTTACAGCCTGTGAATCACCATGATATTGCTGTCCGTTATTAATTTCCTACTGCAGCGCTGCCACTTATTTTCTAGCTTCTGTTGCCTTTAGTGTTATAAAAAATGTCCTTGGGAGCAGCTTAAGTATCAATGACTTCTCCTCACGCTACTGAAAGACTGATGGATCACTCACTTAATGAGAATTTGATTCTAACCTTTCTTACTTTTACTTCTCACTATCTCCATTTTGGATCTCTGGTAAAAGGGAAAGAATAAACTATTTCAATGGAGGTTGTTAAGGAACAGTTTTGAATGGCATTTAGTAAAATAACTATTGAGAAAGGTAGAACTTTGCTGAACTCTGGAGGAGAGTGTTTCTCTGTATTCAAGGTACCACCATGGGAAAAACTGTATCACTTATGTTGACTGATGTCAAGACCCCAAGAAGGAAATAGATAGCCACAGTGTCACCTGATGGCTAGAGTTGTATGGAAGTCATTCTAACTGAATAATTTTCTTTTAAGTGATGCATGCAGTCTAATGGGTAGAGAGTCAGTCTCACTGTCAGAAAGAATAGTCTTTCTCTGATATACTTTGATTGAATGACCATAGGATAGTAACTGAAGTTCTCAGTATTCAAGTCAACTGTCTAACACTTTAAGTAGCAAAGCAAGAGATGTTCTACGCTGGTAGAAGGAATTTTCTCAATGAAACTTCCTTATGTTGAGAAAATCATAATTCCAGACTCCATTCTCTTTCTCTATATATGCATAATATTTGTATGTATACATGCACACATATATATTCATACACACATGCACGAACATATATATATATATATTTGTATGAATACATAGATGTACATAGGGAATAATGTAGCATATTATAGTATCTCATTTGATTTTCAAAAGGTTTTAGTTTGCTTGTGAGACATGTAGTATAAGTGTTATTATTTTGTACTTTTCACACAGTTCTATATAAAAGTGGGCTATTATTTTTATCCTCATTTTGTAAATAAAGAAACTGAGGTCTAGAGGATTAAGTAAATTGATTGCAGTTAACACAGCTTGCAATCACACAACTAAGACTCCTATCTGAGCCTTCTGTTTTTACATTTAACACTATTGTTCTATATTATGTGACTTCAATTTATCTACTCAGAGAAGCCACTTGATTAGGAAAAAAAGAAAATAGAAAGATAGCAATGGCAATAGAAAGAAGGGGGAGATTGGCTGAAACATCAATAGGATAAGATTGGGCATATTATATTCCCTCTACCAGGAAAAATTGGCAATTTCTTCTCATGTTATAATCACAGAGTTCCTGAGGACATTGGTGCCTAAGTGACTTGCCTGGGGTCAAATGACAAGTATATCTCAGATATGGGACTTGACCCCAGAACTTGACTCTGAGTCTGGCTTACTATCTAATATACCATACTGTTTTTCAAATTAAATATCAAAGGATAAAAATAACAAGACTTATTACCCATCAAAGAACTTTAAAGAAGAAAATTACTAGACATTTTAACCTAAACAATCGCTAAAACTGGAATGTTAAACAAGATGGTACTTATACAATTAATAATTTTTTTATGTTAAATATCTACTATGTCCCAGGCACCATGTGTTACAAAGAAACTGGGGTCATAAAGAAAGAAAACTAATAGACAGTCCCTGTTCTCATGATCTAGTGAGGAGAGAACGTTTCAATAACCGTGTATAAACATAAATGAGAAACAATCGCTAGAGGCAGATGAAGTAAAGTGTCTTTCAAGGGGAAGATCTTTGAACTTCCCCTCAAATCATACAACTAGATGACTTCTTACTTATGGAGTTTAGGTAGGTAACGTTAGTGATTTAAAACTTTTAAACATGAAGACCCAAAAGAAAAAAAGGATAAATACACTCCCTTAGTTTCCAGTGAGTCTTAAATAGACAAAGTAATATCAAAGAGAGGTTAAGTCTTAGAACCTGACTGATTCTTTAGAAATATCAGTGTGTACTGTGGCTATTATTAACTTGAATGTCCCCATGAGAGGAGACCTGGAAAGCTACACTTCCTGGTCTTTACTTTTGCTGAACATTTGTTGATATTTTTATAGGTAGACATACAAGTAGAGATGTAGAGACAGACAGACAGAGATATATGAAATAATAAAACATTTGTTGAGAGTTTAATATGTACCAACGACGTTAAGAGTTGGTAATATAAAACAAGCAAACAAAATATTCTGTACCCTCAAGAAGCTCACATTCTAAAGGGTATGTAAATAAGTCATGTAAAAAGACTGTAAATAAATAGGAGCCACAAAACAAATGCAGGGGCAATGGAGAGGGAACTAATACAAAATCAAGGCTGCTGATAAGGAGGAAGAAACATCCAGAGAATGAGTTTAGTTAGTAGTGAAAAGAATTTGATTGAGGTGCCTTATGAAATGGCAATCTGTGTTATGAACTACAGGTTGGGAAAGTTTTCTGATAAGGAAATGAAGTCCAGAGAATGAGTCGAGCCAGACCTATTCTGTAGTAAGAGACTTAAAAATATGTCTCATGCAGGCACCTGTGGTCCCTGCTACTGGGATGGCTGAGACTAATAGATCACTTGAACTCACAAGTTCTGACCTATGACTGGACCTACAACTTAATAGGATGTCTACCTTAAGTCTAATGAGCTCCTGGAAGTGGGTGTCCACTACACTGCCAAAGGCGGGGGGAGTGCTAATTAAGAAACAAAACACGTCAAAACTTCCCTGTTGACCACCTAGGACTGACCTCTGACCTCATTCCCAGTTTGAGTGAGAGAAAGAAATCCAATGTCTTTCTCTGCTTCTGTCCTCTGCTCTGCTTCTATCTCTGTCTCTGTCTTTGTCTCTCTCCTCTTCCTTTGTGACACTGATCTCTCCTGTACATCAGACCACTCCTCAGTTTTATGTTCTGTATTCTTTACCAGGTAATGCTCTCTAATCACAGTTGTTCCATAAGGCTCTGTCCTGGAGCCTCTTCTCCCTATATGTTACATCACTCAGTGATTTCGTCATGTTCCTTGGATTCAATTATGATTTCTATGTCAATGCTTTATTTAAAAATTAACTTATTTTGAGTTTTCAACAGTCACATCTACAAGGTTTTAAGTTTCAAATTTTCTTTCCATCTCTCCCCTCCGCCCACCTCAAGACATCATACATTCCTCTTGTCCCTTCCTCTAATCCGCCCTCCCTTCTATGACACCCCTCCCTTGTCTCATCCCCTTCCCCTTTAATTTCTTGTAGGGCAAGATAGATTTCTATACCCTATTGTCTGAATGTATTATTTCCCAATTGCATGTAAAAATAAATTTTAACATTTATTTTTAAAACTTTGAGTTCCAGCATCTCTTCCTTCTTCCCTCTCCTCCCATTACCACTGAGAAGGCAAGCAATTTGATACAGGATATACATGTATAGTAACTCAAAATGCTTCCATAAGAGTCATAATGTGAAAGACTAAATATTTTACCCCCATCCTGTTCTGCCCCCCATTTATTCTATTCTCTCTTTTGACCCTGTCCCTCCTTAAAACTATTTGCTTCTAATTACCCCCTCCTCCAATATGCCCTCCCTTCTGTCATCCCCCCCACCTCACTAATCCCATTTTCCCCTACTTTCCTGTAGTGTAAGACAGATTTTCATACCAAACTGAGTGTGCATGTTGTTCCCACCTTAAGCCAAATCCAATGACAGTAAGGTTTACTCTTTCCCTGTCACCTCTCCCCCCTTCCCCTTCATTGAAAAAGCTATTTCTTGACTCTTTAATGTGAGAAATAATTTACCCCATTCTATTTCTCCCTTTCCCCATCTCCCAATAAATTCCTTTCAACCCTTAATTTTATTTCTATATATCACCCCTTTATATTCAACTCATCCTGTGCCCTCTGTCAATGTGTATATAATCCTTTCAACTACCTTAATACTGAAAAAAGTCTCAAGAGTTACAAAGATTATCTTTCCATGTGAGAATATAAACAGTTCAACTTTAGTAAGTCCTCTTTCCTGTTTACCTTTTTAAGTTTCTCTTGATTCTTGTGTTTGAAAGTCAAATTTTCTATTCAGCTCTGGTGTTTTCAGCAAGAATGTCTGAAAGTCCTCTATATAATTGAATGAACATTTTTCCCCTGAGGTATTATACTCAGTTTTGCTGGGTAGATGATTTTTGGTTATAGTACAAGCTCCTTTGACCTCCATTGTACCATATTCCAAGCCCTCTGATCCCTTAATTTAGAAGCTGCTAGATCTTGTGTTATCCTGCTTGTGTTTCCACAATACTCGAATTGTTTCTTTCTTGCTACTTGCAATACTTTCTCCATGACCTGGGAGCTCTGGAATTTGACCACAATATTCCTAGGAGTTTTCCTTCTGGAATTGCTTTCAGGAGGTGATTGGTGAACTCTTTCAATATCCGTTTTACCCTCTGGTTCTGGAATTTCAGGGCAGTTTTCCTTGATAATTTCTGAAAGATGATGTCTGATCTCTTTTTTTGATCATGACTTTCAGATAGTTCAATAATTTTTAAATTGTCCATCCTGGATCTATTTTCTAGGTCAGTTATTTTACCAATGAGATATTTTTATGTTGTCTGCTATTTTTTCATTCCTTTTGGTTTTTTTTTATAATTTCTTGATTTTTCAAAAAGTTATTAGTTTCCATCTGCTCCATTCTAATCTTCAAGAAATTGTTTTCTTAAGTAAGCTGTTGGAACTCCTTTTCCATCTGGCTGATTCTACTTTTTAAGGACTCTTTCTCCTCATTGATTTTTGGAACTCTTTTTGACATTGGATTAGACTATTTTTAAGATATTATTTTCTTCAGCATTCTGGAGTCCCCTTTAGGAAACAGTTGAATTGTTTTTCATGATTTTCTTGCATCACTGTAATTTCCCTTCACAATTTTTCCTTTACTTCTCTTACTTGATTTCCAAAATCCTTTTTTGAATTCTTCCATGACCTGAGACCAATTTCTATTATTCTTAGAGGCTTTGGATGTGGAAACTTTGACTTTATTGCCTTCTTCAATTCCCGACTAAAATCCCATCTACAATAAGCTGTTCACAACTGTTCTTAATTCTAGTGCCTCCCCTTTGCTAATTCTTTTCTAGTTACCTTGTATATGTACCTTGTTGGTACATATTTGTGTTCATCTTGTCTCACCCATTAGATTTTAAACTTCTTGAGGACAGGCACTACCTTTTTATTCTTTTAGTGTTTTTGGTGCTTAGCACAATACCTGTTACATAGTATGCAAGTAAATGTTTATTGATTAAATGACTATCTATATAAATAAATCTATACATGCGATTTACATTTATAGCTATCTCATATATATGCAAACATATATATAAACACATACTACGTATACATGTACACATGAGTATACATATATATGGCTTTATATTCATATTTATCTTTATATATTTGTTTAATTTAATCTTCCCTCTAGCCTAGTAAGAATAAATTATTCATTCTGCTTGGATCTATATTTTCTTTCTTCTACCCTACATATGTTTCATCACTGTCGAAATAGACCTTTGACTTTCATTTACTTCACAACTTTTCAGAAGCTCTCATTACAGTACATTGAGAAGTGGCATAATTAGAAGAAATATCATCATCACTAAAGTACATTCACCTATACAGGGTAGTACTGTGTCTTGTGAAAAGGAAGTTATGCTAACTTTTGGACTGTGAGCAAGAAAAAAAAAACTACTTCTCTTCATTCTAAGTTTGGTCATCATTCACATTGGTACATCCTAAAGGGGCTAAAGTATCCCAGTGCATCCTCGGTCATCTCTAGTCATCCTGAGGAATGTCAGGTCACTGAATTCAGATGACTCTGGAGTATAAGTGAGGCCAGTGACCTTGTATAGCCCTCCCTCACTCAAAACAAAGTCAAGTGCAAGTCATGTCATCATTTTGCTGATGTCATGTCCTTCTTTGGCAATGAAGGAGAAACACAACCCTGTGAGTAGACTCAGCTTCTCCCCTCTTGTCTGTCTCACCCTCCCCTTCCTTTTCCTCTCCAAAGGAAGGTAAATTCAAGTGGCCAAAAGATGCCCAGTTGATTTGGGTTTTACTGGCTAGTCTCCCTTCCCTTCCCTTCCCTGCCCTGCCCTGCACCTTGACCCTACTGCACTGTGAAGCTCAGTAACCATGGGGCCCCTGGCCCCTGCCTAAAGGCTCTCTTCTGGACCATCCTGGCTTCAGAGTGATAAGCAACAGTACCTGTTGTTGTTTCCCTCCCAGGTCTCCCTGAGGTCTCTCTTTTCTTTTCCTCATTGAAAGAACCGTGCTCTGGCTATTTCTTAAACAGCCCTATTCAATGAATGGGCGTTACTTCACCCTAAGTGAGTACCTGCATAGACCTTGGCCTAAAGGCCCCAAGGTCTCCCAGTGCATCCTGGGTAATCTCCAGTCATCCTGATGAATATCTGGTTACTGGATTCAGATAGCTCTGGAGGAGAAGAGAGGCTGGTGACCTGTATAGCCCTCCCTCACTCAAATTTATAATCAAGAATAAGATATATTTATAATCAAATTTATAATCAAAATCAAATTATGATCAAGAATAAGATATATTTATAATCAAATTTATAATCAAGAATAAGATATAATAATAAGATATTAAGTAAAAAGTCAAGTGCAAATCATGTCATCCTTTCCCAGATGGCATGGTCTTCTTTGGCAATGAAGGATGAACACAACAACAATGGACTTCATAAGTCTGGAGGCCATGGAAATGTATACTTATTTTTCAAATGTTTAGCTGGTGAGGAGAAAATTTTAACTCAACGCGTTTTTCTCCCCTCCTTTATGCAGTGTAAAGCCAGTCAAATTTAGCTGAGTAGGGAGCATTATTTTACACTTATTATAGCTAAAATTTACTGTCTTGCTATAGGCATGTGTAAAGATGTCTATTGTTATATGTAGAAATTTGAATTGTACTTCATTTGCATAATAACGTGTGCATTTTCAGTGATGAAATAATATCCATTTCTCCTGTAAATACATTTCATCTTAAAGTATTCCATCTTGAATGCATATGATTATCTTAAAGTTGTGTTATAAATGAACAAGCTTTCTATTCCATCTGCTTTAAAATAGCTGGCAAAATAAGTAAAGGAGGGAAAGCTGAAAAACATCTACTTTTTATAAATTGAAAAACAACCGATGATTTTCTGTATTTTTTTCTGCTGCACACTCTTTTTGGGTCAATCCACACCTGACAGAAACCATTTCAGTAACTATCAAGAGATTCATTTCTTAATTAGAATATAATGAGCTTTTGTATTTTTGGAAAGAAATATTTGCTAATTTAGAAAACAATTATAAAAAGTGAAAACTTATGTTTTTGCAGAAGATTATCAGATCAAATGAAATGTACCAGAGTCACCACATCTTTTCCTCAGTCAGGTAAAACACTTTGTCTGCCAGAGGCAGAGGAAGATTGTTGAAACAAGCAATTTTATAAATCTGGAGAGTATACTTCTTGCCCTTTTCCTTAACAATCATCCTCTGCAGCATGAGTGTCAGTGCTTCCTTAGCTCAGCAGGAGTATCTTCTCAATTTATCACTGATTGACAAATTATTCATCCCACTTGGGATTGTGTGTACTTACAAAATAGCAGATGCTGGTGACAGAAAAGTTCCTGTCATTTATTTTTATCAAGTATCCCATTGTCTCATACATAAATTGCACAAATGTCTTTAAATACATTCACATCCTTTTGCATGAGTTTGCTTTCTTGTGCATAGGTTGATAGTACCTCAGAAATATGCCTTTGCTATACATATCACTTGTATAGTTAATGAAAAATAGCCAGTTTAATGAAAACAAAACAATGATAATCACAAAATGTGATAAAGCCTGTTGTGGTTCAGTGGATTGTCAGTCATAGTTACTAAAGCAAATACATACTGAGGAAATCTGTGCTATTAATGCCACAATTTTGAAAGGTTTGATAAGATATCTCAAAGAGGGGGAAGATACTAATAAAAAGGGGGGGAATTCACACATAATACTATTCAGTGCTTCAATGGACACATTCTTTCATAAATGTTAATACCACCTTCACTAATATGAATCACAATCTCACCATCCTCAATCTTCTCATCCTTTGTGACTGCTATGTATATTTATCAAAGATATCCCATGTGCAGAGTCCAAAGAGACCCAACATTTTTTTATTCATATTTCAATATATTTGGTTTCCTTTGTCATTCTATGACTTTTATTTTAGGTTTTGTATTTTAAAATAGTATTTTAAAAAGTTGTAGACTTTACCAGACTGGCTACAAAGGGAAAAATTGGTTAGGAAATCTTCGTACAGATACCAAGGTCCTCCTAACATTCCTATTAAAGGATGGCATTTTGCTTGCTGGCATCAGTCCATAAGGCATTATGTGGTCTTTTTGATCATTAATTCCCAAAAGAGGGTTAACAATCTACAAAGGAAAAACTAAATGGAAGAAAATTATCCATTGTCTAGAGACACAGAGCTAGATGAGCAGTCCATTGAGCTAGTCCATTGTTACATATATCTGGGAAAGGCAATGCAATAGGATAATTAGTTTGACTGGCAATTACTAGAAGAATTAATATCTCATAATGATTGATGAGTACGAACCACATAGAGAGATGCAGGGAAGCTTAGGTAACCACTTGGTAATTGTGTTTGGCAGGGTTTTGAGGCGTAAGGTTGTGGACAGGGGAGGAACTCTTCACTTTCAAAATCCTGCCCCCCCCCACTACTCCTGCAGTTGTTTCTCCTATAGTTGAACATATTTCTTAACCAGCACTCTCATATCACTAAGTAATGGCTTATTCTTTATTTTTTTGCTGGGGAGGAGGAGACCGAATGATATCAGAATGACGTTATAGACTTTGTGAAGTCTCAGGACTTATCGCCTTACTTTAGCCTTAGGGACATTAGTACTTTTGCCTGAATTTAAAATCTTTATTTCCTAGTTTAACGTCTATATTCACCAAATCATCCAACAACTTTTCTCTTGAAGGTCTACTGTTCACAGAGAGTTGCTGTTCAGTCGTCTCAGACATGTCTGACTCTTTCATGGCAAAGATTACAAAGTGATTTGCCATTTCCTTTTCCACCTCATTTTAGAAATGAGGAAACTGAGGCAAACAAGGTTAAGTGACAATGCTGTGCCTGAGAGGAGATTTGAAATCAGGCCATTCTGACTTCATGCCTGGTGCTCTATCTACTGTGCAAAATAGCTGCCTCAAACACATATATGCGCAAGTCATGAGGCAGCTTTGACTGGCCATAAATTTATAATCAAGAATAAGATATTTTCAAAAACTACAAAAATCAGGAATTATGAACAGCTCAGTGAACAAAAACCATGCAGTAAATGTCTATTGCCTGGAATCAAATGGAAAAGATCGGGCTTTAGTCATGGAGTCACAACAATAGACAACAATGGCCTGCTCTGAGATGTTTAGGGGCAGTGAACTCAATATAAATTCACCAGTCTTTGTCCCTATTCAACACATGTATGATCTTCTGCAATCTTTTTGTCTCTGTCTTCTCCCTCTAAGTTCCCACACAGACACTCCTCTTCCTGAGCTCTCATGATCTTGTTCCACCAGAGTAAGGGAACTTTATCCACTTTCAATTCAATGTTTGAAATTCATGTAGGCAATTCTCAGTATCTTTCATTGTCTGCAGGGAAACTGATCTTAATGTCCTATCAGTGATGTATTACAAATGATGCAAAAGTGAGGTAAGTAAAGCTAGAAAATATGCAAAATGGCTACAACAATGTAAATTCATAGAAGGGAAACCATAAATTTTGGAACTACTTAGCTTGACATTTAGAGCCTTTCATTGTCTGATTCTAGCCTATCTTTCTAGTTTATTTTGAATTACTAACCTAGGAAACTTTTTCTGCTTAATCTGGCCTATTTGCAGTCCCTTAATCTCACAGTTTATATTGCTTTTCAATTCTTCCTCCTCTTTCAGGAGGAAGTTCAGTGCAGATGCTACCTCTCCTAATCCTCTTCAAATTAATTTTTGAATTGTTTTGGTTAATTTGTCTCTGTGTGTGTGTATACACACACAAACACATATATATACATATATAAATACACACACATATATAGTGTCTTACATGTGCCTCAAGAATACGTAATTTCGTTAAGAGCTAGGACTATTCTTCGTTTTTGAATGTATATTGCCAATGCTTATAATAGTGCCTTGCATGTAATATAATCTTAAAATTTTTTAACTTACTTCCTCTGAATCTTTTAGTGTCATAATTTATTCCTTCATCCTACTTCCCAGCTTTGCAGAACCTAGACTTCAATCTTCCATTCACATCTCTGATTGTAACCACATGTGTACAATCTCCTTCACTTTATCTTTTCATCTTTTTTTACACCCTATGCTGTCACAACATGAAACATTTACATAATATTCCTTACTAGGCATATCTACTCTATGTTGTTGCTATGTTGTTCCTAAGTCCTAAGACTTACACAAGACTAAGGAAATGACAAATCACTTTGGAATCTTTTCCATGAAAGAGTCAGACATATCTGAAACACCGAACAACCACTATCTGTGAACAGTAGAACTTCAGGAGAAATAGTTATTGGATGATATGATGAATATAGATGTTAAACTAGGAAAAAAAAAATTTTAAATTCAGGCAAAAATACTAATGTCCCTAAGGCTAAAGTAAGGTGATAAGTCCTAAGACTTCACAAAGTCTATAACGCCATTCTGATATCATTCAGTCTCCTTCTCCCCAGCAAAAAAATAAATAATAAGCAAAATTGAAGATATTTTTGTTTTGTTTTGTTTTTACATGAAGAAGGATTAGGTACCCCTGTGGAGCAATTTTAATTCCAAAGCCTTAACTAGATCAAACACTTTATAGTGCATGCTGAGGTCTCAACGCATGCTGTGTTTCTGAGTGAAATGACATTTTTCCCAGAAGGATTAATAACACTAAAAAACATCGTAAGGATAGACTCAGCTGTACTCTACCAGCTAATAACGAGCCTCCTCCTCCCATCTTCTAATGAGCACATTCTTTAAAACAAAAGAAAAAAAACTTTGTATAATTTAACTCTGTTTATGTATTCTATGTATATAGGGATGGTAGAACCTATTTGTTCTTTGGAGATGATCGTTTATAGCATCTTAAACCTTTACTATTGCTAGCACTTTCATTATGGATTCCAAATCTATAACCAAAATTAATAGTAAGCTTATACTTTTCTTTTATAGACACTAGAAAAGAGGCTGCTCTTGATTCACTGAATATCGTTGTCAGATAAGTGAGTCATAGTTATCTCAATATTCCAGAATTGCTAGCAAACTGAAGCCAAAAGAAGTTAAATGTCTTATCTTAGGTTTTCTAGGTAGTAATATAAGACATAGAATTCAACGCAATTTTTTGACTCTAGAGACAAAGATTTTTCCACTGAACCTTGCCCAAGATGCTTATTTTACTGATAAAGAAGCTGATGAGTTCCAGAGAGACTGAATTGCCTAACGTCATACATAATATATGCATTTTTGTCTATTAGATTGTAAGCACCTTGAAAGTAAGGAATATTTGATTTTTACATTTTCATTTCCTAGTGGCTAGCAAGATTCTTGACATATAAGGCACTTAATATATTCTTCTTGATTGATTGTTTGATTAACAAACAGGAAAAGAAACAAGTCCTTCTAACTGCAAATCTAGAGTTCTTTCTACCACATGTGTCCTAATAGAATACTAGCATAATTGTAATTAATACTAATATTGACCCATAGGTCAATGGGGCAACTGCTATCAATGGAACTTTAATAAGAATAACAGAAAATAAGCATATAAAACTATATCTTAAACAACTGACATTAACAGATCATTACAACATTATAGCAGGGTTCACACAAAATAAACACATTAAACAATATCTCTGGGTGGGACCCAAGCACAAGCATTCCATCATTCCCCCCTCAATACAATGCTTTCCAAAATCTTGGATGAAGGGTTCCCTTCTTCTATGCCTGCCAAGATTGGGGGTAGAGATGTCCCTGTCCCAGGAGGTCCAATTCCAGGGGTCAGTTCTTTAGCTAGCATCCAGAGCTTGGTCAACACCAGGTCCAGGGGTGACACAGCACATCAGAGAGGGTGGTCATTAAAGTACCTTTCAACTATGAGATTATCAGACTCTGAGATGTTACTTTTTGTAGATGTCAATGTCAACTTCATTAAGCCATGGAATATGATAGAGCAATACACATCATATTCACAACCACTTAAGAATACAACCTATATATTTGGGGAGAGGAGAAATGTATTAAAGAAGGCCTATTGTATACCCAAATATGGTATTGAATGGGCAGTCTTTTAAAATGGTTTATTAATACATATGTCTTAGAGACACATTACAAATTCATAAGGAGCTTAGTCAAGGATTAAATAAGAGCACAAAAATAAGTTAGATTGCATTTTAAAAATGCTGTGCTTCTTCACTGATTCCTTGCTGGTCTGTGAAATGAAAACTCATCTTTTTATGCCAATATACTTTCTGAGATGCTATAGAGCTATGTATCATAGATCACCACAATCTCCAAAGAATCAAAATTTTAAATCACCCAGGTATGATCTAAAATGGTTGTAAAGAGGACACAGCATGTTACCAAGAACATTCTCATGCCAAAATTTACATAAAATGTATCTTCTGGGAGATGTATCATTTTTGGAAAAGAAGGCAAACATTCAACAAAGGGACATACTTATCACTGCATGCTCATATTATATGAAAAGATTAAGGGGAAATCTTATATTGTTTGTGGTTAAGGACAGCTAGATGGCACAGTGGATAGAGTGTCAGACCTTTTTATGAGTTCAAATATGACTTCACACACTTGCTAGCTGTATGACCCTTGGCTACTCTCTTAATCCTGTTTACCTCAGTTCCCTTATCTATAAACAGAAATGGAAAAATCACTCCAGTATCTTTGCAAAGAAAATCTCCAGATAGAGTTATCATGTCAGACACAGCAGAAATGACACAATAGAAACAAATATTAAAATTTTACAAAACTTGTCAAAATTATCCCATAAATTCCCAGAGTTAATGAGATCCTACTCCATGTAACCTACTCCAAAGGATTCAGCATAATCTATGTCTCTGTGGCAGCGAGGAAGAAGCAAAAAAAACTCAGTCACTGAAGATTGATTAATATCTCTATTTTAACTTTGTTTCCTTGTTGATAGATTTTATCAGTAGAAAACTGAAACCCTATCTCTGCTTCATTAGGTCAGTGTTCCATAATGACCCTGGTACATTTAGTGAAGCAGTGCGATACTCATATAATTGCAACCTAATTTTGGAAAAAAGAACAAATTAGAGAAGGACCTGTGAAGGATACCCAGATATCAGCCTCTTGGTACTCAGTTGCCTGAAAGTTCTACAAACAATTAAATGGGGTACCATATGCATTGGAGTAAATAATACATTCCACTCCATTACCTTTGCCAAGAAAATCCCAATTGTGATCGAAAAGAATTGAATATGACTGAAAAAAACAACTGAAAAACAGCAAAGATTCCTGATGACAGCTCACTGAAATAAAAGGGAAACTCACAATGCACAATATCCAATGACTGCTTTATACTATGATAGGGTAACAATCTCTATAGGTCTTAAGCAGTATCCTTTCACACACACTCAGAAACACACACACACACACACACACACATTGTTGTTCTTGTTGTTTTCCCAAATGCTAAAGGTAATCCACTTGTAAACAATTTTGAAAGAATATTCCCTCACTACCATGGATCTATTTAAAATAACATTCAATGGTTTCCAAGACAAGAATAACTCAACCAACCATCAATTTTGTGCTGAGAGCCTGTCATGTCCAAAGTGGAATGCTCAACGAAACTCAGAAGATGAAATTGTCTTCCTCCTCTCTCCTTTCTAACGAATAGATAAAAGTATGAAACTTGTCATGGTTCTCAGAAAAGTTAGCTAATTTCTGTTTATGTTCTATACAGGAGTGAATTTCAGCAACATTGTTCATTTCTCTAGTCTATTTCTGTGTATAAATGTGATGAATTAATTTATATCCTAATAAAATTGGAATAACTTTAATTTAAAAATAGTGTCCCTCACCAAACTCACTTGATTGAGACCTGAATTGAATTTGAATATTTTTCTTTTTTTCTTTTGATCTGGTCGAAGGTGGGAGTATTTATGAAAATAAATGATTTGTTACATTCACACACACGTATACACAAGCCCAGAAATCAGTCATGATGAAGTTGGACTTTCATGCAAGCTACAATGGGATTCATGATTAAGTTTTTGTGGTTATCTTTTATTATGAATTATAACTTTATATTTAATTGAAGGTAAGTTGTTTTAAAAATTTAGATATATTTATACAAAGAAGACATTTTTTTGAGTGTTCACTATTGTTCTCTCTCTTTTTTTTCACCACAAGTAACTTACTCATTATTACAGGAACAGAGACTATGTGACACAAAATATCCCTTTGACCTTGTACTGACTACTTAACCACTACGTGACAGACATGGATTTATGCCTAACTGTATTTAAATTTCTGAGTGCTAAGACCTGAGAATAAGAGAGATATGTGAGTGAGCAGAACTGAAAAGTAAGTGATTCGTTAACAAAAACTTTTAAAATTAGACCCTTGGTGTTAATATCTCTCTGAATGAGCTAATTCTTCTTTTTCTGAACAATAATTAATATATTCATCTCTGAGTTGAATATTTCTACCTGACACCAAATTCACTAGTGTTTTAAAATACATGTAAATACATGTGTCCATTAGTTCTTCCCCTTAATGAAGAAAATGTCTTGCCTAAAGGCATTAATACGAAGTTGTGAGAAATGTGTAAGAATAAAATTAAATATATTTTGACCAACCTTATATCATTTTGGTGTTTTCTCTATTTCTCAATTGTTGTTGTACCAGGATCTATGTCTAATTCCAAGTCAATCTCTTGTTGAGATAGTTCTCTTCTCCAAAAATAATTGGGGAAATTTCCAAAGATTTTGTATGATTAATAACATAGTTACTAGAAGTATGAACTATTTGTTGTGAAGAGTAATATATATGATGGGGTTTCTGTATGAACAGAGAAACTTTCATGAATTTCGTTAAACTCAGGTGGAATAGTGGAATCATGTGAGGTGATACCTATATTACAATGGAAAGTGAGTACCCTTTTAATCCCAATTAGATAAAAAAATGTAGGAAGCACAAGCAGGGATCCTCTGTAATGTTATTGTCTCTCTTCCCTCCTTCCTTCCTTCCTTCCTTCCTTCCTTCCTTCCTTCCTTCCTTCCTTCCTTCCTTCCTTCCTTCCTTCCTTCCTTCCTTCCTTCCTTCCTTCCTTCCTTCCTTCCTTCCTTCCTTCTTTCCTTCTTTCTCTACCATAGACTGGACACAGATCATCTGTGTGAACATTTGGGGTGATTACTCCAAATTTGTCCATCTCATGTTTACTTTCTGCTGTCTCAATTCTACTTTGTTCATAGAGCACAGCACCTTTTCTGATGTGGGCACTCCATGCAGAGTGGTCCTGTGCCAGTGTCTCCTATGTCCCATAATCAAATCCAAAGTTCTTGAGAGAGATTTTGAGAGTGTTCTTGTATGCTTATTCTGCCCATCATGTGATTGCCTATTTAATGTGGAAAGCCCATCAGAGTTGTGCTCTCTGAAGCATAGTTTGAGTGCTTGGCAGTTTAATTTAAGCAAAGACCTCAATGCCTGCTACTTTATCCTACCAGATGATCTTCAGAATCTTCCTAAACCAGTTCAAATGAAAGTGATTCAGTTTCCTGTCATGACACTGGTAGACTGTCCATGTGTCATAGGCTTGCAACAATGAGGTCAGCAAAACAGCTCTGCAGATCTTCAGTTTGCTAGTCAGTCTAATAACTGTTCTCTCCCATACTTTTCTTCTGAGCCTCCTAAACATGGAATTAGCCCTGGCAATGCATGCATCAATCTAGTTGTCAGTGTACGCCCCTGGAAATTACACTACTGAGGTCGGTGAACTTATCCACAGCATTCAAAACTTCTCCATTTGTGGTAACCGAAGGTTCCATGTATGGATGGTGTGGTGGTGGCTGATGGAGCACCTGTATTTTCTTGGTGTTAGTTATTTGGCCAAAATTAGCACAGACAGCATAAAATTGATCCTTACTTTGTTGCATCTCAGCTTTAGAGGTTGCACAGTCATCTGAAAACAGAAAATCATGCACCAACACTCCCTCCACTTAGGTCTTGGCTTGCAGCCTTTTCAAATTGAAGAATTTGTCATTGGTACAATAGTTGACCTTGATGCCATATTCTTTGTCATTGAAAGCATTTGACAGCATGATTGAAAATATCATGCAAAAAAGCATGGGAGTGAGCCCACAACCCTGTTTTATTCCATTGGTGACCGGGAAGTCATGAGAGTATTGTTTACTACCCGCAACATGGGCAAACACGCCATCATGAAACTGATGTACAATACTGATGAACTTCTCTGGGCAACTAAATTGACAAAATTTTCCATGAGCCTTCACAACTAACCTTGATCAGATATACACATGCTGTGTATAGACCTCTGCTTTGCTTCTGGCATTTCTCCTGTAGTCATCCAGCAGCAAACACCGTATTGACTGTTGGTTGGCCCTTTCTGAAGTCACACGGACTCTCAAGTAGATGACCGCATTCCAGGTGGAGGATCAGTCTACTGTGGAGAACTTTAGCAAGATTCTTGATAGAAATGACTAAGAGAGAGGCCTCTCTGTGATTGTCACAAGGCAATCTATTGCCTTTACCTTTATAGAGATGTACCATGGAGGCATACTTGAACTCCTGGGGAATAACCTCCTTTGCCATATAACCTGGAAAATTTTGGTCAGTTTTTGTATGAGCAATGGTGCCCCTACCATGTAAATCACAGCTAGAATAGAATCAGCACCAGATGCTTTGCCACATGGAAGGAGCCTAATGGCGCTCAAAACCTCTTCTTCAATTAGAAGTTCATCTAAGGAGGGACTGACTTAAACCTCAGGTAAGCAGGCAATGGCCCCAGCATTGATTGATGATGGTCTGTTGAGAACACTATGGAAGTATTCAAATCATCTTTCTCGGGTCATGTCCTTTTCAGTAATATCAGTAATCAATTTGGCACTAAGTAGTTGTGATGCACCATAGGTTTTTGGTCCATAAAATGCTTTCAGGGAATTATAAAAGTGCTTCAAATTGTTACTATCAGCATAAAACTGAATTTCTTCTGCCTTCTAACTGAGCCAGAAATCCTGCATCTCTCTAAGCTTTGTTTGTACTTTTCTTTTGATGGCATTAATGCTGCCTTCTTAGAGATGGATGAACTATCTTGCTGGTAAATTCTGTGGAGTTCTTGTTTTTCATTTAGCAGCTGGTGAATTTCTCCATCATTTCCATCAATACAGTGTTGGTGTTTGCAAGTATTCTGACCCAGAGGAGCACATTCAGTTCTGCACCCCAAATCTCTGAAAGCTGTCCACTCCTTTTCTGCTCCACTGTTTCTAACTGTGTGTTGGCACAACTTTTCCTCCAAGTTATCCACACACTATTCACACTTGGAGAAGAGCTCTAGTTTGTTGACCTTAATTCTTCTGGTAGCCATTTTGACTTGGGGGAGCACTTTTGATGATTGCAAATATTGAGTTTGGAGAGGATAAGTCTGACATCAGCACTGTGCACCACACATTGCCTTCATCACTCTCACATCTTCATTCTCACATATTGTCTATCTTTTCTCCTTACAATCACATAGTCTATTAGATGCCAATTTTTGCAGTGAGGGTAAATTCATGAAGTTGTATTGAGTTTAGGTAAATGGAAAATAGTGTTTGTGATGACAAGGTCATGTGATGCACAATTCTTAAGCAGTAAATGGCCATTGTTGCTGCTGTTTCAAACTCTATTCCTCCCTAGGACTCTCTGCCATGCTGGTAGTCTGAGCCCCCTCTGGCATTAAAGTCACCCAGAATTAAAACATGTCCTTTTTTTGCACATTGATGACAGCAGTCTCCAAGTCTTTGTAAAATTTTTCATTGACCTCATCTGGGCTCATCATGGTGGGAGTACAGGCACTGATAATTGTGACATGATATTTTCCTGCAAGTGGCAATCGCATTGTCATGAACCTGTCATTCAATCTTTTGGGCAGGCATATCAGCTTTCTGACTAGATTAGTTTCATTCAGGGCTGCTATTTGGAGGCAATACCTGTAGAGTTCTCTTGCTGCAAGAGCAGTTTGTCTTTCAGGTCTACTGGATTTTGTGCTATCAGTTTGTCCAATGTTCCATGTGCTGATGGCGAGTGGAATCATCATTGTATATGATTTTGCATATTTTTTTGTGTGTTTCAACCACAGAGTGGGATTCCCCACGTGCTCTGGTAATCAGGCCAGGGCTGGGTAAGCAGAAAATTTTTAAGACATCTTTTCTAACTCTCTCACACCAGGAGGTGAACAGTATGATTCTTCAAAGGCTACTCAGACACCCACGGGGCTACTCAATTCCACTCCTGCTTTCAGTGAGAAATAACCCTAGGGCCTGGGCTGTCTTTGTGCAAGGTTGTGACTATAGCTCCCAGTGTATCTCCACGTGCTGCTTCATCACTCATCTGTCACCATAGGACTTTAAGTATAACAGTAATTAGATTTAAGTGAGGCAGAGTTGGAGGAAGCCCTCAGACTCACTCTCTCCTCCAGAGTCATCTCAGTCCAGTGGTAGGACAGAATCAAGATGACTGGCTATGGCTCAGGATGTAGAGGATGACCTAGGCATCTTTGTTGTTTAACCAAGTTCTTAGTGCTCCACATCATCTGCTTCAGCTACCTTTATAGCCATTGGAACAAATTGCTCTCATCCATCTATTCCACCAGGGAAAGTCTTCACATACTTGGGTTAGATACCCCCCTCATTCGCCAATGCAATTTGAGTCCTCTTGGTAACCCTCAAAGTGGTTTGGTCCATCTGTTGAAACAGTTTACCAGGGCCACTGTGGATGCTGCAGCTTCTTGGAGCCACAGGTGAGAGTTGAGTGAAACAGGTGGACACCAAAGGAGGAAAAGAGCCCTGAAAAGGGCTTGGCAGCCATCACAACAAAGATTCTGGTGCTTCCTGAACACATCCTACACCCTCCCCCCACACCCTTTGATCTACTAGTGCACCAGTGGAGTTTATTGAATAAGAAAGTGACTTGCATTTTAGGAATATCTCTTGGTCAACTTATAGGGGTGTAATGTCAATGTGATACTGATAGCAGCTACTATGAGTATGCATACGTATTTCCAGGGTACACTCGCAAATTATAATAAACTCTTTTCCTCAAAGACAAAACCAAAATATTTATTTAGAACATCACTATTAGACAACAGGAGGTAAGATTTAGCAAGGTACTCATCACCAATCCAGAAAGCACTGACATCTTAAGCATTCTTTACATTAGGCCTCCTCATTAATAAGTGCCCCTAGGGAAAATTCCTCCTCTACCCACTCAAGCTCACTTCTGTCTCCCCAACATTCTATTTTAGTTAACATTCACTTTGCAAGCTCCTCTCACAATGGACTCCATATGGCTCAAGCTATATTATTCCTGTGAGCCAGAGCTTAAAGTAGGTCATATAGGCCTACTAATGAACAGGCAATCATGGATCAGTAAATATATGGCACTATCTTCCTTTTCCTGTTTTGATAGCTTGATACACTGCCATAAGTTCAGTATATTGACTACTTCCACCTGTGCCAATACTTTCCAAAGTCCACCTAGTAAAGGTTATAGGCTACTACTTCCCTATGTCTTTTGTGGCCTAAACATTTTGCTATCCCATCAGTAAACAACACCTATTTCTTTTGTTCTTCAGTTAATCCCTCAAATCCTTCATTCTATTTTACCAAGGGCAATGCCAACTGTTAGTTTGGTTAGGGGGATGTATCAATTCTCTCACTATATATGTGTGCTATGGATTCATGCAAAGCAGAAACACCACTTTGGCCAGTTTTAGATTTGTTTTGAATGTACCATTTCCACTTAGTGATGCTAGCCTCTTGTGCATGTCTACTTCTATGTGAAGCTAGGGTACTCATTATCCAGGTCATAATTGGTGTTTCAGACCCTAATATTACTTCATGGTCCTGAGTCAATTGTTCAATCTCTGCCAAGAGCCAGTATGCACCTAACAATTACTTTTCAAAAAAGAGTGTATTGAACTTCAGATGAAGGGAGTTTCCTAGACCAAAATCCTAGGGGTACATTTTGGCTTTGCTGTTTTTTTCACAAACTTCAGGTTGCATATTCATCCTGTACAGCCACTTGTAATTCCACCAACCAACTTTCCATAGGCCATAAATCTAGGGCCAATTGTGTAGACACTGTGGATTCTCCAAAAGCTTTACTCTGCTCAAGTCCCCAGTCAAATCCATATTTCTTCCTAGTAACCTTATATAGGGTTTTCGGAATCTACCCTAAATTCAGTATGTGATGTTGACAATATCCAAAAAGTCCTATAGACTTCGGTGCCTCTTATGGTTAGAGATAGGAAAATCCTGAATCTTTTGTTGGACTTGTAGAAGAATCTCTCACAGCCTCTTATTCCATTGTATGCCTAAGAATTTTACTGACTGAGCTGGTCCTTGATCCTTTGTAGGATTAACTTCCCCCACTTTGCTTTTCATGTGCTCAATGAAAAACATCAAACTCATTCACACTTCTACATTCTCCCTGTATCATGATATCATCTAGATAGTGGGTAAGCTGTTCTGATTAACTCAAATGTTCAGACACAATTCTGTGACAAACAGTAGGGCTATACAGATGCCCTTGTGGTAAGCAGGTGAAAGTATATTGTCTGCCCTGCCAAGTGGAAGCAAACTGGTCTCAAATCTATTGAGATGGTAAAGAAAACATTGACCAAATCAATGAATGCATGCCAAGTCCCATCATATTTCTGGATCTTTTCTTTGAAGAAAATGGTATCTGGAACAGTAGCATGCAAGGGAGGAGTGACCTTATTCAATTGTTTGTACCAATGTCATCCTTGATACCTCTTTTATACTACCCAGACAGGATTATTCCATTGAGTGATTGTAGGGACTAATAATCCTGCCTCAACATATTCCTTCATACTATTGATAATTTCATATTATCCACCTGGCACATGATACTGTTTTAAAGTGATTATTTCAGAAGTTTCATGTAGAGTGTTATTTTACCCTCATTATCTTCATACCATTATTTTGCCCTCATTATCTTCATACTATATCTTTACCATCATTATCTTCCTTATTGCAAATTGATTTCTCCCCTCAGGAAAATTTAAAGTTATACCTCTTAATATACTTATCTCAATGATATACTCAGGAACAGATGCAATTGTCACTGTATATACTTTCTTAGGCAATTTTCCAATTTTCATCATTAATTTAACTTGTCTGCTGTATTTTAACTTCTCCCAGTCCTGTGATGGTAATAGGGGTTCCATGTTTAAATTTATTAAGATTTCCACATATAAGAGAGACTTCTGTCCCAGTATTTATTAATGTCCTAGCTACAGTGGTTCATTCATTTTTCCAGTATATGCTTAAAATGATAGGAGTCTATAATCCCATCTGTGTATTTCTTTAATCTGAACTAAGACTTGACCAATTTCCTTTTCTTTTTCCAGGTGTGAAAAAGTGGGATACAATGATTCAGGAGGATTTGTAGGGGCGTTCCTACTTCCCTATTCTGTCTAATATTAGGTCCCATTTCCTGGTACATCTTGTGTAGTTCATTAGTTGGAATATCATGTCTTCTTCCATAATCTAAACCTGGTACTAATAAATCAGTAAACATTTCTCTCTTTGTTAATCTATTCTGACTTTTAATCCCCTGGTTATTTCATCTTATCTCTTGGGGAAATTTGTCTTTTCCCCATTCTCCTAGGTAACCTAACCATGAAATCTTATCTAGAACCTCTGAAGGAGAGTGCCATATTTTCTCAATTAGTAGAGTCACAATTATGTGTTTATAAGCAGAAAGGTCAGTCTTCACTACTATGTTTCTATGAGGAACCATTAGAAGAGTGTTGTGCTACATCTCCCAACATTATTGCAGTTTGCTTCTTCCTTTAACATTCTTATATTGTCTCTAAGCACATACCAGGGTTTTTCTCCACTAGGCCACATAGAGTCAGTGGGATACTATTTATTGCATTCTTTAGCAGCTAAAACTAATAAATTATTTCCATTATTATCTCCTTGAATATGGTTATCCTTAAAAGCTTGTTGTATAAGGGATTCTAATAACTATGAATTTCAACCAATCTATGCTAATCTATGCATACTTCTATAGCCCCTTCTTTTCTCACCATCCAAGATATTAATGATTCTCCCATTTTTTGGGTGAATTGACTTAATGTGTCTCTACCATCTTGTTGAACAAAATCCTCTTTAAACACAATGTAGTCCCCCCCGGTTTTCCTGCTCCCTTCGTATTGCATCCACGTCCACACTTCCAGAAGCCACCTCATCTGAACTGGCTTCATCTTCTCCACCAGTGTCTGGGTCTTGATCAGGCTCCACACATGCAAGGATTGCATGCACCTTCCTCTCGTTAACTTTTCTCTTCTTTTTCTCATCTAAACTCACAGCTGTCTTTTCTGCTACCACCTGATACTTCCCAGCTTACTCTTCTAAAGGAAAGTTCTGGTAGTGTAACATATAAAACTTCTCATGCAAATAAGCTGACTCTTTTTCCACTTGAACCTTTTCCTCCAACAATTTATCTCTACCTTTACATATAAAAAGATAACTTGTTAACAACATGCATCACCTTCTACATACCATTTCTTTCCCCAGTTCTATTGGTATTCCTTGCAAATATCTTTCTAAATTTGTAGTTTCTCCCTTCTGTATCCTTAGTTCCCAGTTTTCACAAAGTCCTACGCTTTTAGCCCATTCTCTCACCAGGAAGGAATAACGTAAATCCTACCATCCTTGAGATTTTATATTTTGTGATCTCACCCTTGTCACTAAATGCAATGCCAGTGTCACACCCATAGCAGCTACTATGAACATGCATATGTATTTTCAGAGTAGATTCTCAAAATATAATAAATTCTCTTCCTCAAAGTCAAAACAAAAATACTTATCTAGAATATCCCTATTAGGATATCAGGAGGTAAGATTTAGCAAGGTACTCATCACCAGTGCAGAGAGTCCTGACATCCTAAGCACTCTTTCTGTTAGGCCACCCCACAAAGAAGTTCCCTTGGCAAAATTCTTCCCTCTACATCCTCACACTCACTTCTCTCTCCCCTATGTTCTATTTCAGTTAATGTTCCCTTGTGCAAACTCCTCCCACAATGGGCTCCATGTAACTCAGGATGTATAGCAGCTGGGAACTGGGTTGGAGCTCAAAGCAGGTCACATAAACCTATTAATGGATAGGGAAGATTTTCCTGTTATTTTAACACTTCAAGAGGGATTCTTGGTTTAGACAGTAGTTGGCCTAAATTCTATATAAGATACCTTCTGAATTATGTAACTTTTTAATTTTGAGGGGTATGGAGCCCTTTTGAGTTTTTCAAATCAAGTTGATAATACTTCTGAAGGACTCCATTGGGAAAACTGAGAATTGCCCAGTATTACAGCTTACAATCAGTAACAGGTGACTGAATTAAATCACTGGGACATTCTGTTGAAAATAAGAAAAGAATGGATTTGCAATCTCATTGGTACATGGAACTCCCAGGTGAGGAAACTACACTTACTAATACAGGTCACCACCTTCTCTGCAATTTTTGATTTTAAAAAAATTGCTGAAAATGCTGATAAGTGAAGCCACTTTCTTAGGGAAAAACAGTCAGATTTCTGGACCTAATCCAGTCATTCTTGGCTTTGAGGCTAGCTTTCTTTTTACTAAGCAAAGTACCTTTCTCAAAATTAGTTGTTAATATAATGAAAAAATTAATTCAAATGTACTGTTGAAATGTAGTATCTCTTTAAAAAAAATTCCCTCCTTGATTACTTTATGTGCTTCCAACAAGGTGGGGGGCAGGAAGAAGAGGGAAGAAATATTTTATTCATTTTGTTCCAAGTAAGTGTGTCAAGTCTAAAAAAAGAAAAAAATAAACGCAGACAGAACAGAAATATCACCCAAGTTTCTATTAATCTGAATGGCTATATCCATGTTATCTCCAACACTGAGGCAAAGAGAATTCTGAGAGGTAAATGTGGGGGGTGAAGGATTGAATTGAACAAATTTTCAACTTCATTTGAATTATATTTTCATAGTGTGACTTCTTTGTTTTGTTGAAAGTGTGTATTTAAATATTCATTTCAATAAAGGCAAACAAAAAAGCACATTTCAAAGGCAAATATAAATGATGTTCTGGATAGTCTGATATTTTGGATTATACATGCCAATGTTCCTTCCCATTTATACAGATAATCAAGTGTGGAACATGAGGAAAAACTGATATTTTATGCTTAGATTTGCAGAGAAAGTTCCCAAACCTTTTCCTGGCCTCCTTGTAGGGTTTTTAAAAGTCAATATTGTATAAGAAATTTAGATTTAATCATGTGAGTGTGAAATGTTAAATAATCCCTTCTTTAAATGAAAGTTGATTATTGCAGTGACAAGATTAATGTAGGCATTCTATAACTAATTCAATACCATTCAGTTTAAAAATTCAGTTTCTGATATTTTCTTAGGAGGATATTTAATTGGTGAGGAAAATTTAAGTATTGAAACTAAATTATGAAATGTACAGTACTCACTGTGCCACTCTCTAGGGATAATGAAATGACAAATCAGATGTCATATGTCAGTGCCAAAGCCTATTGCATAGAAATGTGTGCTTAGGTACTTAATGGCTTAAGAACTTAATGACTAAGTAGAAAGATGAATGAATGAAAACCCAATGTCCCCTTATTTTAAATACCTGGATTTTGTCATTTATTTATATGAGAGTAAAATTATTTGTGTTTCATTTCCATTTGACATGTAAAAAAAGTGGTTTACCAGTAAATATAGTCATTTTGGGCAAACCTGATAAAAGGCAGTAGAGTGTTTCCAAATCTAAATTCACCAAATATTTATTATATGTCTGCTATGTGCTGTGCTAGATGTCTGGAGAGTTGTAGAGAACAATAAGAAACAACTACTCTTGGCATAATGTTTACAATCCATTAGGACAGAAACAAACTACTATAATGCAAATTAGAATAAGAGAAGTGCATTGGAAACCCAGGAATAAAGTACTATACGAGATTCAAGGAAGAAAGTGTCATTTTTGACTGAGTTTTCAGGGAAGGATTTCAAGAAGGAGAAGCCTTTTGAACTGAGGTCATGAAGAGAATAAGTAATATTTCATCAGTCAGATATAAAGGATGGAATTTCAGTTGCAGTAAATGAAAGGGGCAGAGCCAAGATGGCAGAGTAGAAAGACTGAACTGCTGTAACTCCCCCCATGCCATGGCCCATAAAATATCTGTAAAAATGACTCTAAACAAATTCTAGAGCAGCAGAAGCCACAAAATGACAGAGTGAAAGAGATTTCCAGCCCAAGAGAGCCTGGAAGGCTGACAGAAAAAGTCTATCAAATGAGGTTCAGAACACAGTGCAGCCCAGCCCTGGCCATGCAGAGTGACACAGACAAGACTGGAGCAGGCTTCAGGGCACAGAGTCATGGGTAGCAACTGAAGTTCCCAGATTTCTCAACCCACAAATGCCAAAAACAGCTTCAAAGGTCAGTGAGAAAGCTCTTTCACATGGGTGAGAAGGGAACATGGTCTCACCCCAACCCCAGATCCTTGATTTAGGAGTTCCTTCCAATAATGAAAATAAGAATCCCATCTTGCACAACTCTTACCCATGTTATTCCAAATGTTCATCTCATTGACATGCCTAATATGTTGGATTTCTTCTTCACTTTCTTCATATCAGAATGGGTACAGTGGAACCCTTTGGTTGTGCATCTTTCTATTTTAGTATGTGACTAACATCTTTTCTTTCTGTTATATAATTCTCTGATACCATCCTTTCCTTTTGTTCTCCTTCGCAAATGATTGATAACTGCAACTTATTCCCAACCACTATTCTCCTCTTCATTGCCCTTTGTGTGATACTCACATTCAATTCTTCAGAAGTGATGGTAGTTCTCATTTTGTTATCAGCTACTAACACCAGCATAATGTTAGAATTGAAGAGAATGAATTTTGCTTTCATGTAAAGATTGGCGTCAAGAAAAGAGCTATGCAATTTCCTAAATTCTATATAACTTGTTCTACTCTTCCGATTCAATAATAAATCAATTGATAAGCATTTATGAAGTGCCAGGCACTGTGATAAGGTTTGAGGATATAAAACAAAGTAAAAGACATTCCCTGCCCTCAAGGGGCTTACAATTTAATGAGAGAGACAATATGCAACAAATTTATACAAACTACATGTAGGATATATGGGAAATATTAGCATAGTGAAGGCGCTAAACTTAAAGAGGCTTTCGAAGGCTTCCTTTAAAAAAAAAGACACTTTTATTTGGGACTTAAAGGAAGCCAGGGAAGTCAGCAGGGGAATTTTAACCTTGGGCTCTTCTGATTATCTCTCTGTGCCACGTGTATGTGTTTGTGTGTGTGTGTATGTGTATGTGTGTGTGTGTGTGTGTGTGTGTGTGTGTGTGTGTGTGTGTGTGTGTGTAGGACACAGTTTATAGGTTACTTCTAAACTCATTGAAATTCGGGCACTACAGATTCTTCACCAAATTAGTCTTTCATGTATGGATGAAGATGTTAGATTCTCAGGAAGCCCTGCAATGCCATGGTGCTTAACATAATGAGCATAATATTTACTATGCAAAAAGGAACACCTGGAGGATCTTAGCAATTAAAATAACCCTCAAATAGTTATCTACCAGGAAAACTGTCTATTCCATGGCATACTTCACTGAGTCTTAATCACATGAACATGACAAAATGATATCCACCATGCAAGTGACCAGATGATCATTTAACTACACACAGTTTCTTTACTAATTGGGAAACAGTAAATTCAGCAAAGGAAATAAAACAAAATTTATCAACAAACATGGAAGGGAAGCATTGCAAAGTAGACAGACAATGGATTCCAAGTAGAGATTCTGGTTCAGATATTGACACTGACACATATAATCTGTGTGATACACATCAAGTTATCTTCCCCCTAAGTGCCAAGGAAAATTAAGATGACAGACAGTAAAACCAGTAAAAGCATTGCCTATTTATTTTACTAAAGGGAGTTACCTTACCAGAAATTATCTACAACCTGTAAAATTGTAAGTCTTGAACCTCTGTGTTCTTCAAAGGGAAAGCTGTGGTAGTGGCTATGTGGTTAAAATAATAACGACAACAGCAATAACAGCATTATTTATGTACTATAGAGCATCTCCATTCATAACTTCAATTGGCCCAGGTCACTCACAGGCATTTTATAGGCATGCTCCAAATGACTTGATCAAGAAAGATGCATATTCAGTTGTTTTTCAATGAATCAATAGCAACAAAGTGCGTACTATGTCCCATATGCTATAGTTACAAAGACAAAAGTGAAACTATGCCTTCCATGAAGAAGTATATTTACCCTTGAAGGTTAGCACATACATATATAAGAATATAAAAAATGTGTGAAAAAAATAATAGGGAGAGACACTTGCAATTGGTGGATAAAAATAGTGTTCATAAAGGAGGTTACTCTTTGAATCTGGAAGGAAACTAAGAATTCTAAGAAGCAGGGGGAAGGATGGAGTGCATTCTAGGAATGGGGGTGAGTGGAACATCTAGTGCAAAGGAAGTAATCAGGGTATATAATATCATGTATGAGAATAAATAGTAAGAAAGATAGTTTTACTGGACCATAGAGGTCATCAAGGTGAGGAGAGGCAGGTTTAGATCAAGTTGTGAAGGGCTTTCAAAGAAAATCAGAGAATGTTATTTATGGTCCTAGAAGTAATAGGAAGCTCCTGGGATTTATTTAGTTTGAAAAGTATATAGTCTATCCTGCACATTCTGAAAATCAGTTTTCAGCTCTGTGGATAAGGGATTCAAATTACATTTCCCTTTCTTGTCCACATGAGAAACATATGAAAGTTTGTCAAACACTTGACTGAAATCTCTGCTTACAGCAGTGTTCTGATACACAAGCTTAATTATTCTTTCAAAATAAAAGAAAAGAAATGAAGTTAGTCTGGCATTGCTCTTGAGGAAACCAGGGTCATTTTTAGGAATCATTGCTGTTCCTTTCCCCACAAACTATGGACTTAATAGAGTGTAGAATTTTGCCAGCAATACAAATAAAGCTCATTGCCAGAGAGTATATGGACATTATCTCCTCCTCCACCTCCTCTCCTCTTCCTCCTCCTCATTCTGTCCTCCTCCTTCTTTCCTTCTCCTTCTCCTTTCCTCCTCCTCCTGTCCTCATCCTCGTCTTTGTTCTCATTCTTCTTCTTCTTCTTCTTCTTCTTCTTCTTCTTCTTCTTCTTCTTCTTCTTCTTCTTCTTCTTCTTCTTCTTCTTCTTCTTCTTCTTCTTCTTCTTCTTCTCCTTTCCTCTTCCAACACCTGCCCCACCTTCTTCTCCTTCATAGCAGCTCTCCTGCTTTCCACAGTCTTTCAGAATATCAGTGATAGTTACTCAGCAATCATTTTACCACTATTTTAGTGCATTCAGATTTAGTTAATTTGGCCTCTTTATTTAAACTTTAGGATTACTATATTAACATTTCTCTTTAGCTACATCCTTTTTAATCCAAAGATCCATCTCCTTGAAATAAGAGTTTAGCCTTCACATTCCAAATAGAACTGAATTATTTCTTTTCACGTATTTGTATATTGCTTGCAAATCATTTCTCTCTTCCACCATCACAGATCAACGTCAGAAGGGAAAGGTTTCTTTTATCCTCCACTGGAGAGGACATATTGTTGTGTCTCCTCTTCAGCTTCTAATTTCATTTAAAAAGTCTCTCTTTGTCCTTTTTGTCCTTTCAGTGCCTTTAAATTGCACAGAAGGTTGTAGCCTACTAAGAAGCTATCTAGAAAATGATGTTATATTTAATAACTGAAAAGGGTAGGGAGGGGAGTTCTTTTTTAACCCCTATTCTGCAGGTGACCAAATTAAGAGGAAAACTCACTTTTCCTCTCAGATACAAAGTGACTTCTGAAGAAAGCACATCTCACAGTGGAGCTATAAAAGAAAAGGTGTTAATCTCCAGGTCTTTTCACTATCTCACCTAATGTTCATGCTAATACAAATACTCCCTCTCCTTCACTGCCACTGTAGCTACTTTGGAGTCTGTGGAGAGAGGACATGTGATACCTGTGTATTAAGTGACAGAATTTAATTTAAAAGTCCACTTTACAAAGAAAAGTGTGAATGAAAAGGATGTTCTTTTGCAATCATTAGCAAAGCATGTTAATGAAGACATTATTAATTTAAAACTCTCAAACAGTGAAAGCCAGGAATCTATCCATATGGTATTAGTTTCCATTTCCTCTCATTAGCTACTGTAGGTTGAACACATTGTTTCAGCAGTATTGTTATAAAAATACATCTTCATAAAGCACTTAATGAGTTGGCCATTTGTAGTATTTAAAAGAGGGAAAACATTTATAATGTTATTAACATTTCTTAGGAAACTTTCAAACAATTTTCTACCTCAAAACAATGGTGATCATGAATAACTTTACTCTTCTTCAAATGTTATATTATATAGCATATTAGAATAGGAAAATAATAGAAATTTTTAATAAAAATGACATTTATTTGCTGATTTTGTGCCTGAAGTCATTATTTTCTTTATGAATCATCATTTCCCATAAGAAAGCAAAAGAATTTAAAAAAAAATCACCAAGGGGAAATAGCTGTTTCAGACAGAAATCTTATCCAGGCCCCTCACTAATAGAAAATAGTGGCCTGATCTACAGCACATATAATGGAAAGGTACTTAAAATCTTTATTTATTGAATTTTGGATAAATTTTAATTGAGAACACTGTCCCTAAAGACAAGCAAATTTAATACTAATCCCTTCTTTATCATAGCTATAGGATATGAGGGAAATCACTCTAAGTTAAATTCTTAGTCCTCCCATTTATAGCGGATGAGTCATTGAATTGTTTCTCATGTCTAATTATTTTTGAACCCATTTGTGGTTTTCTCAGCAAAGATACTGGTGTGGTTTTCCATTTCATTCTCCAACACATTTTACAGATGAGGAATTGAGGCAAACATGATTAAGTGACTTGTCCAGTGTCACACACTGAGTATAGATTTGAACTCCATTTCTCCTAACTACAGACCCAGTAATCCTATCCAGTGAACCACCCAATTGCACTGTAAAATGAATTAACCAACCACTTCTCTGTGAATAAAAAAAAACTATTCAGTGGGAACTTTCTCAATTCCCCTTCTCTACTGTGAATTCAGCACTGTTGTCGTCATAAAATATTTGATGAAATAGAGGAATTTCAAGCATTCTTGATGATAAGACCATAGCTGAAAAGGTTTGGCTTACAAATTCAAGACTCAACATTAGCACAAAAAAGTAAACAGGTAAGAGAAATCAAAAGGAACTTACTAAAGTTGAGCTGTTTACATTCCTAAATAAAAACATGATATTTATAACTCATGAGACCTTTCTTATTTTATAGATGTATATATATATATATATATATATATATATATATATATATATATGTATGTATATTTCTGGAAAGAGGGGACAGCATAAGTTGAATATGAAGGGATGCACTCTAAAAAAAAATAAAACAAAATTAATTGGGTGAGGAGCCAAGATGGTGGAGTAGAAAGATTCACATATGCTAGCTCCGAACCAACAGCCCATAAATTACCTATAAAAAGAACTTCCAACGGGTTCTGGAGCAGTGGAAGCCATGCAGCAATGGAGTGGAGGAGATTTCTGTTCCAGAGAGCCCTGAAAAACTGTCACCAAAGTTCCGTCGTGCACCGGACCAGAGCAGAGCCCAGTCCTACCTTGGTCATGGCCCTGAGAGGAGCAGATCTGAGCAGGCTTCAGGGAAGGAATCTCTGGCAGCCACAAAGGTACCTCCACGCACAGGCACTACAGGTCAGTGAGACCCTATCTGGCTGGCTGAGAGGGGAGCAAGGTGTCTCCATAACTCAAGCTCCCTTGGGAGGAAGCAGTGGGGGAAGCAGTGGCCAGGGGATCCCAGAGCAGAATGGAGCTCAGATCAATTGTTGAAGGTCTCTGCACCAGCCCCAGAAGGGAACTGAGCCTGGGAAGCAGATCTGCCCCCACCTAAGAACGTGAATTTAATCTTACCTTGAATAGCAGCTGGGCCCCCCACTGAAAGCCCTGAGGCTGGGGAGCAGCTTTTGAATCTCAGACCCCAAACACTAGTGAGGCGGGAATGGAGAGGAATCTCATAAGTCAAATAACTGTCTGGGAAAATGCCCAAAAAAGGGGAAAAAAAAAGACCATAGAAGGTTACCTTCTTGGTGAACAGATGTTTCCTCCTTTCCTTTCTGATGAGGAAGAACAATGCTTACCATCAGCGAAAGATATAGAGAAGTCAAGGCCTCTGTATCCCAAACACCCGAAATAGATATCCAATGGACTCAGGCCATGGAAGAGCTCAAAAAGGATTTTGAAAATCAAGTTACACAAATGGAGGAAAAACTGGGAAGACAAATGAGAGAGATGCAAGAAAAGCATGAAAAACGGGTCAATACCTTGCTAAAGGAGACCTCAAAAAATTCTGAAGAAAAAAACACCTTGAAAAATAGGCTCACTCAATTGACAAAAGAGGTTCAAAAAGCCAATGAGGAGATGAATGCTTTCAAAAGCAAAATTAGCCAAATGGAAAAGGAGGTTCAAAAGCTCACTGAAGAAAATAGTTCTCTCAAAATTAGAATGGAACAGATGGAGGTTAATGACTTTAGGAGAAACCAAGAAATCACCAAAAAAAACCAAGAGAATGAAAAAAAATGCAAGATAATGTGAAATATCTCATTGGAAAAACAACTGACCTCGAAAATAGGTCCAGGAGAGATATTTAAAAATTATGGGACTACCTGAAGGCCATGATCAAAAAAAGAGCCTAGACATCATCTTTCATGAAATTATCAAGGAAAACTGGCCTGATATTCTGGAACCAGAGGGCAAAATAAGTATTCTAAGACTCCATCAATCACTGCCTGAAAAAGATCCAAAAAGAGAAGCTCCTAGGAACATTGTGGCCAAATTCAAGAATTCCCAGGTCAAGTAGGAAATATTGCAAGCAGCTAGAAAGAAACAATTCCAGAATTGTGGAAATACAATCAGGATAACCCAAGATAGAGCAGCTTCTACATTAAGGGATCAAAGGGCATAGAATAGGATATTCCAGAAGTCACAGGAACTAGGACTAAAACCAAGAATCACCTACCCAGCAAAACTGAGTATAATACTTCAGGGGAAAAAATGGGCTTTCAATGAAATAGAGGACTTTCAAGCATTCTTGATGAAAAGACCAGAGCTGAAAAGAAAATTAGACTTTCAAACACAAGAATGAGAAGAAGCATGAAAAAGTAAACAGAGAAGTCATGAGGGACTTACCAAAGTTGAACTGTTTACATTCCTACATGGAAAGACAATATTTGTAACTCTTGAAACTTTTCAGTATCTGGGTAGTTGGTGGGATTACACACACACACACACACATGCACACACTCACGCACACACACACATACACACACACACATGCACACACACACATACACACTTGCACACACACACAGAAACAGACAGCACAGTGTGAATTGAATAAGATGGGATCATATCTTATAAAATAAAGGTAAATGTATAAGAGAAATGTATTGGGAGGAGAGAGGGTGAAATGGAATGGGGCAAATTATCTCTCATAGAAGAGGCAAGCAGAAGACTTTTTAGTGGAGGCAAAAAGAGGAGAGCTGAGGAAAAAACATGATATTTACTCTCATCACATTCGAGTAAAGGAAGGAGTAAAATGCACACTCTTTTTGGTATGAAAACCTATCTTACAATACAGAAAAGTGGGGGAGAAGGAGATAAGCAGGGTGGGGGGGGATGATGGAAGATAGGGCAAAGGGAGGAGGGAGCAATTTGAAGTCAACACTCTTGGGGAGGGACAGGATCAAAAGAGAGAATAGAAACAATGGGGGCAGGATAGGATGGAGGGAATATAGTTAGTCTTACACAACACGACTATTATTGAAGTCATCTGCAAAACTACACAGATATGGCCTGTATTGAATTGCCTGCCTTCCCAAAGGGAATGGGTGGGGAGGGAGGCGTGGGGAGAAGTTGGACCTCAAAGTTTTAGGAACAACTGTTGAGTATTGTTCTTGCTACTAGGAAATAAAAAATACAAGTTATTCGGAACAGAAAGTTATCTGTCCCTACAGGACAAAAGAAAAGATGGGGAGAAGGGAAGGGAGGGATGATAGAAGAGAGGGCAGATTGGTGATAGGGGAAATTAGAATGCTTGGTGTATTGGGATGGGGGGAGGGGGCAAATGGGTAGAAAATTTGGAACCCAAAATTTTGTGAAAATGAATGTAAAAAGTTAAATAGAGAAATTTATATTAAAAAATAAAATAAAATTAAGAGGTGAGAGGAATGTACTGGGAGAAGAGGAAAGAGAGAGATAGAATGGACTAAATTATCTCACACAAATTACTCATCTGATTTGACTTAAGAAGGGAATAACACACACACACACATTTGGGTATAATAACCTACGTTATCCTACAGTAAAGTAGGGGGAAAGAGGATAGGAGGGAAGGCAATAGAAGGGAGGGTGGAGTTAGTGAGGAGTTAATCAGAAGAAAACATTTTTGAGCAGGGACAGAGTCAAAGGAGAGATTAGAACAAATGGTGGATGGGTTGAGATGGAGGAAAATATAGCTAGTGTTTCACAACATAACTATTATGGAAATATTTTACACGATCACACATGTCCAATCTAAATCTAACTGCTTGACCTGTCAACGAGGGCAGATTGGGAGAGAAGAAGGGAGAGAATTTGGAATTCAAAGTTTTAAAAAGCAAAAGGTAAAAATGCATTCAACTGGGAAATAAGACGAACAGGTAATGGGGTATAGAAATCTCTTACCTTATAGAAAAATAGAACGGTAAGAGGTAACAGTAATGCGAGGTCATTATATAGGAGGGAAAGCAGATTGGGAGAAGGGATAATCAGAACTCACACTGTCATGGGGTGGGGGAGGGGGAGAGATGGGGAGAAAATTTGGAACTCAAAATCTTGTGGAAGTGACTATTGAAAACTAAAATTAATTGAAATGTGAAAAAAAAATTAATGTAATAAAAATATCTATTTTGCATGTCCCAAGTGTTCTCCATCTCTTTTTTGGTAATTAATTATTTCTTTCTCCATAAATATAACAGATAAACTCTTTCTTGTTCTCTTTCTTTACTTGTGATATCATCCTTTATGTCTAAATCATGTACCCATTTTGAGCTTTTCTTGGTATATGATGTGAGACTTTGGTCTTTGCTTAGCTTCTGCAATACTATTTTACAGTTTTCCCAACAATTTTTGTCAAATAGTAAGTTCGTATCCCAGAAACTGGAGTATTTGGGTTTTTGAAGCAGTAAATCACTGTAGTCGTTGACTAGTGTGTACCTAAACTGATTGATAATTCTATTTCTTACCCATTACCAAGGAGTTTGATGATTGCCACTTAAGAATGCAGTTTTAGATCTGGTTTTGCTGGGCCACTATGCTTTGTTTTTTTTTTTTTCCTTAATTCCCTTGATATTCTTGATCTTTTGTTCTTCCAGATTAATTTTATTCTTATTTTTTCTAACTCTATAAAACAAGTTTTTGGTAGCTTGGTAAGTCACTGAATAAGTAAAATAATTTAAGAAGAATTATCATTTTAAATGTTTTTTAATTGTGTTTATATAGTTCCTGGGTTTGTTTGGGAAGAAAGACCCCCAAATATTTTATATTTTCTAAAAGTTGTTTTAAATGCAATTTCTCTTTTTATCTTTTGCTGCTGGGCTTTGTTGGTCACACAGAGAAATGCTGATGATTTTTTGTGGGTTTATTTTATATCCTGTAACTTTGCTAAAGTTGTTAAATGTTTCAAGCATATTTTAGCGATTCTTTCAGTGTGCCATCATATCATCTGCAAAAAGCAATAGTTTTATTTCCTCATTATCTATTCTAATTCCTTCAATTTCTTCTCTTATTCCTAATGCTAACATTTCCAGTACTATATCGAATCATACTTGTGATAACGGGCATCCTTATTTCACCACTGATAATATTGGGAATGCTTCTGATTTATCCCTATTATATATAATGCTTCATGATGATTTTAACTAGATGCTACTTCTCATTTTAAGGAAAACACAAATTATTCCCATACTCTCTAATATTTTTTTTTATTAAGAATTGGTGCTATATTTTCTCAAAAGCTTTTTCGTTGTCTATTGAGATAATCATATCATTTCTATTAATTTTGTTGTTGATATTGTCAATTATGCTGATAATTTTCTTAATATTGAACCAGCCCTACATTACTAGCATAAATCCCACCTCGTTATATTATGTTACCCTGATGATAAATTGCTGTAATATATTTGCTAATATTTTATTTAAAATTTTGCATCTATATCCATTAGAGTAATTGCTCCATAATTTTTTCCTCTGTTTTAGCTCTTCTTAATTTAAGTATCAGCACTTTGTGTCATAAAAAATTGTAGGACTCCTTTTTTGCTTATTTTCCAAAATAGTTTATATAATATTCTAATTATTTCTTTCTTTAAATGTTTAGTAGAATTCACTTCATCTGGCCCTGGTAATTTTGCTTCTGAGGGAGTTCAATAATAGCTTCTTTAAATTTTTCTAAAATGGCATTAAGTATTTTACTTCTTTCTGTTAATCTGGGCAATTTATATTTTTGCAAATATTTATTCATTTCACTTCCATTATCAAGTTTGTCATCATACAGTTGAGCATAATAGCTCCTTATAATTGCTTTAATTTCTTCTTCATTGGTGGTGAATTCACTCTTTTCATTTTTATATTGGTGGTTTGGGTTGCTTCTTTATTTTAATCAAATTAAAGAAAGGTTTATCTGTTTTTATTGTGTAATGAAACATGTTATATGAGGACCAGTGAGCAAGAAGGTATAATCGGACTTTTAGAAAGTAATAGTGTATGAAAGAACTGGAAAAACAGGAGAACCAAGTTGTAAAAAGCTTTAAAAAAACCAGACAGAAGGGTTATAATTGATTTTAAATATAATAGGTGCCCTTGGAGTTTATTGAATAGGGGGTTGACATTATAAAATTTGTATTTTAGGAAAATAAAGGTTAGCAATGTGGAGGATGAATTTCAGTGGGTTCTTGAAATAGTCTAGGTGAGAGATAATGAGGGTCTCAACTGAGGTAAGTGGAGAAAATGGCACCTGCCATCAATTTTTCAGAGAAAAAAAATTATAAGAGTTGACAATTGGTTGGATATGTGAAAAAGAGTGGTTGATGACACAGAGTTATTGAATCTGAGTGACTGAAAAGACTATGGTGCCCTCCAGAAATATCCTCATCAGTGGTTTATTTAAATAAACTAGTTCTTTAGGATGAATGTCCTTTATAATAAACATAACAATATTATAAAATAAAGAAAATTGTAATTCAGTTTTAAGTTTAATCTGAGATCCATCATTAAAGTTTATCTTCATTAATTTTTATTAATGACCTGTGGAATCCGTTTTTTTATACATTATAGGATTCTAAAAATTCGAATGGAACTTAAATATATTTCTGTTTAAATCGCATGTTTTTATGTTGAAGAAATGAAGAAAGTCCTGAGTCACAAAGCTAGATAATAAGGTTGAAATATAAGCCTAAGTTTTCTGAGTCAAAATCCAATTCTAAGCTATTTTTCCTCTTACCCTGGTGCTTTAGATGGACTTTTTTTGTATTAAGTTGTTGCTAAAATATTAAATTGTAATTTGAAGTATCAAGGAAGCTAAACTTTTCTAATATAGTTTGTCTGCTGAATGATCATGCCAACCAACTGAGTTGTGGTAGAAGAGTGATTTACACTATCCAAGTACAGGCTACAGAAATAATTCATACATGTGAAAAGATAAATGAACAATTTCTCCTTTAACATAAGGGGTCATTGAGGGATGCTTAATTTAGGCAGTATCTCTCCTAAAATTTAAATGATCTATACATTCACTGTGGTGAAATTACTTTTATTTAATTTGGAGGTGCATAGAGTGAGGTGACTATTAAAAGAATTAGGGAGTTTATTTTAGGGATATGGATGTCAATACTATGTCTCTAGCACATGTCCCTATAATTTTCAACTCAGTTACTTAATAGGTATTTTGTAGTCAGGATAGAAATAATATGTACTAATACCAAGAATAAAAATATATTTTTTCTATATATTTTATAAGTATTTAACCCACCTATTGCCACAAACCAGACTTTTTAAAAAGTAACTCAAATATGTTAACATGTTTTTTAGATTCTTAAATGTCTTTTTGAGTTACAGGAATGACACTTTATCAGTCATATAGAATTCTGGGAAACATAGCCTTCTCAGCTTTCAGTAGATACTGTGCAATAAGGGATCCTGAGACACTGTGGGACAATAGAGCTCTCTAGATAGAGGGATCACAGTTAGAACATGTAACAGTTGTGTGAACCCATAGCAAATATAAGAAGCTGCAAATGTGGGTAGCCAAAGTCATTTTTTTCTTCTGTTTGTTTGCTTCTTATTGATATCGTTAGAGCATGACCTGCTTGCATAGAATTTCCCTTTGCCTTATTGTGCCTAAATTGTAGCTTTTCTTGGACTTGAACAATTTTATTTCTCCCTTTCTTGTGTCTACCCTTTCTTGCTGGGAAATCAGCATCTTAACCATTTGAAATTTCCAGTTTTTTTTTCTTCTTCTTTTTTATTTTTTTTATTATTTTTCTTTAATGTTCTACAATCACTTGCTTAATAATTAAGATTTTATCCCCCACCAACTTCCCTCCACAATCCCCCTCCCTCCCTGCAATAGCATACAATTCTGTATAGGTTCTACATATACTTTCCTATTGAGCACATTTTCACTATAGTCATGTTATGTAGTTGCACTAAAATAAATGGAAGAAATCATATAACAAATCAAAACATAATACACTAAAACCCACACGCACACAAACATGATCTGCTACATTCTGCGAATGACTTTCATATTTCTTTCTCTGAGTGTGGAAGGCATTTTGCCTTAGAAAACCACCATTGGGATTTTTTTTTTTCGGTAAGTTCTTGTGTTATCAAAAAGTTCCAAGTCTACCAGAAAAAACTCTCGCACACTGTGGTCGTTGCTGTGCACAAAGTTCTCCTGGTTCTGCTCCTTTCGCTCAGCATCAGATCAAATAAGTCCTTCCAGGCCTCCCTGAAGTCTTCTTGTTCATCATTTCTTATGGCACAATAGTACTCCATTACATACATATACCATAATTTATTAAGCCATTCCCCAGTTGATGGGCATCCCCTTGATTTCCAGTTCTTGGCTGCCACAAAGACTGCTGCTATAAATATTTTTGTACATGTGGGACCATTTCCCATTTTTATAATCTCTTGGGGATACAGTCCTAGTAGTATTATTGCTGGGTCAAAGGGTATGCACATTTTTATAGCCCTTTGGGCATAGTTCCAATATTCTCCAGAATGGTTGGATGAGCTCACAGCTCCACCAACAATGAATTAGTGTTCCAACTCTCCCACATCCTCTCCAGCATTTATCATTGTCTTGTTCTGTCATGTTTGCCAATCTCATAGGTGTGATGTGGTACCTCAGAGTTGTTTTGATTTGCATCTCTCTAATCAATAGTGATTTAGAGCACTTTTTCATATGATTATAGATATCTTTAATTTCTTCCCCTGAAAATTTCCTGTTCATATCCTTTGACCATTTATCAATTGGGGAATGACTTGTATGGCTATATATTTGAATTAGTTCTCTATGTATTCTAGAAATGAGGCCTTTATCCCCAAGCTTAGCTGAAAATTTTTTTCCCAATTTACTACATCCCTCCGAATTTTGGTTGTATTGGGTTTGGTTGTGAAAAACTTTTCAGTTTAAAGTAATCAAAATTGTCCATCTCGCATTTCATAATGCTTTCTATTGTTTCATTAGAAAAAATTCTTCCCCTCTCCATAAATCTGATACATACACTATTTCTTGGTTCTCCAGTTTATTCATAGTATCAATCTTTATACCTAAATCATGCACCCATTTGGACTTTATTCTTCTCTATGGTGTCAGGCATGGGTCTATATCTAATTTCTGCCACACAGTTAACCAGTTTTCCCAGCAATTTTTGTCGAACAGTGAGTTCTTATCCCAGAAACTGAGATCTTTGGGTTTATCAAACAGGAGGTTGCTGTATTCCTTGCCTACTTGTCTTGAGTGCCAAGTCTATTCCATTTAGCTGCCCCTCAGTTTCTTGGCCAATACCAAGTGGTTTTGATAATTGCTGCTTTATAATACAATTTTAGATTTGGTAGCGCTAGGCCACCATCCCAAGCATTTCTTTTCATTAGTCCCTTTGAAATTCTGGACCTTTTGTTTTTCCAAATGAATTTTGATATTATTTTATCCAGCTCTAGAAAATAATTATCTGATTTATTTGCTATGGCACTAAATAAGTAGATTAACTTAGGTAGAATTGTCATTTTAATTATATTAGGTTGGCCTACCCATGAACAACTGATGTTTTTCCACTTACTTAAATCTGACTTTATTTGTGCAAAAAGCGTCTTGTAATTGTGTTCATATAATCCCTGGGTTTGTTTTGGCAGGTAAACTAAGTATTTCATAGTGTCTACTCTAGCTTTAAATGGGATTTCTCTTTCTATCTCTTGCTGTTGGACTTTGTTGCTAATATATAGGAATGCAGAAGATTTGTGTGGGTTTATTTTGTAACCTGCAACTTTGCCAGTTGTTCATTATTTCAAATAGTTTTTTACTTGAATCTCTGGGATTTTCTAAGTATAGCATCATATCATCTGCAAAGAGTGATAACTTAGTTTCTTCTTTGGCTATTTTTCTTCCTTCAATTTCCTTATCTTGTCTAATTACTGCAGCTAACATTTCTAGTACCATATTGAATAATAATGGTGATAATGGACATCCTTGTTTCACCCCTGACCTTATTGGAAATGCATCTAGCTTATTATCCCCATTGCATATAATGCTTGCTGAAGGTTTTAAGTAGATACTGCTAATTATGTTATGGAAAGTTCCCTTTATTCCTATGTTCTCCAGTGTTTTAATAGGAATGGGTGTTGTATTTTGTCGAAAGCTTTTCCTGCATCTATTCGGATAGTCATGTGGTTTTTCTGAGTTTTGTTGTTGATATTATCAATAATGCTACTAGTTTTTCTAATATTGAACCAGCCCTGCATTCCTGGTATGAAATCTACCTGATCATAATGTATTATTCTCTTGATAAGATGCTGTATTCGTTTTGCTAAAATCTTGTTTAAAATTTTTGCATCTATATTCATTAGAGAAATTGGTCTGTAATTTTCTTTCTCCATTTTTTCTCTCCCTGGTTTGGGTATCAAAACCATATTTGTATCATAGAAAGAATTTGGGAGGACTCCTTCTTCCTCAATTTTCCCAAATAGTCTATATAAAATTGGAATTAACTGTTCTTTAAAGGTTTGATAGAATTCACTTGTGAATCCATCTGGTCCTGGAGATTTTTTCCTAGGGAGTTCATTGATGGCTTGTTCAATTTCTTTTTCTGAGATGGGGTTGTTTAAGTATTCAAATTCCTCTTCTGTTAATCTGGCAATTCGTATTTTTTAAAATATTCATCCATCTCATTTCAATTATCAAATTTGTGGGCATAAAGTTGGACAAAGTAATTTCTAATTATTGTTTTAATTTCCTCCTCATTAGAGGTGAGTTCACCCCTTTCATTTTTAATATTAGTGATTTGATTTACTTCTCACTTTTTTAAATCAAATTGACCAAAGGTTTATCAATTTTATTAGTTTTTTCATAAAACCAACTATTGGTTTTATTTATTAATTCAATAGTTTTCTTAATTTCAATTTTATTCATCTCTCCTTTGGTTTTCAGTATTTCTAATTTGGTATTTTCTTGGGGATTTTCAATTTGTTCTTTTTCTAGCTTTTTCAGCTGCATGCCCAAGTCATTGATCTCCTCTTTCTCTATTTTATTTATGTAGGCATTCACAGATATAAAACTTCCCCTAAGAACTGCCTTTGCAGTATCCCCTAAGATTTGGTAGGTTGTCTCATTATTATCATTCTCTTGAATGAAGTTGTTGATTGTTTCTATGATTTCTTCTTTAACCTATTCCTTCTTTAGGATTATATTATTTAGTTTCCAATTGATTTTTCATTTATCTTTCCATGGCCTTTTATTACATATAATTTTTATGGCATTATGATCTGAGAAGACTGCATTGATTGTCTCTGCCTTTCTGCACCAGATTGTGAGATTTTTATGTCCTGGTACATGGTCAATTTTTGTAAATGTTCCATGTACTGCTGAGAAAAAGGTATATTCCTTTCTATTACCATTCAATTTTCTCCAACGATCTATCATATCTACTTTATCTAGAGTTTTATTTACCTCCTTAATGTCTTTCTTGTTTTTTTTTGAGGTTAGATTTATCAAGTTCAGAAAGAGGGAGTTTGAGGTCCCCCCCTAGTATAGTTTTGCTGTCAATCCTTCCTTCAACTTCCCCAACCTCTCCTCTAAGAATTTGGATACTATACCACTTGCAGCATACATGTTTAGTAATGATATTGCTTCATGGTCTATGGTGCCTTTTAGCAGGCTATAGTTTCCTTCCTTATCCCTTTTGATTATATCTATTTCTGCCTTTGCTTTATCTGAGATTAGGATTGCTACTCCTGCCTTTCTTGCATCAGCTGAAGCAAAATATATTCTGCTCCATCCTTTGACCTTTATCCTATGTGTATCCCCCCATTTCAAATGTGTTTCTTGTAAGCAGCATATTGTTGGCTTATGGCTTTTAATCCTTTCTGCTATCTGTCTCTGTTTTATAGGAGAATTCATTCCATTCACATTCACAGTTATGATTACAATCTGTATATTTCCCTCCATCTTCTTTCCAACCATTTGCACTTTTAGCTCTGCTGTCTCCCTTCCCCTCCTCACTAGTATTCACTTTTCACCATCTCCTCCTGCCACCTTCCCCTCCTTCTTTTAGCCCCCCTCCCTTTTACTCTCCTTTGCTCTTAATGCTTCTTCCCTCCCTTTTAGCCTCCCTCCCCCTTTTTCTTCCTTCCTCTCCTACTCCTTATAGAGCTAGGTAGGATTATCTACTTAAGTTTATTGTTCCGTCCTTTAAACAAATCCAATGAGAGTACCGCTCACACAATGCTCATCTCCCTCCCCTCTTTCCCTCTACTATAATTTTGCACTTCTTCTTGTGATGTAATTTTCCACTTTCTGCTTCCTCTTTTTCACACCTCCTATTACAATCCCTTCTCATACTTAAATCATATTTTTTATCATCATATCATTTACTTGATACCCGTTCCCCCTATTCATATCCCTTTTATATTTCTTAATAGCTGCACAGTTCTCAACTAACAGGTATCATCGTCCCTTATAGGGAGGTAAACAATTTGCCCTAATTGAGTAACAAGTTGTTCTGCTCCCCCCCAACAGTTTTCTTTTTTATGTTTCTCTTGATACCTGCATTTGAAGATCGAATTGTCTATTAAGTTCTGGCATTTTGGTCAGGAAGCTCTGGAAATCCCTTACTTTGTTTAATGACTTTCTCCTTGCCTGAAAGGTTATGCTTTGCTGGGTAGTTGATCCTTGGTTGTAGTCCCAACTCCTTTGCCCTACAGAATATTGGGTTCCAGTTCTTTTGATCTTTTAATGCAGAAGCTGCAAGTTCCTATGTAATCCTGACTGCATCTCCTTGATATTTAAATTGTTTCTTTCTGGCTGTTTGTAATATTTTCTCCTTTACTTCATAGCTCTGGAATTTGGCAACTGCATTTCTTGGAGTTTTGAGTTTGGGATCCCTTTCAGGATGGGAACAGTGGAATCTTTCGATGACCATTTTGCCCTCTGAATCTAGCACTTCTGGGCAGTTTTCCTTGATGATTTCCTGGAAGATATTGTCCAGGCTTTTTTCTCCATCCTGGGTTTCTGGCAGGCCAATAATTCTTAAGTTTTCTCTTCTGGATCTATTTTCCAGGTCAGTAGTTTTTCCAATTATGTATTTTACATTTTCTTCTATCTTTTCATTCTTTAGATTTTGTTTGACTGATTCTTGCTGTCTCATTGGGTCGTTAGTTTCCACTTGCCCAATTCTAATCTTTATCAAATTGTTTTCTTCCGTTAACTTTTGCATCTCCTTTTCCATCTGCCCAATTTTTCCTTTTAAGAAGCTATTTTCTCCAGTTAATTTTTGTACTTCCTTTTCCCTTTTAGGAAGTTATTTTCTCCAGTTAATTTTTGTACTTCCTTTTCCATTTGCCCTTTTAGGAAGTTATTTTCTCCAGTTAATTTTTGAACTTCTTTTTCCATTTGTTCAATTTCCCTTTTCAAAGAGATGTTCTCATCAGTGTATTCTTTCTTAATAATTTTAAGATTATTGGCCAATTTATCTTCTATTTCCTTCTTCAGCTGTTCCAGGAGAGCTGCTTGTGCTTGCAAGCAGTTCATGGTCCCTTCTGAAGTTTCAGATGGAAGTACAGTCTCAGCTCTGACTTTTTTGGTGTTTGTGTTTTGGTCCGTATCCCCATAGAAAAATTTTATGGTTCTTTTAATCCTCTGCCTTTTCTTGTTCATGATGTTGATTGAGTGTTGTGGCTTCTGGTTCTTTCAGTCCAAAGCTAGAGAACTTTTTGCTGAGCTTATGTGTGAAAAAGCTGAAAGCAGGATTTTGTTTGGTATTTCCCAGATCAGCCCTGGGGTTAGCTTGTTAAGTGTGGGGGAGTGGTCTGGTCCCAGGAGATCTCAGCTGAATTGAGGCAAAGGCAAGCTCAGGGGCTAGTAATCCCAGCTGCCCTATTGTCTTTCTGATTCCCCTGGATAGCTGAGGCATGCCTAGATGCTAATACGTGTTCCCAACCCTCCTGGAGCTCCTCTCCTGGCGCTGAGGCTTGCCTGGGTCCTAGTGTACGTTTTCTCTACCCTGGGTCCTCTCTCCTTCCGGTTTGCCTCTGCCACCATAGGAGGAATTCCCCTTAGCTAGTTTCCTCCTCTCAGGTGTTATGAGACTATTCATCTCCTTCTTCCGATCTGGGATTTTTCTGGGGAAATTTTTTATAGTTCTTTCATGGTCATCAAGAAGGGAGGATAGAACATTTACTGATCACTCCACCATCCTGACTCCCGGAAGTTCAAGTAGGTGACTTACCTAAGTTTGATCTTCGGGCTGCAGGTCTCAGGAGCTGCTGTGCTGATATCTGGTGCTCGGTGGCTCTCTCTGACTCTGTTCGGCTTGTCTCCTGTCCTTGGTGCCTCTCCTCTGGTTCCGCCCACCACTCAGGTTTCTTGGGTCCCTTCTGCTCTGCTGTGCTGGCTGCGCTGTGCTGTGGGCTCACCCCTGCGGAACAGATCCTTCCCGGGGACCTTCCAGTCCAACCTGAGCTCCAAATCTGTCACCGTCTGTCTCCCACTGGATTCTGCACCTCCAAAATTTGGTCAGATTGTCCTTTCAGAGGTACCTAGAGGAGTTTGTCCGAGAGCTTAGGTGAGTTGTTGCTCTCACTCAGCCATCTTGGCTCCGCCCACAATTTCCAGTTTTTTTTAAGTTAAAATTACTTACTGTTAGTACTTCCATAATAGTTCTTAGGTCTAGATAAATACGCAGCAATTTTTCTTGCATCATGCATAATTATTATAGAGGGTGTGGGAAAATTAACTAGTAAGGATTTTTTTTGTTTGTATGAGTATATTCAAAGTACAGAGTCTGGTATTTCCTTAGCAGTTAAAGGAAGACAAAAGCTTTCTTCCTTGATCTGAGGACTGAGTTTAGATTTCTATTAATTTCCATTAATAGTTGTCATAATTTAGCTTACTGAAATAGCATGACAAAGGAACAATATGAAGTCATGAAACCAATTTCTCACTTCATAAAGGAAAACTGAGCCTATATTGAGTTTTTGGATGATATTTAGGCATTTTACAAGCCCTTTACCAGTATTTTGGCATTTATTTTTAAAACGCTCCTTTACCTTTCAGATCATCCTGTTTGTTCTTCAGTGATATTGGATTTGAATTAAGGAAAGGTGATCATATAAGACGCAAAATATTCTAGTCACGACAGGTAGAGTTTGCCTGGGAAGCAAACTCTATGAGATGTTTGCAATTTGGTAAAGTCATAATAAGTTTACAGTCAAATCCTCAGATTAACAACTTTTAAGAACTCAATTTTATCTATCTAGCTCGATCATGGATGTAAAGCTGCAAAGGATGTTAAGGTTTACCTATTCTAATACTATCATCTTACAGATGAGAAAATGGAGGGGCTTGAATTAGTCTCCCAGTTAATATGCTTAATGAATGAAGTTTCAAGACAACTTTTAGCTACCGGTCTAGTGTTCCTGGGAACACTGGCCCCATATCACATTTTTGTTCTGTTTTACCTCAGTACTAGTTTGTTTCCTTCTTAGCTTGTCAGTCACTTTAGCTCTTTGGGATCTTACATTGACTATTCTTCATTATACAGACTGACAGAAGAAGAAAGTGCTTTTGGACTTCTGCCCATCAAGCTGTCCCACCCTCTGCTCTGTCATATGAAATAAATAGTATAGAAATGGCACCCTAGTAGTTTCTCCCTGGGAAAAAACACAAGAAATATTAACAATGAGAAAACTCAATCAAACAAAACTCTAGCCCAGTGTCTCCTTGTAGCTTTGTAAAAACAAAATGAGTACCATGAACTCATTCTCAGGTGTTTGTTATAGACCCAGAAAAAATCATGAATATAGTTTTTGGTCTAGACCTATGGTGTCCTGAGTGTGGGAAACTCCCGATATAGACGACTCTTCTACTGATACATTTTAGAAACTCATGTGAAATGCAGTGTTTGAGAATTGCCTTGGAATTTTGTGGTTCAGTCATTTCTCAGTAATATGTTCAACTCTTTGAGACTCTAAGATTTAGTTTTTTACTATTTCCTTCTCCAAATCACTTTACAGGTGAGGAAATGGCTTGGGAAATGGAGTCAAGTGACTTGCCCAGGCTCACACAGCTACTAAGTGTCTGAGGCTTCATTTGAATTCAGAAAGACAAGTCTTCCTGATTCTCAGAAAAGTGCTCTGTCCACTGTGCCCCCTTGTTGCTGTTTTGGGATAGTAAGAGGTGAATAAATCATAATAGCTAGCATTTGTATAGTACTTTGAGGTTTGTAATGTGCTTTAAAAATGTTTTCTCATCTTATCCTCACAACATCCCTAGATTTAGGTGCTCTTATTATCTTCATTTTACAGAGGAAAAAACTGAGGAAAACAGAGATTAAGTGATTTGTCCAAGGTCACAGAGCTATAAAGTGTGTGGTCAGATTTAAAGATCTTCATAATTCTGGGTCCAGCACTGTAACCACTGCTCTACCTGATTCCCAGTTACCTTGCTTGTGGTCTTTCAGTTAGTATTTGCAGGAATGGGAGCTAAATAAAATCATTCAAATTCCATGCTTAATCCTTAATTCATTACACCTTCAATAAATCTAAATGTATATAAAATATTATGAACTTCACCAGAGAGGGAGCAATCAATAATTTAAAGAAGAGGAAAGACTGAATGAACAGGTGAAATATTTGATATCTTCACATACACCCATCGCTTCCTACTTGGCTGCACAGCTCTGGTATTTCTCTAAATTTTCCACAATATCTCAGGAAGTTATTTATTGGGAAAATCTCAGCACCCTGCAAAATCACACTAACTAACTTTGTCATAGACTCTGTCCTTCTGATTAGAGGGTGGAATTTTGAACCCCCAAACCTCTATTTAAGGAGAGAACACAGCTCAGAATATGTATTCATTTCTTACCTGGTTGGTTGCCCTGTTTTAGGATTTCTATCATGTTTCCACCATGATCCCACATCTGTAATCTTCCCTGGTTTTCTCCCACTTTTCCTCCCTTTTCAGCTTTTTTGACTGTGTTTTCTTCCCTATAAGATAGTAAATTCTTTGAGAACAGGAGTTATTTTTCTTTGCACTCATATTCACACATTCATAAGCACACTTTAGGTTCTTATTAAAAGTCAAGAGTACCAATATCTCCCAAGTCCCTCAGGCTTGCAGGCTAGGTGTCATCCTTGACTCTTACCTCCATGTTCAATCTGCTATCAAGACTTTTCAACTTCACTTTTACAACCTATCTTGAATACATAGAGAGAAAACCCCTTTTCTCCTTTGACATTACCTTCATTTTGGTGCAAGTCTTCATTTCCCTATTCTTGTACTATTGCAATAGTGTTCTGATGGTTGCATTTCAAAGTTTTCCTTGCTCCAGTCCATCTTCTATTATATCGCCAAAGTGATTTTCCTAAAGCACATATTTGACCATGTCAGCTCCCTACTCTATAAACTCCAGGGTATCCCTATCTGCTCCAGGATCAAGTACAGATGCCTTTGTCTGGCATCCAGAATCCTTCATAATATGGTTCTCTCCTACCATTCCAGTTTTCCTGCACTCTATATCGCCACCATCATCTTTTCCACCAAATGATATTGACTTTATTGTTGTTCTATAAACCAACACTCTTTGTCTTCAGGCATTTTCTGTGGTTGGCCATGACTAAAATAATCTCCTTCTTCATCTGATTTCCCTAGTTTCTTTAAAGTCCCAATGAAATCTTATCATCTGCAAGAAACCTTTCCCAACTTCTGTTCATTCTAATGTCTTCTTATTTCAAGTATTTTCAATTTATCATGTATTTAGCTTTTTTGTACACATTCATTTGCTTGCTAATTCCCCGGTTAGATTGTGAATTCCTGGAAAGCAGGATTGTTATGTGTCTATTTTGAATTCCAAAGGTTAGAACATTGCCTAGTCCATCGTGTTTTCTTAATAAATGATTGTTGAATGACTGTTTTCTGTTGATTTTTACTATGTGTAGTATCATTAAGCATTCCTTCCATTATTTTCATATTTCATCATTGAGCTAGTGAAGTCCACATGCATTTAACCAGGAAGATGGGGAGAGTGCTGGATATGATATTATAATCAAATAAAATAAACATTTATTAAGCGGTCACAATGTACAAAGTACTATGCCAGGTACTGAAGTTGGGATTGGGCAGGTAAAGATATTAAATTTAGATAACTTGTTAAGGTTTCCTTCAAGTAGTTTAGAGTAAATGTTATTTCTCTTGCCACATATAGATGAGAAATATTATCTTGAAACTTTGTACCATGGATAGTGAGTCAACTAATTAGGATCCCTTGGGTCCTAGGTAAAAAGCTGGTGGTTTTCACCAAATTGTACCCTCTATTTTAGTGATACAACTAGTAGACCTATACTCCAAAGAGATTAAAGGAAGAGGGAAAAGACTTCTATGTGCAAAAATTATATATAACATCTCATTTTTATAACAAATAACTAGAAACACATCTGGTCCCTAACAACAGGGGGAATTATGAACACATTGAGTTATGAGAATACCATAGCATGTTGTTAAGCTGTAATAAATGATGAAAATGATGGTTTCAGAGAAGGTTAGGAAGAATTCTGTAAAGTGAAGCATAATGAAGTAAGCAGAAACAGAAGAAATATACTTGACTAGTAATGACAATTGTAAAGAAAAAAAATTTATAAGCTTCAGAACTCTGATCAATGTAGTGACAAGTCACAACTTCAAAGGATGGATGAGTAAACATGCTACCAACCTTGTGAGAGAGAAGTGATGGACTTAAAAGAGCAGCATTAGACAAATATGTGTACACATTATAAATATGTGACTTAGTTTAACTAAATTATACCTTTTTTTCTTAAAGAATTATATTTTCCTCTTTACGTTGTTAGGGACATTGGCAGAGAGAAAGAAACTGGTAACAGGGTAGCTAAAAAAACTAAAAGAGAGTCATTTAAGCATTTTTTAAACACATAAATAATGAAAATAGAAAGAAGCACAGCAGGAAATAGTTGTTCGGGTGTTTTTCAATAATGCCTGATTCTTCATGACCCCGTGTGGGATTTTCTTGGCAGAAATATTGGGGAGGTTTGCCATTTCCTTTTCCAGTTTATTTTACAGATAAGAAAACTTATCTGTAAATAGGATTGAGTGATTTGCTCAGGGTCAAAAAGCTAGGCAATTCCTGAGGCCAGATTTGTACTTAGAAAGGTGAGTCTCCCTGACTCCAGGCACAACACTCTAGCTACTGAACTACCAGCAGCAAATACGAATATACAAGACACCTTTCAAAATAATATGTCAAAATTGCTATACTTTTAAAAAGAGCCAATGATACAAAATAAATTCCTGTTTCCCTGTACAATTATGCTTTTCTATTGTGCTTTACATATAGAAATGTTTCATTTTTTTAAGGAATCAGTTTTGAAGGAATTTCATTTTTAATGAATTGTTAATTCATTGAATTAACAATGTTTAAATAAATTGAATAAAAAGCTGGTGGCCATTACTGTTCTTTACTCTCTGGCTTTATTCATTCTTCCCATGGAGAGGGAGACAAGAACAAGGCCATATTCTTCCCCCACTTCAGTTGCATTGGTTATTGAAAAGAACATGTAGCCACTTTATATTTCTGATGTCTTTAAGTAGGATTGTGTTAGGTTATCTCCTTATGCTTGCCACAATACATTAAAAGCCATATAGTTCTTTGAATCTTGCCAATTCTCCTTATTTTTTTTGAATTCAAGAAATTAAGAAAGGGAGGAAAGAACTCAAAGTGGGAGTACAATTAAATTATTTAGAGTTAGTTGAATATTCAGGATTTGTAAATTTCCTAATTTGTTAATTCATATTGGAGCTTCCAGAGAAATCTGACTGGGAGTTCGACAACTACTTGTTCATCTCATATGGAATTTTATTAGTGGCATAAGAAGTTGATAAAATAATTGAGGTGGTAGCCCTTCATTTATTTCCTTCAATGAGTGGCAGGAATTTTTTCGGGCTTTAATAGAAATTCATGCCTCCATGAAGATTAGGAAAGTAAGTTCTATGGAAAAGGAAATCTACCTTCCTGAAAGGAATAGAGTTGAAGGATAGCTTCATCGGTATGAAGGAAGAGGGAATGAGTTTGCTAGGGATGTTCAGTCTGTCATAGGATAGTGGATGATGGATAACAGGATAAACTGTTTTGCAATGCCATGGTGTGGGTGTGGGTTATATGAGCATTAGGTTAAGCGTTTTGAATTATAACTGAAGTTTGAGCAAATAAATAGTTAACCAGTAGTAAACTAAAGCTGTAGTTTTCTCATCAGAATCATTTGGAAATCATAAGAGGCAAAATTAGGCAATAGAAAGGTTAACAAATTAGGAATAAGACAAGTTGAGACCTTCTGTTAGTCACTTAACCATGACCTAGACTTTTGTTTTTAATAATTAATGATAATTTGGTCAAAGAAATCTTCAGGTCTGTGACTGCTTTGTTCTTACTGATAAATTGATGCTGGACTATTATAGAAGTGATTATGGTATTTCTGGTTCAATAGCCTTCTAACAGCCTTGTTTCGGTAAGAAAATAATCAGCTTTTTAGATAGTAGTAAATTAAAGACATACATTTTGTAAGCCTGTTACTTTGAAAAAAAAGGTATACCAATAATTGCCTTTTCCCAGAATATAAAATTATGATGTTGAAAATTCATCATTATGTTGTTTCTGTAGTCACAGAAAATGTCAGTATTTTCTATATTCTACCTTAGAGTTTGTTTCCTCCAGAAATTCCTTTGATTTAATACTTTATTAATACTAATCACAACTATGTAAAAGTTTGCTGCAACTGGAAGTTAATGTCTTATTGATTGAAGAAGGTCCAATTCTCCTCAAATATTGATTATGAATTTAAAATAAAAAGTGTTTAGAATTTAGAAAAAAAAATACAAAAATGAATACTTGCCCTATTTCCCTAAGAAGCTTATCATATAAGTATAGTTTGCCCAACAGTTGGCACTGCAGGAACAATTAATAAGCAACAAATGGGTCATGTGCTAGCTTACTGTGGTAGGAGGTATATCCTGAAAATGGAGTCTAGATTTATAATTTAGGTTCAAATTGAGGCTGGACAGGAAATCAAGGCAAACAGATGAAGATCTGTTTTGATCTGCTTTGGAATGAGATGCCAAAATTTGAAGACTAGACAGAAGACTGCTAAGTCAACAATATGATTAGTCTATAAATAGGTAAGATTACTGGATGAGTTACCTGTATTCACATACCCTGCTGTGAAGTAAGGTTATTTGAATTTCCAAGGACAGACTATACTGTTTGGACTATATTGATATTATATTAAAAAGCATCTACCTTTTTTCTCTGGGTAGTAGGCAAAATTCCCCACCACTATGCCCATCAAATTTAAGGTCTAATTAGTTTTAGAATACATATAATTGCTAATTCTTGATGAATGAATATTTACAGGAAGGTTATGAGAGTATTCCAAGGGCTGTCTTCTTCCCATTGCTCGGGTCGTTAAAAGACTCTTAAAATCATAGGATTTAGAATGTCAGGAAACATTAGAGATTATAGTGCTAACCCCTCATTTTAGAGATGAGTTCATTAAAATGCAGTGAGAATAGGTAAATTTTTTATGTCACATTAGTGAGCTGAGCAAAGGATTGAATGTCAATTGCCCTGATACTTAGTGCTCTTGCCATTAAACTATTGAATCTTCCTTCCTTACTAACAAAATCCACAGGTTTCCTTGATCTTTTGGCCATAATACATGTCAAACAAAAGTATTTACCAATTTTTTTTTAATCATTCAGAAAAATGTATTTTCTTTCCCCCAAATTTCAGTTTTTCATTGTGACAAGGCATAGAATTAAAAAAAAATATTGACGCTAGAAAGAACAGAATTGAACATTAGTCTGCCATAAAAATGGAAATCTTGGATACATCTATATACAAACAAAATGCAGACAAGAAAGAAAGACAATCAATGAAGGGGAGTCAGTAAAGGCCTCTTGAAGAGGTCTTTTGTTTGTTTGTTTGTTTGTTTTGTTTTTTGAGCTGGGACTTGATGAAAGCTGGGAATGGACAGGGTGAGGACAGCAGATGAAAATGAGAAGGGAAAAATGCAGGCAAAGAACATGGGCAGCTGACGTCAAGAGTAATTAAATATTTTTCCCAAGGTCACCAAAGTAGCAGAGTCAATATTTAAACCCAGGTTGTTTACTCACAAACTCAGTGTACTTTACAATATTTCAGCTTGTCCTTCAAAAGATAGTGATTTTCTGCAATTGGTAGCTTAGATTAGTCTTTTCTGGTGAGCAGAATGAATTTCATTATGTGTCACTTTTTCAAGGATATTGAACAATTTGTTGATACTTTAACATTATGAAACATCTTACAATGACAATTTACTATCCTTCTGTATGTTTCCATCTTCTTCAACATTGTCTCTAATATCTCATAAAACTTCCCATGTGAATTTACCCAGAAGACTGGAGACTTTCTTTTTGTTCTTAAAATGTATCGAACAGTCTAACTGGTTTTTTTATTTGAAATTTTCATTCTTTATTTTGTATTGAACATTAGCTTTTATAAAATCTTGATTTCCAAATATTTGGTCCCTCTCTCTCCCACTCTGTCCTCCAAATGACAGAAAGCAAATTGATAGAGGTTGTACATGTACAGTCATGATAAACAAAATTTCCCATTAGCCATGTTGCAGAAGAAGAATCAGAAGAAAAGGGAAAAACCATAAGAAAGAAATAAACAAAAGGAATGAAAATAGCATGGTACAATCTGCACTCAGACTCCACAGCTCTTTGTCTTTTGCCTTTTCCAATATGAGTCTTTTAGAATTGTCTTAGATTACTGTAGGAGACAAGTTAAGTCAATCATAGTTGATCATCACACAATGTTGCTGTTAACTGTGTACAAGTATTCTCCTGGTTCTGTTCACTTCTTTCAACATCAGTTCATGTAAATCTTTCCAGGTTTTTCTAAAATTGACTTCCTAATCATTTCTTATAGCACAACCATATTCCATTACGTTAATATACCAACTTGTTTAGCTATTCAGAATTGATAAACTTTCCTTCGATTACAAATACCTAATCACCACAAAAAGAACTGCTATGAATATTTTTGTACATGTGGGTCCTTTTCCTTTCTTTATGATGCTCTTTGGAATCATACACAACCTAGTAGTTGTATTGATGGATCAAAGTGGGTACAGTTTAGTTTTCCTTTGGGCACAGTACCAAATTTCTCTCCAGAATGGATGGATAAATTCACAAATCTAACAACAGTGCATTAGTGTTCTAATATCCCCACATTTTCTGCAGTATTTATTGTTTTCCTTTTCCATCATGTTAACTAATCTGAGAATGTGAGGTAGTGTCACAGAGAAGTTTTAACTTGCATTTCCCTAATCAATAGTGATTTAAAGCATTTTTTCATACGGCTGTAATTGCTTTGATTTCTTTTTCTGAAAACTGTCATATCCTTCGACCTAGGTTTCTTCCTTCCTTCCTTTTGAATACATTTTCACTATAGCCGTGCTATGTAGAAGAACTAAAATAAATGGAAGAAATCATATAACAAATCAAAACGTAATACACACAGATGCACACACACACATACACACACACAAACAGGATCTGCCAGATTCTTTGATTGAATTCCATAGTTCTTGCTCTGAGTGCGGAAGGCATTTTGCCTCAGAAAACTATTGGGAATTTTTTTTTTTTATTTTTAAGTTCTCACGTTATTACGAAGTTCCAAGTCTTCTAGAAAAAACTTTCGCATACTGTGGTCGTTGCTGTGCACAAAGTTCTCCTGGTTCTGCTCCTTTCACTCAGCATCAGATCATACAAGTCCTTCCAGGCCTCCCTGAAGTCTTCTTGTTCATCATTTCTTATGGCACAATAGTACTCCATTACATTCACATACCATAATTTATTCAGCCATTCCCCAATTGATGGACATCCCCCTGATTTCCAGTTTTTGGCAACTACAAAAAGTGCTGCTATAAATATTTTTCTACATGTGGGACCCTTTCGAATTTTTATGATCTCTTGGGGATATAGTCCTAGTAGCGATATTTCTGGGTCAAAGGGTATGCACATTTTTGTAGCCCTTTGGGCATAGTTCCAAACCGTTCTCCAGAATGGTTGGATGATCTCACAGCTCCACCAACAATGAATTAGTGTTCCAACTCTCCCACATCCTCTCCAGCATTTATCATTTTGCTGTTTTGTCATGTTTGCCAATCTTATAGGTGTGATATGGTACCTCAGAGTTATTTTGATTTGCATCTCTCTAATTAAAAGTGATTTTAGAGCATTTTTTCATATGATTATAGATATCTTCAATTTCTTCCTCTGAAAATTGCCTGTTCATATCCTTTGACAATTTTTCAATTGGGGAATGACTTGTATAGTTGTACATTTGAGTCATTTATATATTCTAGAAATGAGGCTTTTATCCCCTAGATTAGCTGTAAAAATTCTTTCCCAATTTACTATATCCCTCTGAATTTTGGTTGTGTTGAGTTTGGTTGGACAAAAAATTTTCTGTTTAATGTAATCAAAATTATCCATCTTGCATTTCATAGTGCTTTCTATCACTTCTTAAGTAAAAAATTCTTCCCTTCTCCATAAATCTGATAAATACACTATTCCTTGCTCCTCCAGTTTGTCCATGCTATCAATCTTTATACCTGGATCATGTACCCATTTGGACTTTATTATTGTGTATGGTGTCAGGCATTGGTGTATGCCTAGTTTCTGCCACAATATTATCCAGTTTTCCCAGCAATTTTTGTAGAACAGTGAGTTCTTATCCCAGAAGCTGGGGTCCTTAGGTTTATCAAACAGGAGGTTGCTATATTCCTTGCCTACTGTGTCTTGAGTGCGAAGTCTATTCCACTTGTCTAGCCTTCTGTTTCTTAGCCAATACCAAGTGTTTTTGATAATTGCTGCTTCACAGTACAATTTGAAATCTGGTAGTGCTAGGCCACCTTCTCTAGCATTTCTTTTCATTAGTCCCTTTGATATTCTGGACCTTTTGTTCTTCCAGATGAATTTTCTTATTATTTTATCCAGCTCTAGAAAATAATTATCTGTTAGTTTAATTGGTATGGCACTAAATAAGTAAATTAATTTAGGTAGAATTGTCATTTTTATTATATTAGCTCAGCCTACCCATCAGCAACTGATGTTTGTACACTTATTTAAATCTGACTTTATTTATGCAAGAAGTGTCTTGTAATTGTGTCCATATAGTCCGTTTTGGCAGGTAAACTCCCAAGTATTTTATAGTGTCTACCTTAGCTTTAAATGTGATTTCTCTTTCTATCTCTTGCTGTTGGACTTTGTTGCTAATATATAGGAATGCAGAAGATTTGTGTGGGTTTATTTTGTAACCTGCAACTTTGCCAAAGTTGTTTATTATTTCAAATAGTTTTTTACTTGAGTCTCTAGGATTCTCTAAGTATATCATCATATCATCTGGAAAGAGTGATAACTTAGTTTCTTCTTTGCCTATTCTTACTCCTTCAGTTTCTGTATCTTGTCTAATTGCCATAGTTAACATTTCTAGTATTATATTGAATAATAGTGGTGATAATGGGCATCCTTGTTTCACCCCTGACCTTATTGGAAATGCCTCTAGCTTATCTCCATTTCATATAATGCTTGCTGAAGGTTTTAGGTAGATACTGCTTATTATTTTATGGAAAGTTCCCTTTATTCCTATGTTCTCCAGTGTTTTTAATAGGAATGGGTGTTGTATTTTGTCAAAAACTTTTTCTGCATCTATTGAGATTATCATGTGGTTATTGTTAGTTTTGGTGTTGATATGATCAATAATGCTAATAGTTTTCCTAATATTGAACCAGCCCTGAATTCCTGGTGTGAATCCTACCTGATCATAATGTATTATTCTCATGATAAGATAATGTATTCATTTTGCTAAAATCTTATTTAAAATTTTTGTATCTATTTTCATTAGAGAAATTGGTCTGTAATTTTCTTTCTTTGTTTTGTCTCTCCCTGATTTAGGTATCAAAACCATATTTGTATCATAGAAAGAACTTGGCAGGACTCCTTCCCCAATTTTTCAAAAATAGTGTATATAGTATTGGAATTATCTGTTCTTTAAATGTTTGATAGAATTCACTTGTATATCCATCTGGCCCTGGAGTTTTTTTCCTAGGGAGTTCATTGATGACTTGTTCAATTTCTTTTTCTGAGATGGGGTTGTTTAAGTATCCAACTTCCTCTTCTGTTTATCTGAGCAATTTGTATTTTTTAAAATACTCATCCATCTCATTTAGATTATCGAATTTGTGGCCGTAAAGTTAGGCAAAGTAATTTCTAATTATTGTTTTAATTTCCTCCTCATTGGTAGTTGAGTTCACCCCTTTAATTTTTAATATTATTAATTTGATTTTCTTCTTACTTTTTTTAAATCAAATTGACCAAAGTTTGATCAATTTTATTAGTTTTTTCATAAAACCAACTACTGCTTTTATTTATTAATTCAATAGTTTTCTTAATTTCAATTTTATTAATCTCTCCTTTGGTGTTCAGTATTTCTAATTTGTTATTTAATTGGGGATTTTCAATTTGTGCTTTTTCAGCTGCATGCCGAAGTCATTGATCTCCTCTTTCTCTATATCATTTATGTAGGCATTCAAAAGTAGAAACCTTCCCCTAAGAACTGCTTTTGCAGTATCACATAAGATTTGGTAGGTTGTCTCATTATTGTCATTCTCTTGAATGAAGTTGTTGATTGTTTCTATGATTTCTTCTATACCCCATTCCTTCTCTGGGATGAGATTATTTAGTTTCCATTTGATTTTTGGTTTATTTTTCCATGACCTTTTATTACATATAATTTTACTGCACTGTGATCTGAGAAGGATACATTGATTATCTCTTCCTCTCTGCACTGAAATGTGAGGTTTTTATGTCCTAGTACATGGTCAATTTTTGTAAATGTGCTATGTACCACTGGGAAAAAGGTGTATTCCTTTCTATTCCCATTCAGTTTTCTGCAGAGATCTCTAATATCTACCTTACCCAGAGTTTTATTTACCTCCTTAACCTCTTTCTTGTTTATTTTGATGTTAGATTTACCTAGTTCGGAGAGGGGAGGTTGAGGTCCCCCACTAGTATAGTTTTGCTGTCAATTTCTTCCTTCAACTCCCCCAACCTCTCCTCTAAGAATTTGGATGCTATACCACTTGGAGCATACATGTTTAGTAATGATACTGCTTCATTGTCTATGGTACCTTTTAGCAGGCTGTAGTTTCCATCCTTATCTCTTTTGATTAGATCTATTTCTGCGTTTGCTTTGTCTGAGATTAGGATTGCTACTCCTGCTTTTCTTATATCGGCTGAAGCACAACATATTCTTTTCCAACCTTTGACCTTTATCTTGTGTGTATCCCCCTGTTTCAAATGTGTTTCTTGTGAGCAGCATATTGTTGGATTATGGCTTTTAATCCCTTCTGCTATCTATCTCCGTTTTATGAGAGAGTTCATTCCATTCACATTCAAAGTTATAATTACAATCTGTGTATTTCCCTCCATCCTTTTCCCCACTGTTTGTGCTTTTAGCTCTCCAATCTCCCTTCCCCTCCTCAATAGTATTCACTTTTCACCACCTAGTCCTGCAACCTTCCCTTCCTTCTTTTAGCCCCCCTCCCTTTTACTCCCCTTTACCCTTATTGTTTCTTCCCTCCCTTTTAGCTTCCCTCATCTTTCTTCCCCCTTCCCCTCCTTCTGCCTGTAGAAGTAGTTAGGATTATCTACTTAAGTTTATTGTTCTCTCCTTGAACCAAGTCAGATGAGAGTACCTCTCAAACAATGCTCATCTCCCTCCCCTGTTTCCCTCTAGTATAATTTTGTACTTCTTCCTGTGATGTAATTTACCATTTTCTGCTTCCTCCTTTTCACACCTTCTGTTACAATCCCTTTGCATACTTGAATCATATTTTTAACATGACATTATTTACTTTATACCTGTTACCTTCATGTATATCCCTTTTATATTTCATAATAAATGCACAATTCTGAAGATTAACAGGTATCATCTTCCCTTATAGGCGGGTAAACAGTTTGCCCAAATTGAGTAACAAGTTTTTTTTTGTTTTATTTTGTATTTTCCCCACTGTTTACCTTTTTGTGATTCTCTTGAGACCTGCATTTGAAGATCGAATTGTCTATTAAGTTCTGGAGTTTTGGTCAGGATGGTCTGGACATCCCTTACTTCGTTGAGACCACCTCCTTGCCTGAAATGTTATGCTGAGGTTTGCTTGGTAGCTGATCCTTGGTTGTAGTCTCAGCTCCTTTGCCTTACCGAATATTGGATTCCAATTCCTTTGATCTTTTAATGTAGAAACTGCAAGGTCCTCTGTGATCCTGACTGTAGCTCCTCAATATTTGAAGTGTTTCTTTTTGACTTCCTATAGTATTTTCTTCTTCATTTGATAGTTCTGGAACTTGGCAACAATATTTCTTGGGGTTTTGAGTTTGGGATCCCTTTTTGGAAGTGAACAGTGGATTCTTTCGATGACTATTTTGCTCTCTGAATCTAGCACTTCTGGGAAGTTTTCCTTGATGATTTCCTGGAAGATATCGTTCAGACTCTTTTTTTCACCATGGCTTTCTGTCAGTTCAATAATTCTTAAGTTATTAAGAATTATGCTCTCTCCTGGATCTATTTTCCAGGTCAGTTGTTTTTCCAATTAGATATTTTACATTTTCTTTCATCTTCTCATTCTTTAGATTTTGTTTGACTGATTCTTGCTGTCTCATTGAGTCATTAGTTTATACTTGACCAATTCTAATCTTCATCAAATTGTTTTCTTCAGCTAACTTTTGCATCTCCTTTTCCATCTGTCCAGTTTTCTTTTCAGGGAGTTATTTTCTCTGGTTAATTTTTGTACTTCCTTTTCCATTTGTTCAATTTTCCTTTTCAAAGAGATGTTCTCATCAGTGAATTCTTTTTTTCAGAATTTTAAAATCATTGGCCAGTTTTTCTTCTATTTCCTTCTTCAGCTGTTCCAGGAGAGTTGTTTGTGCATGTGAGCAGTTCATTTTCCCTTCTGAAGTTTGCGATGGAAGTACAGTCTCAGCTCTGACCTCTTTGGTATTTGTAGTTTGATCCTTATCCCCTTAGAAAGATTCTATGATATTTTCACACTTATTTTCCTTTTTAAAATTTGTGATGGTGATTGTGTGTTGTGGCTTCTGGTTATTTCAGTTAGAAGCTGCAGAACTTGGTGTTGAGCTGACATGTGAAAAAGCTAAGAGCAGGTTTTTGTTTTGTGTTTTCCCTATCAGCCCTGGGTTTAGCTTGTTAAGTGTGGGGGAGGAGTTGTCTGGTCACGGGAGATATCATCAGCTGAACTGAGGCAAAGGCAAGCTCAGGGTATGGTGATCCCAGCTGCCCTATTGTCTTTCATTTCCCCTGGAGTGCTGAGGCATGCCTAGATGCTAGTTCTGGTTCCCACCCCTCCTGGGTCTCCTCTCCTGGTGCTGAGGCTTGCCTTGGTCCTAGTGTGGGTTTTCTCTGCCCTGGGTCCTCTGTCCTTCCTGTTTGCTTCTGCCATAGTAGAAGGAATCCCCCTTAGCTATTTTCCTAGCCTCAGGTGTTATGAATCTATTTGTCCCCTCTGCTCTTTGCACTGATCCAGGATTTTTCTGGGGAAGTATTTTATGGTTCTTTCACAGTCATCAAGGGATGAGGAGAGAGCATTTACTGATCACTCTGACATCCTGGCTCCTGAAAGTTCAAGGAGGTGACTTACTGATGTTTATTATGTGGGCTGAAAGTCTCAGGAGCAGCTCCGCTGGTATCTGGCACTCAGCAGCCACCACTCCTTCAGCTCTGCTGGTCTCCCACCCTTGTGCTACTCTGCTGGTTCCACTTGCTGCTCTCAGGCTTCCTTTCCACTCTGCTGTGCTGGATGTACTCTGTGGGGTGGGCTCACCCCCGTGGAACAGACCCTTCCCCCTGGACCTTCCAGTCTGTCCTGGGTTTGAAATCTGCCACTGTCTGTCTCCCACTGGATTCCATACCTCCAAAATTTGGTCAGAGTCTCCTTTCAGGAGTATCAAAGGAGTTTGTCCAAGAGCTTAGGTGAGTTGTTGCTCTCACTCCATAATCTTGGCTCCTCCCTTCCCTTTCCTTATTTCCATGCTTTCTGTTTTCTTGTGGGGCAAGATATATTTCTGTACCCCAATGCTTGTATATCTTATTTTGCAGTTACATGTTAAAACAATTTTTAACATTAGCTTTTAAAACTTCGAATTCCATCCTCTCTCTCTTCTTCCCTCCCCACCCTTCCCCACTGACAAGGCATGCAATTCAAAACAAGCTGTACACAGTCATATTATGATAGATTAACTATATTTCTCTCCATCCTATCCTGCTCCCCATTTATTCCATTGTCTCTTTTGACCTTCAACATTTTTTACTTGTAATTACCCCTCCTCCTATTTGCCCTCCCTTTTATCATCTACCCCTAGCCCCACTTATTCTATTTACCCCTATTTTACTGTAGTGTAATATAGATTTTCATACAAAATGGTGTGTTATAAACCAAATGAGATGAGAGTAAGGTTCATTCTTTCCCTCTCACCTTCCCCCTCTTTCCCTCCAATGTAAAAGTTGTGTATTGCCTCTTTTTGAGATATAATTTGCCCTATTCCATTTCTGCTTTGCAAATATATTCCTTTTTCATCCTTTAATTTTACTTTTTAGATATCATTCCTTCTTATTCAACTTACCCTGTGCCCTCTGTCTATATTTATATAATCCCTCCAACTACTCCAATAATGAGAAAAATCTCAAGAGTTATAAATATTATCTTTCCATGTAGGGATGCAAACAGTTCAACTTTCAGAAGTCCCTTGTGACTTCTCTTTCTTTTTGTACTTTTCATGCTCCTCTTGATTGTTGTATCTGTAAGTCAAATTTTCTATTTAGCTCTAGTCTTTTCAGCAAGAATGCTTGATAGTCTGCAATTTAATTGAATAGCTATTTTCCCCCTGAAATATTATACTCAGATTTACTGGGTAGGTGATTCTTGATTTTAATCTGAGCTCCTTTGACTTCTGGAATACCATATTACAAGCCATTCCATTCCTTAATATAAAAGCTGCTAGATCTTCTGTTATCCTGATTTTATTTCCATAATACTCTAATTGCTTTCTTTTTCTGGCTCCTTGCAATATTTTCTCCTTCACCTTGGAACTCTGGAATTTGGCTACAATACTCCTAGGAGTTTTCCTTCTGAGGTCTCTTTCAGGAGATGATCAGTGGATTCTTTCAATATCTATTTTACCTTCCAGTTCTAGAAGATCAAGACAATTTTTTTTTTGATAATTTCTTTAAAGATAATGTTTAGGCTCTTCTTTTGATCATGACTTTCAGGTAGTCCAATAATTCTTAAACTGTCTCTTTTGATATATTTTTTCAGATCTGCTGGTTTTCCTTTCCTTTGGTTTTGTTTTCTAATTTCTTCATTTTTCATAAAGTCATTAGCTTCCATCTGCTCCATTCTAATCTTTAAGCATTAATTTTCTTCAGTGAGGTTGTGGACCTCCTTTTCCATCTGTCTAATTTTACTTTTTAGGGAATTCTTCTCCTCCTAGACTCTTTGCATCTCTTTTGTCATTTGGGTTAGTCTATTTTTTAAAGTTTTATTTTCTTCAGTATTTTTTGTGTTACCTTTAGCAAACAGTTGAATCGTTTTTCTTAATTTTCTTGCATGCCTCTCATTTCTTTTCCCAACTTTTGCTCTGCTTGTCTTACTTGATTTTCAAAATCCTTTTTGAGCTCTTCCAAGGCAAGAAGCCAATTCATACTTTTCTTAGAGCCTTTGGTTGTGGGGAGCTTTGACTTTGTTGTCTCCTTCTGGTTGTATGTTTTGATGTTCCTTGTCACCAAAGTAAGATTGTATAGTTTGATTCTTTTTCTAGTTTTTGCTCATTTTCCCAGATATTTCCTTGACTTTTGAAGTCTTTGTCAAGGTAGTTCTCTGCTTCCAGTGAGGAGTGGGGGGTGGGGGACTTGTAATGTCAGCTGCTCAATCCCTCCACAATCTTTGGACCTAGAGCTCCAGAAACAGTCCCAGCTGCTACTGCCATGGGTACTTCTCTACCTCCTCACCATCGTGGAGCTCAAGTCAGACCATTCTCCTCTCTCATACAGTTCCCACAGGTTTTTTCCACTGACCTTCCAGTTTTGTACATGGTGATTTGGGGTCATGAAGTCTGAGAACTGCCACAGGTGCCAGAGTTTCAGTACCCCCAAGGACTGCTCATGTCCCATATGTCCTGGAGTGGCCCACACTGTACTGTACTCTACTTCCTGAAAGCATGATACATGTTTTCCCTTGATCTTCCAGACTTTCTTGGGCTGGATGTTTCCATCACTTCATCATTATGTGATTTTGCAGCTCCAGAATTTTTTTTAGAACTCTTTCTTACAAATATTTGAATGAGTTTAAGGGAGAACTTTAGCAAGTCTGTGCTGTTGCTCCACCATCTTCCCCTCCCCCTCCCCAACTTAGTTCTTAAAGAGACCTATTCATTGAGTCTTGAAAGAACTTAGACTAAAAGCACCAGTCTCCCATTGCTTCCTGGACCATCTCCAACCATCCTGTCACTGGATATTCAGATATACCTGGGCATTGGAACCAGATAGCCCTGGAGGAAAAAGTGAGCCTGTTGACCTTTCACAGCCCTTCCTCACTCAAATCAAAGACAATCGCAAGTCATGTCACTATCTTCCCAATGTCATGGACCAGTTTGAGAATGAAGGACAAACACATAACACTATTGGTGAATGGATGTATTCTTATAAATTTGAGTGAGTTCTCTATATGTTTTAGAAATGAAGCCTTTATCAGACATGCTGCTGTAAACATTGTTCCTCAGCTTTCTGCTTTCCTTCTAATCTTGGTTGCAAAGGCTTTGTACAAAAACTTTTTAATTAAAAGTAATCAAAATTATCCTTTTGGTAATATTCTGTACCTCTTGTTTTGGCATAAATAACTCCTTTCTCCACAGATATTACAATAAATTATTCCTTGCTTTCCTAACTTGTTTATGGTATCCTCCTTTGTGCCTAAATCATGTACCCATTTTTTTCTTTATCTTGGCGTATATATGAGATGGTGGTCTATTCCCAGTTTCTGCCATTCTATTTTCCAGTTTTCTCAGCAGCTTTTGTCAAATACTGAGCTCTTATTATAGACACTTAATCTTTGAGTTAATCAAGCAACAAGTTTATTGTGGTCATATTTACTACTGTCTTGTGTATCTAATGAATTCAACTGATTGGCCACTCTATTGCTTAGCCAGAACCAAATTGTTCTGATGATTGCCACTTTATTGATATAGTTTTAGATCTTATACAGATATCCATTTGCCTTTGCTTTTCTTTTCATTAATCCCCTTGTTATTCTTGACATTTTGTGCTTTCAGATGAATTATGCTATTAGTTTTTTTCTGGCTATATAAAATAACTCCTTGGTAACTTTTTTGATATAAAACTGAATAAGTAAATTAATGGAGTTAGAATTATCATTTTATCATATTGGCTCAGGATACCTGTGAACAATTGATAGTTTTTCCAAGTGTTGAGATATGACTTTATATGTGTGGAAAGTATTTTTTAATTGTGTTCATAGTGTTCCTGGGTTTCTCTTGGCAGTAGACTTGCAAATTTTTTTTACTGTGTATAGTTACTTTAAATGGAATTTCTCTTTCTATCTCTTGCTGTTTGTTTTATTACTAATATATAGAAATGCCAGTGGTTTATGTGGGTTTGTTTTATGTCCTGAAACTTTCCTAAAATTGCTAATATTTTCAAGTGGATTTTTAGTGGATTCTCTAGGATTCTCTAAGTGTTACCATAATATCATCTGTAAAGAATGGAGTGTTTGTTTCCTCATTGCCTATTCCAAGTCCTTCAATAGCGTTTACTTCTCATTACTAATGCTAATATTTCTAGTACAATATTGAAAAATTAGGGTGAAAAAGGGTATCCTTATTTCAACCCTAATCTTACTGGAAAAGCTCATATTTATTCCCATTACATATATTGCATGATGATAGTTTTAGATACATGCTGCTTGTGATATTAAGGAAAATCCCCTTTATTCCTAGCCTCTCTAGTATTTTTTGATAGGAATAGGTTTTGTATTTTGCCAAAAGTCTTTTCAGCATTTATTGAGAGAATCATATGATTTGTGTTGCTTTTGTTACTGATATGGCCTATTATGCTGATATTTTCTAATATTAAACCAACTCTGTATCCCTGCTATAAAACCTACCTTGTCATGATGTATTATCATGGGGGAAAATTGCTGTATTCTCTTTGTCAATATTTTGTTTAAAATTTTTGCATCCATGTTCATTAGAATAATTGGTTTAAAGTTTTCTTTCTCTCTGTTGGTTCTTCCAAGCTTGGTAGCAGCACATTTGTATCTTAGAAATAATTTGGCAGAATTTCCTCTCTTTTTCCAAATAGTTTACATAGTATTGGAATTAATTTCCTTTAAATTTTTGGTATAATTCACTTGTAAATCCATCTGGCCCTGGAGATTTTTTCTTAGGAAGTTCACTGATGACTTGTTCAGTTTCATTTTTTTTTCTAAAATGGGGTTAATGAAGCATTTTATTTCCTCTTATATTTATCTGGACAATTTATATTTGTGCAAATATTCATCCATTTTACTTAGATTTATTGACATACAGTTGGGAAAAAATGGCTACTGATTATTATTTTAATTTCCTTTTTATGGGTGGTGAATTCACCCTTCTCATTTTTGATACTGGTAATTTGATATAGGTAATTTTCTTGTTTAAATCAAATTATGAAAGATTTATCTGTTCAGTATTTTTTGAACCAGCTCTTGGTTTTATTTATTAATTCAGTAGTTTTCTTACTATCAATTTAATTAGCCTCTCTTTTGATTTTTAGAATTTATCGTTTGGTATTTAATAAGGGATTTTTTATTTGTTCTTTTTCTATCTTTTTTAGTTGCATGCCCAACTTATTGTTCTCTATTTTATCTATTTTATTCATACAAACATTTAGAGATATAAAATTTCCTGTAATAACTGCTTTGGCAGTACCCAATAAGTTTTGTTATATTGTCTCATTGTTTTCGTTCTCTTGGATGGAATTATTAACTGTTTCTCTGGTTTGTTGTTTGACTTTCTTAAGGATTAGACTATATAGTTTCCAATTAATTTTTAGTCTATCTTGCCATTGCTCTTTAAAATTTTTAATTTATTCATCTAATTTAGTTTTCAACATTCATTTCCACAAGATTTTGAGCTCCATATTTTCTTCCCATCTCTTTCTTTCCCCCATTCCAACACGGCATGCATTCTGATAGCCCCTTTACCTATTCTGCCCTCCCTTTAACTTTCCCTATCCTTTTTCCACTTTCCCCTTGCTTTCATGTAGGTCTAGATATATTTCTATACTCCACTGCTTGTATATATTATTGCCTAGTAGAATGTAAAAACAATTTGTAACATTTGTTTTTAGTACTTTGAGACCCAAATTCTTTTCCCTCCCCTCTCACCCTCATTGAGAAGTCAAGCAATTCAATAGAAGTTATACATGTGAAATTATGCAAAACACTTACAAGATAGTCATGTTGTAAAAGAAGTCATGAACCCATAGGATCATTAAGAAATTTGTTATTGATAGCAAGAGGGCAGCATGGTTGAATGGACTTTTAATTAGGAGAAAAAATAAACCTGCATCTAAAATGTTCTTTTGAATCCACCAAAGTCTGTGACTCTCAGCAACTCACTCATCTTCCTTGCACATTAATTTCATCATTTATAAAATGAAGCATTTTATTTAGGACACTCTGCTCTCTTCCAACTCTAAATCAGTAGCATCAAAATAAGTTTTATTTTTATTTTACACAAGTTATCTTCCATAACTTTAGAGAATATTTTTGACAAATATACATCTCCTTATTTGGCACACCATTTGATGTCATACTAAGCAAATCATGAGCAAAGTTTCCTGTAGAGGCATCTATCATGCATTTTTGACACATACTGTATATGGCTCACATCCTATCTGAGGAAAGTACTCCAAAGACTATATGTTCTAGAAAAAACAGATGCTTTCTCAGAAAAAAAAGAGTGGAAAAAAAATGAAAAGAACATAAATTCCCTGAAACCTTCAGTCAGCAATGTAACAATAAAAATTGCAGTCTCCCAAAATAAACCATTTGCAAAAACCTACAACTTCTCTTCTCATGCTCTATTCTGAAATCTACAATTGTAGATGAGAAAACAAGCTTAAGCCGTACTTGCCAATGATTTAATTTATGTCTTTCATAGTTTAAGGAAACTATATCATTCTTTACTTTTCTTATGTACTTTCCCAATATTTCCCTCTTTAAAGTATATTGAGTACACACCTTTGAACACACTTTGCCCCAAATCCTTAGGGTTGTTAGGAGGAAAGTACTTTGTAAACTTTAAAGCTTCCAATAAAAAAGGAGTTATTATTACGACATTACCAATCTTTCAGATAGTACATCTGGTAAAGTCATGGGGTAATCCTAATGTGGTCATTCCATTTATGCTGGCAATGAGAAGAAAATAAAACAACAGCATTTTTTCTCATTTTATAACTGTTTGCTATATTCCTTTCAGTTCCATTAACAAATATACCTTTGAACCAATGTGACTCTGTAGAATTATTTTTCCTTCCACTGCTTTTTTTTTTGTTTTGAGATTCTCATAATCTTCTGTCATAGTCCCAGGTAATGTTTTTTACAAATACACAAGTTTGTTCTCTAAATTACGATCACACTTTATTGCCCTGTCTCTCACCTTGGCAAGGAATTGGAGTCATAGACTCTCAGTTGAGAAGTCATTTTTCGCAATCTACATTTGAACAGAAATATCTTTAAAACATCCTTGACAAGTAGTTTTCCATTTTCTTCTCAAAGACATTCAACGATATGAAGACTTTTAGCTCCTAAGGGATCTTTTTACTTTGGGATAAGTCTAATTATTGAGAAGTTCATTTCATATGAAATTACCCTCTCCAACTGGTACTTATTGTTACTTGTTCTAACTTTTTTGCCAAGCAGAAAAAGAATGATGTGGATAGGTAGATCACATATGCAGAGAGCCAACAGATAAGTTAATGTTTGTAAATGTTCTTGAACTCTGATTTCGCCCCCAACTCATTGCCATTCCATTACTTTAAAAATATGACTTTTATATATTTTAAATATTCTCTTCTTTTTAAATTGTGAACTCCAAGTTTTCTTCCTTCCTCCCATCCCAATGAGAAAGTAAGCAATATGATATCAATTATACACGCACACACACACACACACACACACACACAGAAAATCAGGTAAAATATGCTTCCATTATCGTCCATATTGCTAAACAGCAAAAAATATGGAAAATGAGAAAATATTTGTATTTAGAATTCATCATTCATGATTTTTAAAATCATGATTCCTTGTAATTGTCTTCAATTGTATTGATCAGAGTAACATGTCTTTTACAGTTGACTAACATTACAACATCGATGATACTAAGCACAAAGATCTCCCAGTTCTTCTCATTTCCCTTTGATTCAGTTCCGATAGACCTTTCCATCATCATTCTTCTAGCAATTTCTCTTTTTTTGTAATTAAGTTTATTTTCAGTTTTCAACATTCACTTTCACAAAATTTTGAATTTCAAATTTTCTCCTCATCTTCCCTCTCCCCTTGCCCCAGGACAGCATGTATTCTGATTACCTTTCCCTCCAATGTGCCCTCCCTTCTATCACCCCACCCACTCTTATTTAATTTCTTTTATCTTTTTACTATAGGGAAAGATAGACTTCTATACCCCATTGATTATATATCTTATTTCCTAGTTGTATGTAAAAACAATTTATTTTTAAAGCTTTGACTTCTATATCCTCTCTTTTCCTCCTCCCCTCCACTCTCATTGACAAGGGAAGCAATATGATATAGCTTATACATGTATCATCATACAGAACATTTTTACAACAGATTTGTTCTGAAAGACTAACTATATTCCCCCATCCTGTCCCACCTACCATTTATTCTATTCTCTTCTTTGACCTCCTCTACAGAACTGATTGCTTCTGATCAACCCTTCCCCCAGAAGCTGTCTCTTCTATTATACTCCCTCTCTTATCACCTTCCCCTGCTTTCCTGCAGGGTAAGATAAACTTCCATACCCAATTGAGTGTGTATGTTATTCCCTTCTGAAGTCAAATCCAATTAAAGTAAATCTGACTTACTCTATCTCACCTTCCCCCTCTTCCCCTCCATTGTAAAATCACTTTCTTGCCTCTTTTATGTGGGATGATATACTACACTCTACTTCTCTCTCTCTTTCTCCCAGGATATTCCTCTCAACACAATTATATTTTTAAAAATATTATCCTTTCATATTCAGCTCACCCTGTATACATATATCCATGTATATTATATATATGTGTGTGTGTGTGTATGTATATATAATATATATCTATATCTATAGATTGAGATATAGATATATATATACTTATACACACACAGATACAAACAGATACACACTCACACATATTCCCTCCAACTATCCTAATACTGAGAAAGGTCTCATAACTTACAAATACCATCTTTCCATGTAGGCATATAAACAGTTCAACTTTAAAAAAATGTCTTATGATTTATCTTTCCTGTTTACCTTTTCATGCTTCTCTTGATTCTTTCATTAGAAAAGCAAATTTTCTATTCAGCTCTGGTCTTTTCAAGATTAATTATAGGAACTTTATTTCACTAAAATTCCATTTTTCCTCTGAATTATTTTACTCAGTTTTCCTGGGTAGGTGATTCTTGATTTTAATCCTACCTCCTTTGACTTCTGAGACATCATATCCCTTGGTGTAGAAGCTACTAAATCTTGTGTTATCCTGATTGTGTTTCCAAACTACTCAAATTATTTCTTTCTGTTTACTTGTACTATTTTCTCCTTGATCTGGGAACTCTGAAATTAGTTTACAGTACTTCTGGAAGTTTTCCTTTTGGGAGCTCTTTCAGGAGGTGATTGGTGAATTCTTTCCATTTCTCTACTATCCTCTGGTTCTAGAATATCAGAGCAGTTTTCCTTGATACTTTTTTCATTCTTTTGATTTTGTTTTATACTTTTTTGATTTCTCATATTCATTAGCTTCTATTTGCTCCATTCTAATTTTTAAGAAATTATTTTCTTCACTGAGGTTTTGGACCTTCTTTTCCATTTGTCCCACTCTGCTTTTTAAGACGTTATTTTCCTTATAGGCTTTTTGGACCACGTTTGCCATTTAAGTTAGACTAATTTTAAGGATTTTAATTTCTTCAGAACTTTTGGGGTTCTCCATTATCAGGCTGTTGACTCTTTTTTTCATGATTTTATTGCATTACTCTGATATCTCTTCCCAATTTTTGTTGTACTTCTCATACTTGATTTTCAAAATCTTTTTTGAAATCTTCCATGGCTTGAGATCAATTATATTTCAAATTTTTTCCTTTAAATTAGATAGTGAAAACTTCTTTTATGTTAAAGTTGATTATATGTTGTTTTTTATACTTGCCTATTCCACCTCTATTCTGTTAAGCAAAATTCTACCTGTCATTCAAGGTTTAGTTCCATCTTCAAGCATTCTATCCCATTCTCTCTCCTTTCAGTAACCTTCCTGCTCTAATAATTGGTAAAAAAAGATAATTATGAGCTTATTTCTTTGTTTCATGAGTGTACTCTCAAAATAGAATGCAAGTTCTTTGGAGAATGGGGCCGTTTTTATACTCTTGTTATATACTGTTGTATCACTTCTATCCAAACTTTCTATGCCTTCTTTCCATGTCATATTCTCTGAATTTATTAAACTCAAGTATATGAAGACATTTATTAGTAAGTACCCCAACATACATAGAGGGGACTGCTACTACAGTTTCTTTAATCTGCTTCTCTAAAAGGAAAGGCAACTTTTGAGGAGTTAACAATGACTTTAATCAATTTGGACACCCAAAAATATTTATAGCAGCCTTTTTGTGTGGTGGCCAAGAATTGGAAATTGAGGGGATGCTCATTGATTGGGGAATGTCTAAAGAAGTTGTGGTATATGAGTACAATGTATTAGAATACTATTGTTCCATAAGAAAGATTGAACAGGCAGCTTTCAGAAAAATCCAGAAAGACTTAGATGACTTGACCATGAGTGAAAGGAGCAGAAACAGGAGAGCATTTTACACAGTAACAGCAATGTTGTGCACTGATCAACTTTGGTAGACTTAGCTCTCTCATTAATGCAATGAATGGGAAATCTGTGGCTTTGCAGCCACATATTATCTTCTACATCCTTGAATGCTGCCTTTTAACTGAGTCTAAGTTTTATAGAACAAATCCTTTTAATAAGGGGATTTGCTATCTGAAGTTTGGATAAAATCAAAAGGCCAAACTTGAGAACCAAGAGGGCCATATGTGGCCTTGAGGCCTCAATTTCTCCACAATTTCCAAAAGAAAATGCCATTCACATCCAGAAAAAGAACTATGGAATCTGATTATAGATCAAAGCATACTGTTTTCTGTTTTTTTTTTCTTGTTGGTTTTCCCTTTTGTTCTGATTATTATTTTCACAACATGAGTAATGTGGAAATATGTTTCATATAATTATATATGTATAGTCTATATCAGATTGTGTGCTTTCTTGGGGTGGGAGTGGAAAACATTTAGAACTCAAAATCTTATAAAAGTAAATGTTAAAAACTAAAAAGAAAGAAAGAAAAAATAGAGACAGCAAGGCCTGTTTTTCTTTTTTCTTGCATTTGTTTCCCCAACCAGTAGTTGATCCCTGTTCTTCATTATTTTTTCTTATTTTATTACTGTAGATTATTATTTCTAGTGAGAGTTGCAATACTGGATGACCTTACTTTGATTTTATCAGAAAGACCTCTGCTATTTCTTTATTTCCAAAGAGACTTTCTCTTGAGAGGTGAGGTGGAAATGGAAGAGATGGAAACACAGAAACAAAAAATAGTTTACTCTCTTCTAGGTATAGTATTCGTATTAGTATAGGTATAGTATAGTATGGTATTAAGCTCTGGGCATGAAAATATAAGCAAGAGAGAAAGAAAGAAAACTGATGAAAAGTCTATTTTAGACAAAAGTTAAATTCTGGGTCTTAAATAAAAATAAACAAAATAGTCTTGCCCTCAAAGAGAATACATTTCAATGGGGTAAGACATAAAAGTAAAATTGAAATTTGGTGGAAAGATGTTTAGAATGACCTAGAAATTACTTATAAGTATGACAGAGGCGTGAGTCCAGTTGAGATAAGGCCCAAACTGGCCTTTAGAAATTCAAAAATGGTTCTGGGTTGAAGGTCCAAGGATATAGAGGGAATGACATGGAGACAAAAGCTCAAGTGGAAGTAGCTTGGCATGGATATTAATAGCTTATTGGTCTTTCTGGGATAAAGCCCACTACATTGCAGAGAGCTATCGTCGCATACAGTATTCCATCTCCCACCTTCCTGCCTTATTTTGAAATGTCTTTTGTGCTTGGATCCTTTCTCTTCTCACTTCTACCTCAGTAAGTAAGTTATTCTTGATTTCTCCAAGTGTTAGTGCACTTCCAATTTCATATATACTCTGTTTGTATTTCATTTGTACCTGACTGTATGTACCTTCTCTTTCTGCTTTCTCAAGACCTGGCTCTCTTGTTAAAGGAACAGTTTACATTTTGTCTTTGTATATCCAGCATCTAGCACTATACCTAGTACAGAATAGATACTCCATAAATGTTTGTTGACTCAAATTGATATAATCCAGACCCTGTCATTTTATGGATAAAGAAACTGAGATTTAACTGAAAGGACTTTCAGTCAGTATGTTACTTAATAGCATTACTTGGAGCTAGAACTTTGGTAATCTATATCAATAACTAATCCCACATATATATATATATATATATATATATATATATATATATATATGTGTGTGTGTGTGTGTGTGTGTGTGTGTGTGCGTGTGTGTGTATGTATGTATACATATATATTATGTATGGTATATATCATTTATATATGTATACATATATGATTATGGTAAAATCCTATACTAATAACTAATCAATAATTTATTCTCTTATGCTACAGTGTCACAGGATCAGTGTATCAAAAATGAAGAGCTGGAAGCAAGCTTACAGACCATCTACTTCAATGCCATCATTTTATATAGAAATAAAATGACAGCAAGAAGGGTTAAATTACTTACCCAAAACAACACAGAAACTAAGTCTGAAAGCAAGGACTTGGAATAGAAGGTCCTAACTCCTTTCAAATCCAGTGCTTTTGCCAACATACTATCATGTCTTCCCACACCTCTTGCCACACCCATACCCTCTCCTTCTTCATCTTGGTCTAGGAAATTGGTGTTTTCTATGCTCCCCTCTGGTGCTTCTGGCTTCCACTACATGTAAAAATGCAGACTTCAATCCTTGCCCCTCCCCACCAAAGGAAATAAGCCATTTCACCAAGAACCTAAGCCAATACTTTGTGAATGGCATTTCTCTCAACATGGAAACATTAACAAAGACCTAAATGATACAAAAATCATTTTAGAATCTCAGTATCAAGATTCACTAAGAATAACCTCCCAAGAAATAGTTTCCTAAAATCTTGCTTGATGTGTTCATTCATGTGGTATCCAAAACATTGCCATAAGAAAGAAAATGTAGTAGTAGTGGTAGTTGTAGTGGTGGTGGTGGTAGTAGTAGTAGTATTAGTAGTAGTAAGTGCCAAATTAGACATTAAATTAAATCTTCCTTTTTCCTAATACTAGAATTCACATAAAAATCTGAAGAGGAGAGAGGAATACGTAATGAGATGATAATAAGGTATTGGTTTTAAAAACCTACTCATTCCGTCTCCTGAGTTTCCCAGATGCAAGCTTACATCAAAAATGATAGTGAGAAATATTGTTTTTAATTAGTAATGGACACATTAATTATGATGATATATATGTTTCTCTCTCAGCATAGTGGGCAAATGAGAAATCTCATCTGTCTTACTCATTTTAGCTTTTCATTTTGGGGGACAAAAGTGAATAAAGAAACCTCCTAATTTATTTTAGTTATGATAATAATAAGCCATTAATTTAAAGTAAAGTCATTTTTAGAAGTAACAGATGTATTATTTAAAGGTGTTGATGACCCTAATGTCCTCATTATGATTGATCTCAATAGACTTAGAGGCTCAGATTGTTAGACCAAAGAAAGGCTTCAGTTAGGACAGGTTTTACAGTAATTTGTGTGGTTAAGGCTTAACAATCAATGAGCCTGGATGCAAAGTAGGCTCTTAAAACTGTGTTAAATTAAATTCCGTATGTTAATTTACAAATAAACAGCTGCACAAGATGACCCTCCTTCCCAAGCCTGCTTACTAAGTGTTCCTCAAGTTCAGCTGTGTTGAAGAATAGTACTCATTGGGGACTCTGAATGCACATTTTCATTAGGTAGAGTAGAAGAATCTGATGACTTGTCAGTAGGTGCCCAAAAAGCACAGATTCCAATTGAAATTTCAAGGTTATGGAATGTCATGACTCATGAACAAATATAAGAGTTAACGCTGTATGTTGGAACTAATCCAAGGAGAATTCCCAAATAGTGAGATCGTGTTTGAGATCTGATTTTCATGCAGATGTATTTAATATAGGAATATAAATTTTTTTGCATAAAATTCAATTTATTATCAGTTACTCAAAAAGAGTCAATATCAAGAAATGAAACAAAGAATGATAAATGAATGCCATATCGAAATCTGCCTTACCACAAACCCATAAAAAAAGTGAAAATAAAGGAGATTTTGTTTATCTTTTATTAGTACAGAACTATAGTCAATGGACATGTTTGTTTGTTTGTTTGTTCCTTTCTTTCTTTCTTTCTTCCTTTCTTTCTTTCCTTCTTTCCTTCTTTCCTTCCTTCTTTCCTTCTTTCCTTCCTTCTTTCTTCTTTCTTTCTTTCTTCTTTCTTTCTTTCTTTCTTTCTTTCTTTCTTTCTTTCTTTTCTTTCTTTCTTTCTTTCTTTCTTTCTTTTCTTTCTTTCTTTCTTTCTTTCTTTCTTTCTTCTTTTCTTTCTTTCTTTCTTTCCTTCTTTCTTTCCTTCTTTCTTTCTTTCTTCCTTTCTTTCCTTTCTTTCTTTCCTTTCTTTCTTTCTTTCTTTCTTTCTTTCTTTCTTTCTTTCTTTCTTTCTTTCTTTCTTTCTTTCTTTCTTTCTTTCTTCCTTCCTTCCTTCCTTCCTTCCTTCCTTTCCTTTCTTTCTTTCTTTCTTTCTTTCTTTCTTTCTTTCTTTCTTTCTTTCTTTCTTTCTTTCTTTCTTTCTTTCTTTCTTCCTTCCTTCCTTCCTTCCTTTCCTTCCTTCTTCCTTCCTTTCTTTCTTTCTTTCTTTCTTTCTTTCTCTCTTCTTTCTTTCTTTTCTTTCTTTCTTTCTTTCTTTCTTTCTTTCTTTCTTTCTTTCCTTCTTCTTCATTTCTCTCTCTATATATATGTATGTATATATATGTAAATATATATTATATATACACTATATATATGCAAATATTTATGTACAATTTTTTTAAACCAAGAAATGTATGAATCACATTTGTGAGAACTCATGGATGGGATCAATGTGTTCATCCAGCTATTTTTTCATTAGTTAATTAATTTATTTTTAGTTTTCAACGTTCACTTCCACATGCTTTAAAATTTCTCCCCCTCCCTCCCCAAGACAGCATGCAGTCTGATATAGGCTCTACATATACATTCCTATTAAGCACAATTTCACATCTGTCATGTTGCATAGAAGAATTATCATGAATGAGAGAAACCATGGGGAAGAAAAAAACAAAATAAAAAAGAAAATATTCTACTTCACTCTGTATTCCAACTCCATAGTTCTTTGTATGTGGATGGCATTTTCCATCATGAGTCCTTTAGAATTGTTTTAGGACCTTTCATTGTGGAGAAAGGCTAAATCTATCAAAATCAGTCATTGCACATTGTGGCTCTTACTGTGTACACTGTTCTCCTGGTTCTGTTCACTTCACTCAGCATCAGTTCATATAAAGTTTTTCCAGGTGATTCTGAAGTCTGCCTGTTTGTCATTTCTAAGTATTCCATCATATTTACATAACATAATTTGTTCAGTCATCCCCCAATTGATGGGCATCACCTCAATTTCCAGTTCTTGGCCACCACAATAAAAGTTGCTATAAATATTTTCTTACCTGTGGGTCCTTTTCCCAATTGTATGATCTCTTTGGGATACAGCCCAGAAGCACTATTACTGGGTCAAAGGGTATGAACATTTTTATAGCCCGTTTGACATAGTTCCAATATTGCTCTCCAGAATAGTTGCATCAGCTCACAGCTCCACCAACAATGAATTAGTTTTCCAACTTTCCCACATCTTCTCTAGCATTTGTCATATTCTTGTTTTGTCATGCTAACCAGTCAGATAGGTATGATGTGGTGCCTCAGAATTGTTTTGAATTTCATCTCTTTAATCAATAGTGATTTATAGCATTTTTCATATAACTATAGAGAGCTTCAATTTCTTCCTCTGGAAATTGCTTGTTCATATCCTTTGACCATTTATCAATTGGGAATATGAAGAAATTTTTTTAAAGGTGATGGAAATCATGACCTAGGAGGTATAGACAAATGACAATAAATGAAGACATCAGCAAACTGTTCCACAGTTTTTGATAATACATAAAATGTTTTTCCAGTTCATTTACTCTTTCCATGATTAAAATCCTCAAGGCGTATATTTTTGAACAGGTTCAAAAGTAGAAAGATCTAAGAGATATCAGCCACTAGTTCAACCATCTGCTTAAAATAGTAATATTTAGAGATTAAAATGATTTAAAATATATAACAACATGAAATGGTTTACTTTATCACCCCTCTTTCATGGTCAAACCTTTTACATTTTCCTGCCTCCTTCTTCCAGCTTCTGAGATACCAAGTCCAACCAACATCATATCTAAACTCAGCAATGGAACAAATTTCTACTCAGGTGAAATCCTGCAACCCTTGCTCAAAGCTACCTGGCTAGATGAGAGACTCCATTCCTTGTACCAAGAATGAAAATAAAAGGAAAAAGGTCAAAATATCAGTCCATTTCTTGGGGGCCACATGGCACGAATGTGGATGAGTGTGTGTGTGTGTGTGTGTGTGTGTGTGTGTGTGTGCATAGACCCTAAGGTTCTTCTCCTTTACCACATGTTATTAATGAGGATTTATATTTCCCTTTAGACAGGAATGTTTCAGAAGTGATGGTCTCTGCTGAGCATCATTTTAAAAGATGTTGACAGTTGTAGCTATGCAATCAATCACAAAACAAAATTCTTCCAAACTTAGTAGGTCAACCAGAATGTCCATGCAGATAATCATCTGGAAGACATCCATTCCCAACTATCTTTCACATGATGATCACCATCTTACCAAACATATTATCTAAATATGCATCAGACTCATTACAAAAAAATAAATGAAATTATATGGATTTATCTGGAACATTCGGTCATTCGTTATTATTGACTGAAAATCAAATCAGCAAGTAATTTATATCTTTTATGGACAAGAAAAGAAGGTGGTATCATGAACAGAGGTCTTACTGAATTTAAGGAGTTTAAGAACAGCTCCTAAGAAATGCTAGCTCTATGACCCTAGACAAAAAGTCTAACCTTTATTTGTTCCATGAAACTCTCTAAGACTGTAGTTTATAGACATGCTGAGGATCTTTTCCAATAGAGTTTCCACACCAAAGTCCAATATGCTGATGAAACACCAATCTAGATCCTCCCAAACTAAGGCAGTATGATTTATGACAAAAATAGCAGTTATAAAGAAATATAACACACATATTCATGTCTTCATGATTAGAATTCTTATCTCATTTTAAAAACTGGCATTTGCAATAGTAAACTGATGTTTTCAATGAGTAATTTCGATTGAATGATAAAATACACAATGAAAACAATAGCTTTTCAGGATGATCTTATCAACAGGAAATATGTTATATTATGAGTCAGATAATATGATGCTTTTCTTGCATCAAGAATCTAGAGTCAATCTCACTTCACACTCCCTTAGAATAATCCATCCTTCCTTATGCCTATTACTTTACTCTCCAATTTTCTTTCTTTTTTTTTTTTTAATTCTATGTCTCAGACAACCCTAACTGAACACAGCATGCATCCTAAAACTAGTTAATAGTATTTTCTTTTCCTTTGCTAATGGGTAAGTGAAGGGTGTGTTATTTTTTTCTTTCCCTTTTTGCTTGATGCTGATGAGATCTGTGCCTGACTGATACATAATACATGGATACTTTGCATTCACATTGAAAACATCACAAATAATATGTGGGGGAGTAATGTGGGGGAGGGACATGTCTTTTTATGGAGAGAAGATAAAAAATCTTTTCAATAGACATGTCTTTCAAAGATTAAATGTATTCTTTTAAGAACTTTGAATTGTAGGGAAAGATCAAATTAACCATTTATCTCTTGAATAATTATCTTCTCTCTCATCTCTTTTAGAATACTTTTTTTTTTTGCCAGACAGAGCTCTTATTTTTTTTTAATAAATTTATTTATTTAATATTTTACATTCATTTTCACAAAATTTTGGGTTCCAAATTTTCTCCCTATTTGTCCCCTCCCCCACCTCAAAACACTGAGCATTCTAATTTCCCCTATCACCAATCTGTCCTCTCTTCTATCATTCCTCCCTTCCCTTGTCCCCATCTTCTCTTTTGTCCTGTAGGGCCAGAAAACTTTCTATTCCCCGTTAACTGTATTTCTTATTCCTAGTAGCAAGAAAAATACCTGACAGTTGTTCCTAAAACTTTGAGTTTCAACTTCTCCCCATCCCTCCCTCCCCAACCATTCCCTTTAAGAAGGTAGGCAATTCAATATAGGCCATATCTGTGTAGTTTTGCAAATGACTTCCATAATACTCATGTTGTGTAAGACTAACTATATTTCCCTCCATCCTATCCTGCCCCCCGTTGCTTCTATTCTCTCTTTTGATCCTGTCCCTCCCCAAGAGTGTTGATTTCAAATTGCTCCCTCTTCCCATTGCCCTCTCTTCCATCATCCTCCCCCACCCTGCTTATCCCCTTCTCCCCCACTTTCCTGTATTGTAAGACAGGTTTTCATACCAAAATGTGTGTGCATTTTATTCCTTCCTTTAGTCGAATGTGATGAGAGTAATCTTCATGTTTTTCTCTCAGCTCTCCTCTTTTTCCCTCCACTAAAAAGTCTCCTGCTTGCCTCTTCTATGAGAGATAATTAGCCCCATTCCATTTTTCTCTCTCTCCTCCCAATACATTTCTCTCTCACTGTTTACCTTAATTTTTTTAAGATATGATCCCATCCTATTCAATTCACTCTGTGCTCTCTGTCTCTGTGTGTGCCTGCATGTGTGTGTGTGTGTGTGTGTGTGTGTGTGTAATCCCACCAACTACCCAGACACTGAAAAGTTTTAAGAGTTACAAATATTGTCTTTCCATGTAGGAATGTAAACAGTTCAACTTTAGTAAGTCTCTTATGACTTCTCTTTGCTGTTTACTTTTTCATGCTTCTTCTCATTCTTGTATTTAAAAGTCAAATTTTTTTTTCAGCTCTGGTCTTTTCATCAAGAATGCTTGAAAGTCCTCTATTTCATTGAAAGCCCATTTTTTCCCCTGAAGTATTATACTCAGTTTTGCTGGGTAGGTGATTCTTGATTTGAGTCCTAGTTCCTTTGGCTTCTGGAATATCCTATTCCATGCCCTTTGATCCCTTAATGTAGAAGCTGCTAGATCTTGTGTTATCCTGATTGTATCTCCACAATACTGGAATTGTTTCTTTCTAGCTGCTTGCAATATTTTCTCCTTGACCTGGGAATTCTTGAATTTGGCCACAATGTTCCTAGGAGTTTCTCTTTTTGGATCTCTTTCAGGCAGTGATCAATTGATTCCTCCAATACTTATTTTGCCCTCTGGTTCTAGAATCTCAGGGCAGTTTTCCTTCATAATATCGTGAAAGATGATGTCTAGGCTCTTTTTTTGATCATGGCTTTCAGGTAGTCCCATAATTTTTAAATTGCCTCTCCTGGATCTATTTTCCAGGTCAGTTGTTTTTCCAATGAGATATTTCACACTATCTTCAATTTTTCATTCTTTTGGTTTTGTTTGGTGATTCTTGGTTTCTCAGAAAGTCATTATCTTCCATCTGTTCCATTGTAATTTTGAGAGAACTTATTTTCTTCAGTGAGCTTTTGAACCTCCTTTTCCATTTGGCTAATTTTGCTTTTGAAAGCATTCTTCTCCTCATTGGCTTTTTGAACCTCTTTTGCCATTTGAGTGAGCCTATTTTTCAAGGTGTTATTTTCTTCAGCATTTTTTTGGTCTCCTTTAGCAAGGTATTGACCCGTTTTTCATGCTTTTCTTGTATCTCTCTCATTTCTCTTCCCAGTTTTTCCTCCACCTGTCAACTTGATTTTCAAAATCCTTTTTTATCTCTTCCATGGCCTGAGCCCATTGAATATTTATTTCGGATGTTTGGGATTCAGAAGCCTTGACTTCTATGTCTTTCCCTGATGGTAACCATTGTTCTTCCTCATAAGAAAGGAAATGAGGAAATATCTGTTCCCCAAGAAAGTAACCTTCTATGGTGTTAGTTTTTCCCCTTTTCTGGGCATTTTTCCAGCCAGTTTCTTGACTTCTGAGATTTCCTTTCCACACCCACCTCACCACCAGATCTGTCCAGCTATTGCTTGGGGTCTGTGATTCAAATGTTGCTTCCCAGCCTCAGAGCTTTCGGAGGGGGGGGAGGGCAGGGCTGCTATTCAATGTAAGATTAGATTCTGATGTTTTTAAGGGAGGTAGGGCTGCCTCACAGGGCTCAGTTCCCTCAGGGGGTTTATGTGGAGACCTTCAACAATGGACCAGAGTTCCTGTCTGCTTTGGGAGCTCCTGTCAGCTGCTGCCTCCTGAGGTGGCCTGAGTTATGAAGACATGCTGCTCCCCTCTCAGCCAGCCAAACAGGCCCTCTCACTGATCTTTGCGCCCATGGGCAGAGGGAACCTGGAGCCATGGAGCTCCATCCCTGATGCCAGCCTGGATCTGCTCCTCCTGGGGCCACACAGCCAGAGCAGGGGTGGGCTCCACCCTGGGTCCGGTGAATGATGGCCCCCCCCCCAGTGTCGGTTTTTCAGGTCTCTCTGGAACAGAAATCTCCTCCACTCCTTCGTTCCACAGCTTCCTCTGCTCCAGAACTTGTCAGGAGTTCTTCCTTACAGGTATTTTATAGGCTATGGGTTCGGGAGCTAGCCTCTGTGTGTCTTTCTACTCCACCATCTTCTTAGAAAACTTTTAATAAGGGAAATAACATAACTTCTATTATGCTTCAGGATTTAAATTAGCTCATCTGTCAATGAGCTTCTTAATTTTTAGTCTAAAACTTTTTTTGGTGTAATTCATACCTAAAATCTAATATTTTGCCTTCAGTTACCCAAGAAAATTAACTGTTACAAATTTTGCCATCTTAGCAAACATGTTAAATTATATGACTATGTGTGGAGAGTGCATCAGAATCTATATGTCCTTTCAAAAGACTTAAAAATATATTCGTATTTCCCCTTTACCAATGTGAAATTATTTCTTTTATTAGAGTGCATATGATATAATTTTTTATAAGTAGAGTAAGATGTGGGAAAAGTAAGAAAGAAAATAAATGCTGTTTAGCTGAAAAATTTATTTTACTTAAGTGACTATGATGTAACCAAATTTAGAAAGAAGGCAGTAAACTGGAAGAAAACAATAGACTAAGTTTCTCTGATAAAGACCTCATTTTCCAAAGATATAGGGAACTGAATTTATGAAAAAAATTCACAATTTGTGAAAATAAGATGCATTCTTTAATTGCTATATGATCAGAGGACATGAATACACATCTTTAGTAGAAAAAAATCAATTATCAACAGCCATATAAAAAATGACCTTAATAACTATTAATTAGATACATTCAAATAAAAAAAAACTCAGAGATATCCCCTCATATCTATCATATCAGCTAATATGACCAAAAAAAGTCACTGATTCTGGAGGTGATGTGGGAAAATGCAGTAATGCGCTGTCAGTGAAGTTGTGAACCTATCCAACCATTCTGGAGAACAATTTGTAATTATACAAAATAGGCATAAAACTGAATACCCTTTTAATTCACTTCTATGTCTACATCCCAGGAAGATCAAAGAAAACAAACCATTTGTACAAAAAATATTTATGGCAGATCTTTTTGTTGTGGTGACAAATTGGAAATTGAAGAGATATCTATATAATATTAGGCAAGTTGTGACTAATATGATTGTGATGGAATATTATTTAGATATAAGAAAGGATGAGTAGGATAGTTTTAGAAAAATACTTGGAGAGTTTTATATGAACTGATGAAAAATGCAATGAGAAGAACCAGGAAAACATTCTATATCATAACAGCAATATTTTAAGGATGTTCAATTGTGAAAGGTTCATCTACTCTGATCAAGACAATAACCCAAGACCATTAAAAAAGGACTCATTAAGAAATACACTATCCCCTTCCGGAGAGAGAATTGATGAACACCTAGTGCAAATTGAAGAATGTTTTTTCACTTTATTTTTCTTGATTTTGTGTTTTCTTTTAAAACATGGCTATTATGGAAATGTTTTCCATGATTTTGCACGTATAGTTATTATATTGCTTACCTTTTCAAGGGGTGGAAGAAAAGAAAGAGTGTGAGAAATTGGAACTCACAAGTTTAAAAACTGAATGAATTTAAAATTGAATTTAAAAAAAATTTAGAAATTAGGAAATATTTTGCAAAAAATAAAAATGTATTTAATATATAAAATATGTACGATACATATTATATATAAAATAAGTATAAATATTTTTAAGAGTTACAAAGAAAGAATTGTCCATTTTTTTGTCTTTATGAAGCTATGTGAAAGGCTGAAACTGAATTCACCAAACAAATGCAGTAAATGGCAAAACAGCAAGTTGTCTAAGCTTAATGCAATGGAAAGATTTTTAACTGTCTTAATATTTGAATATTTTAAATATTCTTAATGATTGAAAGTAAACTATGTTTTATAATTCTTAGGAATAATAATGCTTCCTACATTATCCAGAAATCTTTTTCTTTCACCAGATAATAGTAATGTCCTACAGGTAACTAAGTCATTCTTACAAACATGATGATGGACAATAAAATTTGCCTATTTTATTGACTGTTTGTACTCCAAGTGAATGCTGAGGCCTGATCAGTTCTCTGTACCAAAGGATAAGGGCTCCGTATTGGAGTGGTCATTTAGAACTCTGTTATTATTTCTAAATAAGATAGGGGTTTCATTTCTTCATTGGTAAATTGAGTTCACCAAGTATTTCAAGCAACTAAATGCCAAGTCCAAAAAAGAAAAATAAAAGAGCAGGCGATTGAGAGATTGTAGCTTTACTTGAACAGATGGTGTATTAGCATCAGGACCTAATCAAAACATAATTGCAGACAAATACCCTTTGCTGAATGTCTGTATGTGACTCATGAGCCTTAAAGATATCATTAAGTTTGGCAAGCTTGACCTTTAGATAGAAAACCGTCAAACTTGCTGGATCTTTATTCACTAAAAGGATGCTACACTGTATTCATAATCCCATGGGCATTCCACTAGTTTTAAAGAGAAACTCTGGATGCATGTTAACATCAGTTATGTATCAGCAAATTATAAACAGCATGGCTATGTGAGCTACTTAGCCTAAGATATTTCTAATACAACATTCTGGCATATGATATAACCACTGAATCCAAGAGAGAGACTCTTCTCATATTTTTTTATGGACAGCAAAACAGCACACAGCTTGGCTTACAGGGAACAGTAACTGAGTGTCAGTTCCCTGTTCTGTTTAGCTTGCACACTAAATTGTGAAGGTAAAATGTTTCTTGACCTACACTGAAATCCATGGCATGTACCTATTTTTTTTCCCCATAAGTGTCCTTCCACTAAGAATGTTTTACAAAACCCAGAGGGGAACTACTGTAGGAAAAACATGAAAAATTATTTATATAGAACTTTAACTGATACTGCCACAGTTATTGAATTGTTTTTCACCTATCACAAATATTGCTACCAAAAACAAAACAAAACACACAAACAAAACACAGCTCATTTTAAGGATTGAAAAAACCAATTTGTCTCATACTTTGAAAGTTTCATGAGGGCTAAAATCCCCTAAATCTTAAAAAATACCTCTTTTCCTGCTTACTGATTTACAAAACTTGTCAATTAGAAAGGAGGTTTAAAGAACAAATAGCCCTAATGACACCAAATTCATATTTTCCCTGATTGATGCTTTTGATTGGAGATTTTATTTTGTTTTGTTTTGTATGTGGAGCAAGCTCCTTTAGAACAGGGGCTATTTTACTTTTAGCTTTGCTACCTAGCATAAACCCTAGCATGTAATTGTTGCTGCCTTTGCTGTTGTTTGTACTTCTTATTCAAAGAGGATTAATGGAATTGTGATGCGGGAGTTAAGGTACAATGTGTTCAGTTATGTAAAGCTCTACCACAGGTTGGGCACATTTAAACACATTTGGAGTAGTTGTGTCTCTAGATTTCTGCATCTTATGTATCTTTTGTGATTCTGCTTTTCTCATGGAGAGCAGCACCTTCTTTGATGTGGGCACACCACACTAAGCAATCTTTTGCCAGTGTCTTACTATCACTGCTAAAGTTCTTTGAAGAGAACTTGAGTGTCTTTGTACCACTTACTTCTGACTTCTGTGTGAGCCCTTGCTTTATGTGAGTTCTCCATGGTATTAGACTATTTGGCTAGCACACTGGAGCTGGGCTTTCTACGGTAGAATTTGAATGCTTGGCAGTTCATCTTGGGAGAAGACCTTAGTATCTGCCACCTTATCTTGTGAGACAATCTTCAGGGTCTTCCAAGTTTCGCAGGCATACAACAATTAAGTCAGAAAATGTCTCTGTAGATCCTCAGTTTGGTAGGCAGCATAATACCTCTTTTCTTTCACACTTTCTTTCAGTCTTTCAAGTGCTGAGCTAGTTCTGGCAATACATATATCAACTTCATTATTTTGTGGACATTTCTGTAAAAGTATGGTGCCAAGATAAGTGAAATTTTCCACAGCATTCAAAATACATCTATTTGCTATAACCAGTAGCTCCATGTTGAGACAGTGCAGTATTCACTAGTGAAGACATTCACTAATATCTACTTTTTTGGGGATGATTGTCAAGCCAAACACAGCACAAGAGAGAATTGGTCCATAATCTGTTCCATCTTAGTCTCAGAGATTACATTGAGTACATAATAATTTGCGAGCAAAAAGTCATGCACCAACTCTCTCTCTCTCTCTCTCTCTCTCTCTCTGTTTCTCTCTCTCTCTCTTTCTCTCTCTCTCTTTCTCCTTTAGACTTGGTTTGTAGCTTTTTCAAGTTAAATATTTTATCATCAGTGTGTTAGGTGACTTTGCTGCTGCTTTCATACCCATTAAAGTTGTATGACATAATCATGTAAGCCATCACAGTAAAAAGCTTAGGAGCAAGCACTCTCTTTCACACTATTGGTTACTGGGAGAATATGAAAGTAACTTCTTTCATTTAGAAGTGGTTCAAGCATGCCATCATAAAACTGGCATGCAATACTGAGGAACTTCTCCATACAACTGAAGTTTACCATTATCTTCCACAAGCCTCACATCTGACTGTTATCAAAGGTCTTAATGGTCAAGGTAAGTGAATGCTGTATACAGAAAACTGTACTATTCCTGGAATTCCTTCTGCATTTTCCAAGTGGCAAATACCATGTTGGCCATTCCTCAATCCTTTCTTAAGTCATTTCTTGGATAGATAACCGTATTTCAGGCAAAGGATCCTCTGATTAAAGAGAACTTTGCCAAGAATCTTGCCAGCAATGACTAAGAGAGAGACACTCACACTGTTATTGTCCCAGGACAACCCATTTCCTTTTCCTTTATACAGATGGACAATGTGGGCATCTTTGATTTCCTGGGTTAGCATTCTGTTCCCATATATTCTAGAATATTTCATTGTTTCTCTGTATGAGTGGTGGGCCTCCTGTTGGGACTGAATCATCACCAGCTGCTTCGTCACATGAGTGGAGTCTAATGCAATCAATATCTCTTCTTTATTTGGAAGTTTGGCAAGAGAGGGATTGACTTCAACCTGAGGCACATGGTCGGTAAATGCCTTCACCATTGGTTGATGAGATTCTGTTGAGACAACTATGCAAGTGTTTAGATCACCTCTCTAGGATCAGGTCCTTATCACTGGTAACTGTGGATCCATCAGTGCTGAATAGTTGAGATGCATCAGAGGTCTTTGGCCCACAAATAGTTTTCATGGCATTGTGAAAACATTTTGGACTGCTATCAGTATAATACTGAACTCACCTAAATTCTTACTGAGCCAAACATTCTGCATCTCTTTAAACTTCACTTGCACTTTACTTTTCGTGGATTAAATATGGTTTTCTTACAGATGGACAAACTGCCCTCCCAGTAAAATCTGTGAAATTCTCACTTTTCATTTAGCAACCTTGGAAATTCATTCTTATTTTTATCAAACCAGTCATGATGTTTGAGAGTATTCTGACCGAGCATGATGGTGGAGTAGAAGCAAGGAGTAACCTGAAATCTCACACAAATTCTTTCAGATAACTCCAAGGGATGAATTGGAGCAGATTTTGGGGAGAGGATACTGCCCAGATAAGCAATATACATCAGATCTCTGAAAGATGCCCCCTTCTTTTCTGCTCCACTGTTTCTAACTGTATGTTAACTCCATTTTCCATACAGATCAGCCAACACAATCAGTGTTCATGCAAGCAGAAGGGCTCTAATTTGTCAATTTCCTGCCAGTCATCTTGCCTTGTGGCAATCACTTTTGTTGAATGGAAATGTTTCTCATGGAGAGAATAAGTCTATGATAGGTCTAGCACTCTGTGCCACAGTCACACATCATCTTTGTCAGTCACATCCTGCCATTTTTTTTCCCCTTTCAATAATGTAGTCTACTAAATACAAATACTTAAGGTAAGGGTGAATTCGTGAAGTTGATTCAGATAAATGGAAGACAATGTTGGTGATAAGAAGATCTTAACATCTGCAGTAGTAAGTGACCTTTGCTGTCACTGTTTCAACTCAGTTCCTTCCAACAACTTGCTGCTATGATGATGGCTTGGTATATTCCTGCAAGTAACAGTCCCTTTATCATGAACCTGCCAGTCATTTCTCTAGGGAACTATACAAGCTTCATGGCTAGATAAGATCTGGTAGCAAAACTTTTGAAAACTTCCCAGAATTCTGTATTACTATGGCAACTACAGGGGAAAAAAGTATATCCAACCATGACTTCAGTAAATTGGCCTTCATTTTCTAGTTTTGTTTCATTCGGTGCTGCTATATGGGTGTAGAATTTTCTGTATTATCTTAAAATAAAACCTGTTAGTCTTTTAGGCCTTTTGAATTTCATTTTGTCCACGAATGTTCACACATTACATGTACTGATGTCAAGGGGAATCATATTTGTAGAAGGTTTTTCCACACTTTTTGGTGTGTAGCAGACAGTATTTAGAGCATCTTTTCTAGTACTTTCCTCATGTCAGGATGTGAATCCTTAAGTGTGACCCTTAAATAAACTTACTCAGACATTGCTGTTTAAGTACAGTGAGAAGATGACCCTGGGCCACTGGTGTGTAGATTATAACTACAACTCCAAGTGTATCTGTACCTTCTTCTTTGTTACATATCCCTTGCCACCAGACTTCCAGGTAGGTAAAATAATAAGATAGCGAAATATTAACATAGTCAAAAAGTGAAATAGCAAAATGGTAGATGATGGATGTTGTCTTGATTTGTGCCTTGAATTTAGTTTTAATGAAGCACAGTTGTACAAAGTCATTACCCTCACCCTTTCTTCCAGAGTCATTAAAATACAGTGGCAATACAAAAGTCAAGATGACTGTCAATGGCTCTGGTTGAAGTGGATGGTGTTAATGTCCAAGTATTCCATAGTATCTTCTTCTGCTACCTTCATGGCCATTGGAACAAATTGCTCTCATTCACCCATTTCTCCAATGTGTTCTCTTAAGTGGAACAGATATCCCCTTAAGTCTCTGACAGATTTGAGACCTGCTAATTGCCATCTACCAAGACTGTTTTACCAGTGGGCACTGTGCATGCTACAGTTTCTTGGAGCCATTAATGAAGTTATATGGACATGAAAGGTGTATTAGAAGCCCTGAAAAGGGCTTACACCATAGGTGCTAGTCCTCCTTGAACAGCCCAAACACCCCATAATACCTATTAAGCAATTACTAGATTGATGGATGAATTTGAGGAGTGACTAGTGGTCATTCTAGTTTTGAATATCAGAAACTCGTGAAGAAGTACTATGGAAAAAAATGAAAGGAAGAGAATTCTGAGAGCGCCACAGATAAAATTTATTAATGCCACAATTTTGTTTAGGACCAATACTAGAAAAACAAACAAACAAAAAAACAAAGCCATAACTCCTATATGACCTTATTCAAATGAATGAATTCAAATGTATATGTGATCATCGAGCAGTTGTTGAAAGATTTGGGGACCCAGGGACTACTAAAATGTGATCAGGAATCAATAAAAGAGGAAGTCATAACAGTATGACTTTGTAAATACTTATTTAGTCACAAATTTTACCAGTTGTATCAGGATTATTATATAAGGATGCAGTATTTACATAAAATATTACTTCAGCTAAAAACTTTAAGATTATGCAAAATAATAATTTACCAAAGATTAGTTACTTAGTTTTTACTCACTGGCCTCTGATTTTCCCAAGGAATATATTAAGGGAAAAGGAAAAAAAAAAACACTCAGCTCAGACCAAGGTAAAGAAGAGCTCAGTAATTCCCTCATTCCTTCTTTTTTGTCAACATAACTGTATCTTCAATATGTTCCATCATGGCAAACCTGGAGTTCTGTGTACTACACAAGTAACAAAGAATAAATATATTTGGAGGTAGTAAAAGATGCCTTGGGCAGCTAAGTGGCACAGTGGATAGAGTGCTGGACCTGAAGTCAGGAAGACTCATCTTCCTGAGTTCAAATTTGACTTCTGATACTTCCTAGCTATGTGACCCTGGAAAAGTCACTTAACTCTGTCCTACTTCCTGATCCATAAAATTATCTAGATGAGGAAATGCAAACTCCAGTATCTTTGTCAAGAATATCCCTAATAGGGACATGAAGAGTCAGAAACGACTGAAACAATTGGATAAAAAAGATGACTGAAGATGCTGAAATGAAGAGGAATCCCAGAAACATATTACAGAGTAGAAGAGAAAATGTAGTTCACTGACCTCATTTTATACATAAGGAAACTTGGTCCTGGAAGAGTGAAATGATTTGCTCATGTTTATATGGCAGTATTTTTTTTTTGTCTGTTTGTTTGTTTTTTTCTCTACTTTCTTTACTCCACTATATTACACTATCTTCAGAAGTGAAACAACCTATCCAAAACTACTAGAAAGGAAGTCTTTACTGAATCTTTTACTTATACTACCATTGAATAGGTTGTTCTATACACACATTCCTTTCATTTAAGGAAAGAAAAATACAGATGATTTGATGACCAAATGACCATTTCTTCTTCTTTGTTGATTTTTATTTGTAGTCTGTTACTGTTGAGTGTTTTTGAAAAATTAAATATACGACAAGGAGAGTTTTCTATAAAGTAAGACATCAACAGATGCATGCATATTTTATTATTACATGGATTTTTATTATTTCTCTCCCTCTCTCTGTCTCTCTCTCTCTCTCTCTCTCTCTCTCATTCTACTGATCATTTTTAGCGTCAGAGTGGTAAATATCAACTCTGCCCAAAGATTGTTATTGCATTCAAAGTTGGTTTCAGACTTCTAGACAAGTGCCTAATGCAGTTAAAAGTATGATGAGTCTTTTTGGCTCTTTGCCAAAGTGTATCTACCTATCCAAATAAATCACAGAATTATTTGAATGACAAAATTGAAAGAATTCTTGCATTTTCAGACCTATGGTAGCTGCATTTATTAACCTATTATTCCCCTGTGAATATTAACTTGACAATTAAATATGGACTTGAGAAGACTATTTAAAAACAAAAGTTATTGGAAAACAACATTTGTAGAAGAGGAATTGATTCATTGTATTTAGCCACTGATTAATGAAGAAGATGTGATCAATGACATATTTCAGTGCATTTGAGTGAACCTGATGGGGTCTTAAAGCACTGTTTCTGGCTTTCTATCTTAAGTTCCATTTCCTGTAAAGAATAATTGCTACAAGTTAAATTTGAAAAGGTTGACATTTCCTCACAGCTTTTCCTGCATATAAATGTTGTGAGAACAGCTTTTTGTTGTTAACAGTAGCTCCATGTCTTTACATTCCATCAAGTTAAGGCTCTATACTGTAAATTGAACAATTTCTTAAGATTTCTTTCATGAAGTTTTTTTATAGAAGTTTGATCTTCAGTATATCAGTTCTTTCCCTGCAGAATATTTGACAACGCCCATCTTCTGAATTATTGTTTGCTTCTATATGTAATGCTAATAAAAATTGTCAAGATTGTCAGCTTAAAGTATGAGGGATTTCAAAATGACCTCTTTTTTTTGTCCTTGGCTTGAGGAGATGCGAGAATAATTAAGATAGTTTATGGTGGATAAAAAAAAGTAGAGAAACAGAGCTGTGAGTGGTTATGAAGGGTACAGGCTTTGGGAACCCCCTTGAACTCTCCTTGAATCTTCTGACTTGATCTGACATTCCCTGAGGTCATTCTTTCATTGTCTTTGTCCAATTGCCTCTGGCTGCTTCCCACCCTTGATCCCATCAAAATCTCACTCTCTTGGTTCTGACCTCTAGTCACCCCAGTTTCATCAAGATGCTCTTTAGACTCTTCCTCAAGACCCAACTTAGACCTCTCTTCCCAGACTACTAGACCATCCGTAGATCCCTCTCATAATCTTTCTGTATGTAAGACCCTTCCTGTCTCCCTGAAGGAGAGATTAAATTTAGCTCAGATTCAACCTACCTGAGATTCAATCTGGTTGTTAATCCAAGCATCACAAATGCTTGCCCTCCTTAACAGTCTACATACTAGGGAAAATCTTGAATAAACTTTGTTTTTATTTGACTGTAAGACGACTTGGGTAGAATTCATTCAGGCAGGACCTGGTGTATAGGTATTTTGGTGTCCTGATCACACCTAAACCTCAACATTTATATGTGCTATTTTAAAAATTGGGTTGAAAATGAAAATTAGACATCAATTTTCATACTCAGAGGGATTATATGACATGTGATAAGGGCTTAAAAGTGAAAGCTAATATAATTCTCATTTGGCACGCAAGAGTAAAATTGAGAGTTTTTTTACATTTAAAAATTTTTCTTCAAACTAATAAGTAGCTCTTTACAAATGGCAATATCTTGCATTCTTGTCATACATCCAGGGGTCAAAATGCTTTCTCATTTATAGCTCCAGTGGCATGGAACACATTCTCATTTGTGGTTTAAAAGTACACCAATGCTATTATTTTTCTCAAAAAGAAATTACTTTGTTATGTGAAATTTGAATAAAATAGAAAGGACATTTTTCTTAAAGTATTTTTGATTGCAATTTCCACATAGCACTACCTCTAAATTAATCTCTACACTTGTTTTCTTTTTCTTTTCCTTCTCCTATATGCGCATTGGGGCAGGGGGACACACATATGCTTATCGGAATTTTAACAAAGATTTTCTTATCTTTTTCCACATTGCTACCATATTTATGCTATATATGCAAAGCTATCTAAAACTTTCAAAAGAGTAATGCAATATAATATACTCAGAAAATGTTTAAAAAGTTTAAAGGAAGGCAATAACAAAGATGACAATTGCTAAACACTTCAAGGAATAGTAGCTACATAATATGTGGGTATGAGAAAGAGGTATGGAGAAATTTCTCAGTGGTCATGGGGATCCTTTGTTTGAAATAGAGAATCTCCTGAAATTAGAGGTAGATGTTCCTGATGTAGAATATTCCCCCTTAGAATCCTGGAGGTGATTTAAATAATCATTTGTTAAAGATGTATAGGTCCATATAGGGCATGAAGTTGGGCTGAATAGAAGACTTTGCGGGAGTGTCTTTCACCTTTGAATTTACTGACTGATCCTAAGTGTGTTTTAGAGTATAATGTTCAAGTGGAAGTCTGAAGTAAATTGTTTAATGGGTTGATAAGCCTTGTCCCATTTCAAACATCTTAAAACCATTTAGATTAAAGGTACTGACACAATTTAAAAGAGGTAGCAGGCTGGAATAGAAAGACAATCTGAATTCAGTTCTTTGCTCTACTGCTAATGCTCTTGAGTTGAAAAACTGATGCATTTTCATCTTGATTTCTTTATTGGTAAAATGAAAAAAAAAACCAAAACTCAAGTTACTTCTGATGATCCAGTCAGGGTCAGATTTTGTTGTGTTCTGTTTTCTTTTTTGTAATACTTTTAAGAGAAAATTTCTAGGATCAAAAAGCAACAATACTAAGGGATGTAGAGTACAGAAACAAAAAGTTATTGGGAGTTCAGAGTCCAGTTCTCAGATCACGAGTAGCCCAGAAAGGAGAGTTTCCTTCTCATCAAAGTGTTGAAGACTAGGAAATCTTCCTTGTTATTTACTTGTTAATCTGTTTTAATTAAATGTCCTTTGTATAGATTTCAAGTCAGATATTTATTGTAACAAATCATTTGGTTAGGTTTGGAGAAGAGGATTTGAATAAAAATCCACAATAGTATGCTTAATGAGGGGACTCAAGGGGATCTTTCTGATTCTGGACCCTGTGTTAAGCACAGGGGCTATAAAGACAAAAATGAAATAGTCCCTGTCCTTATCTGATAGGCACAGCATGAGAGTAATAGGTGCAATATACAAGATAATGGGGGGGTAGGTATTAATATTAGAAGCCATATAAATCAAGAAAAGTTTGAAGGTATCATTGTTTGTTTGTGGTGTGTGTGTGTGTATGTGTGTGACTCTGATTGATGCAGTACATTGTGAACCAAATTCATGCTGTTTTCTTCCAATGTGAGTCAAAATTACTGAATAAACTGGGCATGATGATCAATCAACAGGAAATCAGAAGGATGATGATGGGGAGTATCAGAACTATATTAGTCAAGAAGGAGGCTGAAACTGATTGTAACCAAATCAAATATCAAATGCACATGTAATTCCAAAGTATTGGAGCTAAACGATCAAGCAGGAACCAAGACTCATTGCATTATTATGACCAAGGATAAACTGAAGTTACACAGACAAGCATATAGGATAAGGTAGCAAAAAAAAATTATATTTCATTGATCAAGACAGGAAAGGAAGAATAAAGGTCTTACTGGTCAGGTTTTTTAAGGTCCTACATTAATGTATAGAACACACTTAGGTGAATTTACATGGAGGAATCTATGAATCTTAAGAGTGAAATTTAGGCATGGATCACAGTTACTGAAAAGGCACCAAAAAAAGAGATGGAATATACCATATGAGGAAAATAAAGAAAGTTAGTTTGGCTGGACTATAACGTATAAAAAGTAAGCAGACTAGACAGATGGGTTAGAAACAGAATTATGAATAGTTTGAAATGCCAGATTTTATCATTCATTGAGTAAGAAGAAACAATAAAATTTATAGAATAAATAAGTGAGATGATTAGACTGAAATTAAAGAAAATTAGATTGGCACTAATGTGAAGACAGGAAGTGAGGAGAAGAGGTTATTATTAAAGTTCAGATGAAAGATGGTGAGAGAGGAAGGTAGTGACTGAATGGAGAGAAGGGGATAACTATGAGAGGAGATAGACATAGAAACAATAAGATCTGGAAAATGACTGAATACCTGAGGTGAGGAGAGGTGGTAAGGGTAATACTTTGGCTAGAAACATGTCATTGTTTAGAAAAGATACTAGAGAAGAAAAGATTGATACTGTGGGGAAAGGACACAACTGACATATGTTTAGGCCAGGTGTTTTATATCAAAGTATATGAATGAAGAGACAATAGTAAATCAACACAATTACCCTTAGAAATATTTGGAAGAGAGATTTCTACCTTTACTTTGATATCTTTATTAACTTTCTTCTTTATTGTGTCTATTGGTAAAGTCAGTATCTTTTTTCTGTAACAATTTGTTGATAAATGATAATTCTGACCCACTTTTTTCCTGTTGCAACAATGTTGCAAAACAAAATGAGCAGTCGATAATTTTCACGGTTTTATTCATGTGACTGAATTACAGACATCACTTTGTCCACTAAATAATTTTAACTAAAATGTCAAACTGTTTAACTAAACACTACTGTATGTTGGTCTAATTTTTAAAAACAAAATAAATATTCATATATTCACATATATATTCATGTACATATTCACATACTTATATAAATATATCCTTTTGACATTATGTAGAAAAGCAATACTAATTTCATTAGAAAGTAAAATAACCACATAAACTCATGTCACCATGTCACCACATCACCACATGCCCCAATGTGAAATGTAAGCAATTATAATATTTATGTAGTGTTTTTCCTTAATAGTATCTATTTTTCCCACTTACATGTAAAGATAGTTTTCAGCATTCATTTTTTAAAAACTTTGAGTTCAAATTTTTCTCCCTTCCTCTCTCTCTCTTCTTCCCTCCACAAGACATCAAGCAATTTCATATAGGTTATACATGTACAGTCATGTTAGACATGTTTCCACTTTAGTGGTGTTATGAAAGAAGAATAAGAACAAAAGGCAAAAATCATGAGAGAGAAAAATATACAAAAAGCAAAGAAAAACAAATATAGTATGCTTCAATCTGTGTTCAGACTCCATAGTTCTTTGTCTGAATGTGGCTAACATTTTTCAACCGAGTATCTTGGAATTGTCTTCCATTATTGTACTTCTTAAAAGAGCTAAGTCTATCAAAATCTATCCTTCAACAATGTTACTATTGCTGTATGCAGTGTTATCCTGATTCTGCCCACTTGATTCATGCTCAATTCATGTAAGTTTTCCAGGTTTTTTTTTCCCCTGAAATCTGTCTACTCATCACTTTTTATACAGCAATAGTATTTTAGTCATATACCACAACTTGTTCAGTTCAATTGATGGACCTCCCCTAACTTTCCAATTTGTTGCCACCACAGAAAGAGTTGCTGTAATTTTTTTTTTTGGACTTGTGGAACCTTTCCCCTTTTTTATGATGTCTTTGGAATATAGACCTAGCAGTGATAACTTGATACTGCTGGATCAAATGGTATGCAACAGTTGTATAGCCCTTTGGGCATAGTTCCAAATTGCTCTCCAGAACATGGATCAGTTTATAACTCCACCAATAATGCACTGGTATTCCAATTTTCCTAATGTACTGTTTTAAGGTTTAAAAAGTGTTTCACATAAATTATTTCATTTGATCCTCAAAACAGCATTTTAGGTAGGTGCTATTATCTAAATCCCATTTTGCAGATAAGGAGATCTAGGAGGTTGTGTCTTGCCCAGATACACATAGTTAGTAATTTCTTGAGGCAGGATTCAAACTCAGATCTTCAATACCACAAGGCTTTAACTCTCTTCACTACACCACTTAGCTGCCTGATTATGATTGAAGTATTTTACCATAAAATAATCAGGAATATCTATAGTAATGAATAGACAAAATATATCACTCAAATATTTTATTGGTTCTGAAGCTATGAATTACTATTTGTATTCCAGATTCAAGAGTATTACAGAGATACTACTTCACATATATCAATAAAAGAGGAGATGCAGGGATCAAAGAAAGTCCACATCTAGGAGGTGAAATGTGATATACTTAATTTTAGCTTATTATAACATCAAAATATTAAAATGATTATAAGATAGCAACAGTTATTGAATAAGCTCACACACTTTATTGAGTGAGGGAAGGGGAGATGATGGCTATGTCTATGCCGGCAAGCAAAAAGGAAATTTTAAACATAGCTTTATGCTCTGAAATTTCCCCTTCACCTTGCCTGTGTAGATGGAAACAGTATGTCACTTCTCTTTGAAGAGGAAAGTCATGTGTTTTTACCTTACACCATTCAAATAAGTTCCATACAGATCAGAGCTAACTACTCAAATATCTAAGTTTGCACAAGGCACAAGACAGTATTAACTCTAATAAGATTATGTTCCATTCTTTATCATCCATATCTATCACTTTCATTCCATTTGAGATAAACATTCATATATTCAATCTTCATTAGGGTGATGTTGAAGTTCTAACCATATTTCTTTAGTTCCTTTCCAGTCAATAATAATTTCAGGCTCCCATCACACATAAAGAACACAGTAAGTACAACTAGCCTCCTTACTTGCAAACATTTTCCATCTTTCATAGAATTCCTTCTAAGTCTAAATTACTTTGTGAGATAAAACATGGAAGGAAAGGTCATTTATTTATTTTTTGATTAAAGTTGTGATGTATTTGGTAGAGGCAATTCCTAGTATTACAACTAATCCAATCAAGACATATAGCAACTACTCTACAATTTATAGCTCTCATGTGTTTCTTGGGGCACATAGAATTTAAGGGACTTGCCTAGAGTCACACAGTCAATACACATGTACGTTTTTCTGACTTACTCTTTCTTTCACTTATTCTCTATCAATGAAGTCATGCTGCTTCTTAGAACCCTGATATATATATATATATATATATATATATATATATATACGTATTAGAACCCTGATATATATATATATATATATATATATATATATATATATATATATTTGCATAATACAGATTCCCTGAAAAGCAGAGCTAAAAAAATAATGAGTTTATTGATCCTGGAGTCTTCTTGTACTAGGGCTCTACTTGAATGTTTCTTCAGAAAATATAGTCTTTCTATGTGGTAACACTAATCTTCCCACCACCACCACCACCCCACAAAAAAAAAGACCTTGCAGAAGGTCTGGGTTGCATTTATTGGTACAACAAATTAAGGTGATAAAATGCAGCTGGGATCATCTTCAGGACAAAAAATACTGAAAATGTATAGTATCTCACTTATCTCTGGCACCTAGAATAATTCCAGGTATATGAGAGGTACTTAATAAATGTTTTTTTTTTTTAATTGAGTGAATGTATCAAATGGAGAGCATGAGAAATCATAATTCATGAGGATTATTTGCATCATCATTGAAGATATTTGACCTTGAAAATAGATTACTTGATGGGAAAATAAAGGACTTAATAGTGGTCCTTAAAGACTCTTAGGCAGAAGGAATCCAGATAAATTTAATATTTAAAAGTTATCCATATGAGATTTATTTTGTTTAGTGAAGGAGGAATCAAGGGAGAACTTTTCAGAGGCACATTTAAGATTGGTATGATGAAAAACATTCTAAAAGAGCTCTAAAACTGAACAAGTTATCTAAAAATGTTTCGGATTCTCTTTGGAAAAGATTACCATTTGTTGGGGACATCAGTAGAACAGACTCCTGTGCCACTATGGTTTGGAGTAGATGCTTTCAAAAAATGATAAACAAAAGAACATCCTTCATTAGAAGTTCTGTGAATCTTTGATTGCTTTAGCTAGTCTTGTTAGCTTGATCCTAGAATAATATTCAAACAAACCCAGTCCTTATTGTTAGATTATGACTTTAACATTAATTGCTGCCTCAGGGGAAAATATTTGAAGAATGTGAGAAGCAAAAGTCAACTAATACTGGTGAGAATGGTGACATGATACGTTTTTCTTGGAGCAGTCTCTGTCTCCAGGGGTTTTACTCTTCTCTTTATGGATAAATTGCCTGATCTGTAGAAAAGTCAGCTATAAACTTATGTATTTTTTTTGGTTTGTCTTTATATATGTGTGAATACTATATGATGTTACAGAGTCCAGACACAAGTGACCAGACAAAGGAAATTGGTAAATGATGCCTATCTACTTGAAATAGCTAAGATTATTCTCTTGTTCCCTGTAAGTCTGCCCCATTGGATATGAATAACTTTATTCAAGTAAAATATAAGTGCACTAACATCATTTATCGGTGATGTGAATAATTCAAGAATCATGCGAATTTCTCTCTGTAATTCATTATAAACATATTTGTTAGGTTTATGTTAAAATTAGTCCACAATACTTTAGCATATGTCAACTAAAGGGGTTCAAAAGTACATAAGATGATGGAAGAAAAATGACCCATTATTTCAAATTTTCTGTAAACAATTTGAATAAGGTTGATCATGTGAGAGCTGGAAAAGGAAATCTTATGTTAAAAAAAATGTTGAAAAATCCAAATTCAGCTAAGAGTACCTGTAATTCTATCATAAAAGGCATAACAACTCACTATCCTCAGCAGTGGGACTTTTGAAAATATTTAATACTGGAGGTAATAGGGAGCTATTGGAGATTATTCAGAAGAATGCCATAGTTGAATTTCTGCTTTAGGAAGATAATTTTGACATCTGAGAGGAGGAGGACATGAAGTAGGGAGAAATAAGATTGGATAACTAACCAGATGACTATTGTAATTGTCCAGGCTTGAGATGGCAAGAAATTACACTAGGCTAGTAGATGTATCAGAGCAGAAAAAGGAGACATGCATAAGACATGTATAAAAACAACAGTATTTGGAAGTAAGTTGAACATGCAGTCTCAGCAAAAGTGAGGATAACACCTAGGCTGGCAAACATATACTTGTACAGTATTTTTACTGTCCTAAATGATGGGCAAACAAATAAAAAAAAATCATCCTTACCCTCAAGAAATTTATATGCACCTGAGGGAACATTGTTTGTGTTTGTCTTCATTTTGGAAGAGAAATGATGACATGAATTGCACTTGACTTTGTTTTGAGTGAGGGAGGGTTGTGCAAGGTCACCAGCCTCACTTTATCCCCCTGAGTCATCTGGATCCAGTTACCAGATATTCATCAGGATGCCTGGAAGAGGCTCAGGATGCATTGGGAGACTAGCCTTTTAGGCTAAGGCCTTTTCCGATAATCACTTAAAGTGAGGAAAGCCCATTCAGTGAACAGTCCTCTTTAAGTGGTAGTCAGTGGGATGGCCTCTTTAATAGAAAAGAAAAAAAATGAATAGATAAATCACTCTGGGAGGGGCAGGAGCCTCAGGGTTGTTGTTTCAAAGAGAATGTACATTGACATTCACTCTAAGCCAGGAGGGTCCAAAACCGTTGAGTAGAGTTTGGGCAGGGACCTTTACTGTTCAATCCATGGGTGTCAGAGTGAGCCAGATCTAAGGCTTTAGGGGAGACAAAAAAGAAAGAAGAAAGGGAAGGGGAGGGGAAGGGAAAAAAAGGAAAGGAGTTGCCTAGCTAGCTGGTTGCCCATTTAGGCAGCCTGGTGTACTCACAGGTCGTGTTTGTCCTTTGTATTCCAAGAGGATCAGCACATCAGAGAAATGATGACTTGCACTTGACTTGGTATTGAGTGAGGGACAGATGTGCAAGATTGCCAGCTCACTGAGGGGACAACATACAAAAGAGGGTGATCAACAGAGAGGTATCAGCATCTCTAAGTTGCTATAAACACTGCTCTGCTTTCCTGAGAATAATGAGAAATTAGCTAATTTGTTCTATTTTGGACAAGTTCGTTTTAAGATGTCTAGAGAACATCCAATTTGTCATGATTAATACATAATATATGTAACACAAAAGGTCAGCAGAGAAGATAGGACTGAATAAGATTTCAGAATAATTGAATCAATGGAAGTTTCTGAGATCAATAAGCAAAATATCATAGAGAAGAAAAGAGAGGGAAAGACAGGCCCTTGGGAGTTATGCACGATTTCTTAGTATGACTGGAATGAAGATCCAGGGAAGGAGACTGGAAAGGACTAGTCCGGCAAGTAGAAGAATGCGGAGAGAGATCTCTCAAATAAAAACAGAAACATGTAATAATAATGTCAATAATAATAAAAAAAAGTTTAGGTGAGAGTACCCAGAAGATGCCATTTTGAAGAGAGATTAAAAAATAAAGGATAAGGATTAGATTTGGCAAAGAAATCATTGGTTACTTTGGCAAGAGCAGTTTCAGTTCCATGAAGGTTTGGGAGTCTAACCTCAGAAAGCTTGGAAGAAAATTTAGAAGATAAAGTAGAATCACTGATTGTATTCTGGAGACCTTCAGGCATGAAAGAGGGGAGAGATGTAGGATGATAACTAGCAGGGGTGGCCAGATGAAGTGCAAAAGCAAATGTTTCTACATACATGAGTATTGCCATTCTATCCAATCTTCTGCAACCAATTGTCCTTACTTCCATTCTCACTCTGATCTCTCACTAATTTCCAAACATTCTACGTTTTACTGTTTTATAAACCCAAGGACCTCAGCTTCTGGGATAATACCTCACTGTTTGACAAAAATTGCTGGGAAAACTGTATAACAGTGTCGCAGAAACTAGGCACAGACTAATGCCTGACACTGTACGCGGGAATAAAATTAAAATGGGTACATGATCTAGGAATAAAGACTGATACTATAAACAAATTATTGGAGGAAGGAATATTGTTTTTATCAGATTTATAGAGAAGGGAAAATTTTTTGACTAAACAAGAGATAGAAAACCTTCTGGAGTGCATGGATAATTTGATTACATTAAACTGAAAAATTTTTGCACAACCAAACCCAATACAACCAAGATTAGGAGGGAAGCAGAAAACTAGGAAAGAATTTTTGCAACTAGTGTCTGTGATAAAAATTTCATTTCTAAAATATATAGAGAACTGAGTCAAATGTACAAGAATACAAGTCATTCCCCAATGGATAAATAGTCAAAGGATATGAACAGGCAGCTTTCAAAGGAAGAAATCAAAACTATTTATATTCCTATGAAAAAAATGCTTTGAATCACTATTGATTAAAGCGCTGCAAATCAAAACAACTCTGAGATACCACATCACACCTCTCAGATTGGCTAACATGACAAAATAGGATGATGATAAATGTTGGAGAAGATGTGGGAGAGTTGGAACACTGATCCATTGTTGACAGAACTGTGAACTGATCCAGCCATTCAGGAGAGCAATTTGGAACTGTGCCCAAAGGGCTACAAAAATGTGTATACCCTTTGACCCAGCAATACCTCTTCTGGGACTGTATCCTGAAGAGATCATAAAAATGGGAAAGGGTCCCACATGTACAAAAATATTTATACCAGCTTTCTTCGTGGTGGCCAAATACTGGAAATCAAGAGGGTGCCCATCAATTGGGGAATGGCTGAATAAATTGTGGTATATGAATGTAATGGAATACTATTGTGCTGTAAGGAATGATGAACAGGAAGACTTCAGAGGGACCTGGAAAGACTTATATGAACTGATGCTGAGTGAAAGAAGCAGAACCAGGAGAACTTTGTACACAGCAACAGCCACAGCGTGCAAGGATTTTTTCTCTAGACTTAGAACTTCATTTCAATGCAAGGACTTAAAAAATTCCCAATGGTCTCTTAAAGCAAAATGCCTTCCACACTCAGAGAAAGAACTATGGAATTTGATGGCAGATCATTTTCTTTTGTATTAAGTTTTGTTTTGTTTTACAATTTCCTCCATTCCTTTTAATTCTTCTATGCAACATGACCAAGGTGAAAATATATACAATAGGAATGTATGTGTAGAGCCTGTATAAAATCTTATGCAGACTCTGGGAGGGCAGTGGGAGGGAGTGGGAATGGAGTGGGGTAACGGGGGAGGGAGGGAAAAATGAACAAACAAACAAAATCTCACTTCATATGACCACGCTTTCTAATCAATGAATAAGCGAACAAATGAAGTATTTTTATTTTACTTACTATGTGCTAAAATGTTACTGATGCAAATAGGAAAAAAAAGAGATCGCACCTTTCTCTAGCTCACATCACAGTTGATAGATACATGTTTAAAAAATAATTACAGGACAGAGAGAAAGACTTCTTCAGGGTGGGAAACCTGAAGCCTCAAAGTCATATATGGCCCTCCAGATGCTTAAATGCAGGCCATTGAATCCATACTTCAAAGAACAAATCCCCTTAATAAAAGATTTTGTTCTGTAGAAGCTGAATTAAGTGAAAAGGCCACACTCAAGGATGTCGAAGGACACATATGGCTGGAGGTCACAGGTTCCACACTCCTGTCTTGGCATTTAGTGGAACAGATGACAAGACTTAGGGTTTTTTCACATATTCATGTATGCATACTGTCTAGTAACACAGAAAAGAGCTATTATCTGCATATACACTACTTTTAATGAATTAAACGCAGAGAAATAGAGTTGAGGTGATCCACTAACTGAATAAGTGATTCAATTCAGTTAGATCAGGGTCGAATTTTAGTTTCCTCCACAAATCTCAAAATTATGAGAATATTCCAATGACACATATTGCATCTTGAAACAATGTCTTTATGATGCTAATATGTAATCTCTAAGACCATAATAGTATTTCATTTGTGTGTAAAATTATCTGACAACAGGAAACTCAGTAATATAGTGATCATAGGAATCTAAAAAACTATTTCAATATTTTAAAAAAGTATTCAAATGCAAGTTACAGGAAAGAGTGATTCTCATAAATCTTGCTTATTGCATAAATTGAAGCATAGTATAAGGAATAAAAGCACATCTGTGATACAGGAAAGCTTTTTCCTTTTAAGTATCATATTGTTAAACTCATTTTTTTTACTGAGATTCAAGGTATTTCACAGGTTAATAAAACCTGAAATTCCAACTAACACTAGATTTCTTAATAAAATATTTATCTTTTAAACTATAGCTTCAGTGTTTGACAGAGTTCAGACGATGTATATTTGTATGTGTGTGTGTGTGTGTGTGTGTGTGTACGTGTATGTGCTGTGCTTCTATGTACATTGCAACTACTTTTTGGACTATGTCTCCCCCAAGAGGTCCTGGAAGAACAACTTCCTTTAATTCTTTCCAACCTTAACAAAGGCAGAGATTTTGTGGTTTTATGCACTCAGTGTTGCATTACCTGACATTTTAACATTTCTTTTTCTTAAGGCAAGAGTAACTTGCAATGAAAAAATTATACTCGATAATTTAGTGTTGTGTTAAATCATAATATGACATTCTATGGTTTTGTTTTAGAGTTTGTTTTTTGGTACAGTTCATAGGATGAATCATTGAAAGTAGGCTTTTTTTTTTTAATCCCACAGTATACATACTCAATTCAAGTATTCATTTTAGATCAGTCATCACATGAAACAATTTGTGTAATTAATGACATTTTTGAGAGATCCTTATTTTCAATGAATCTCAGACTTTAGTTAGGAAGACTGAATAGAGACAATAGTGGATATAATTATTTTCTTACTAGCATCCATTTTTCATTTCTAGAGCATGTAGTACTAAATGAATAAAACTGTTCGTATATATATATGTACACACACACACACACACACATATATATATATGCATATTTTTCTTCACTTCTTGCTTTATGACTTACTTTTTTTCCCAACTCCTCTCTCACCCTCCAATTCTCCTCCACTGAACACTGAAACATTTTAATTCAATAGCACATCAGATCTGTCACTTAAAGAACTTTTGGGCATTTCAGAATGAAGCATTGATGTACCAGAAAATCAAGCAGTATTTCAATTTAGCATTTGGGAAATTGCCCCCCACCTCTTTTTGATCTGGGAGGAGGAAACTAGATAGTTTCAATGACAAGTAATGGGATACAGAACCTTTTGCCTCCCTGTCACTGCTTGGTAACCATCACAGGAATGTTGTGTTGGAAAGTTGTTAGCTTTTGATTACTTTTTGCTGACCTCTGTGAAATGATTTGAGAGTCTTCATATAGTTTTTAGTGGACATGTCCTTAGAGTCACATTTGGTAACCTTGTTGAAAGTTCCACACCACCCCCGTCCCCTCAAAAAAAAAAATAAGACAAAGATTACATGGGCTGGGAAGTTAAACTATTAATCTACCAAATCCGGGCTGATTTTCACTGGCAAGGAACTTAGCACTTTAATGATGTGCTATTTGCTTATGTGGTACTGTAATAAACACTTAGATTTAAAGACATTTATGCTAGGAACATCAACCTAGTGCTTTAAGAAGCAATAAATTTAGTGAAAATAAAATGAGTAAATGTGGCTTTATACTTTATTCCCCTCCATGCACTTTATGAAGCAACTAGTCTTTTTGTGCTTAAGCATTACACTGCATCTTTCAGCTCCAGGTATTTTGGGGGCGTTGTTTGCTTTTGTTGTTGTCATTGTTGCTGTTGTGACTCTCTCCCATTAGTGGAATGCTTTTCCTTTTTACTTCCTAGGCTTCCTTGAAGACTGTGCTAAAATAGCACCTTCTGCTACAGACCATTCTGAGTATCCTAATCATCTCTCTTCTTGCTGTTATTGTATTTATTCTGAGATTACCTCTTATTTACAGTCTATAAGCTTTATCCATACATATGTTGGGTCTTAGAGTATAAGCTTCCTGAAGGCAAGGGCTATTTCTTTTTTGCATGTTTCTGTTTCTGTTTTAATGTGTCTGGCACATAGTTAGAATTTAATAAATCAGAATTAGAATTTAATAAAGGCTTATTGACTGAGTTATTTTGCTGACAACTTCTGGTTTCCTTCAGAATGAATGGCTTAAAACTAAACCAAACTTTTATAAGTGTAATAATGCAGTAAAACTTTTTAGTCATCAGATATAATTTAATACAACTTATCAAGAGTTTAACAAGTTGATAAATAGTTCTTAGTTTTATATTGATTAATATTTAGTTTGTCATTTGGTAAATTATCCATTCTGTGTCGTCATTTTGTGTCTGTTAACAATATTAACTGCAATGTCTAGTATTTGTATGTTTATTTCTGGTGAAAAATTGGAAAATAACTTACATAACTAAGTCTAGTGTCATGGAAATGAGTAAAATAAGGTTTAAGAGACACCTGAGAGTTTGAAAACGATGTCATATTTTATTATGATAGTAGAATCAAGAGAGCAAATCTGTAGGGTGACTATGTTTCAAGATAAACAGGAACCACTAGTAACTTCTCTAAGAGGCATTAGCCAATAAGAAGCTTTCTTCTGAAACTTTAGTTCTTTCAGAAGATTATTTAAACACTATACTTAGATTAGAGTGAAAAAAGTGGGACTCCAAAGTAAGTACATTGGGGGTGGCTAGGTGGTACAGTGGATAGAGCACTGACTCTGAAGTCAGGAGGACCTGAACTAAAATCCAACCCAGGACACTTACTAGCTGTGTGATACTGGGCAAGTCATTTAACCCAGATTGCCTCAAAAAAAAAAAAGATAGAAGAAGCATAGACATATACATTCAAAAATGGGAATTATCTCAGTTTCTCTATGCCAATTTCTCTTTCACTGTTTTTCACTGTCGGGTGAAATAAACAGAAAATCTCACTATAGTAGGTCTGGGTAAAGTAATCACTTAATCACTCACACAGTCCTCAGTGGCTGAATGTTTGAATTCTTATTCTGAATGTAGTGGGAATCTGTATTAAATGCCTATTCTCTCTCCACACTCCTCATCTCCTAGAATAGATGTTATGTTTCTCACTTTGTTCCTTGTATCTTACAGAGAAGCTTTCTCTTCTTATAGAAGGGAAAGTTTCTTCACTGGATGCACATATCCTGGAAGGTCAGGATATGGGGAGAACCCTTCTTGAATGCACACACATTCATATATCTTTTTGCTATCCTCATGTTGAAAATCCCATGCACACAGTCACATTTATATATCACCCCTACAAGTCCTTGAGAAAATTATTTTAAAACTCATATATACTCTGCCCTCCCCCAAACATTTCAAAAGACCTAATTCAATGAGTTTGGGGTGAATCATATTAATCTCCTTAAAACATGTTCATTACATCAGAAAGAAAACATAGACTGATGAGTTTTGCAACCAAGTAACCAGGATGGAGGAGGGGTACTGAGATCATATGAGGTTCAAGTGAAGGAATTGGACACGTTTAATCTGGAGAAGAGAAAACTTAGGTAGGGCACGAAGGGTCATTGCACAGAAGATTAGACTTATTCCACTTGGTCCTAGCAGGAAGATTTACGTGTTATATGTGGCAGTCACAAAGAGAAAAATTGAGACATGATATAAGAATATAGAATGGGTTTCCTTGTTAAGTAGGCAACTTCTATCCACCAGAGATCTTTAACATGGATAACCCCACTATCAATATAACATAAGGGATTTCTATCCAGGTATGGTTTGAAATTTGTGTCATCTGATGTCACTTTGAAATCTATTACTCTATAATATAGTCTCTTACCCCATGCTATCGTTTACATAGTTGTCAAATTAGTATTGCAAATATCAGGTCTGCTTATGTTACTCTTCTCAGAAATCTTGAGTGATTTCCTTATTCTCTCTAGGATAAAATGCAAACATTTTAGTCTGGTTGTTAGAGTCCCATGTATTCCCAGACTATCTCTGTAACATTAGTTCACATTACAGCCTTATTTCCTCCAAGTCAAACAACTGGCTCTTACCTGAATTCAACTCTTCAATTCTTCCTAAAATTCAACTATCTTTGTGAATCTGCACAAGATATCTTGCATGCATCATTTGCACCTCTTTATCTTAATCAAATTATTATCTTCAAATCTAACTATCTGTGTGTGATTTTTCTTATTTCCCACAACTAAACATTTTCTCCCACCTCTCACATTTTTCCACAATATATTTTAATCTATTTATTGTCATGTATTTATTATAATTATATATAATATTTAAATATATTACATAATTATATATTATTAATCTATATAGCATTTAATATATTATAAGTATGTTAAATGAATAATACATAAATAATGTATCTTTGAATATATTAAATATTTAATTTAATATGAAATTTTTATCTCACCTTTGCTCCATCCTCTCTATTTTATAATGAACGCCTCTATGTAAATGCTACTTAGTTCCATTTGAAGACAAGAAAAATTATCTCTGTGCCCTCAGAGTCTAACATAAATACTTATATGTGTAGCTAAAGATAAATGTATATTGAATTCATTATATTCTTCAGCACAGTTCCTGGCACATACTTGGGGCTTGATAAATGTTTCTGGGTTAATTGGTCTGCTATAGTTAGGCTCATTTCTTCACTATTGCATCATAATATCATTCTTATTCTCACCTAAAGGTCTTCAATCTTGTTTTTCCTTCATTAGTAACATTTTTCTGTATCCCTTAGCAAATCTTAGTAAATCCTAATCACCCTTCAAGATGCAGCTCAAGGGTCAGCTCCTCTACCAAGCCTTCTCTGGCTACCTTCTTTTAATAGACCTCTCTTTTCTTTGAACATTTATAACATCCCTTGTCCTCATCATATAATTTTGCAGAACCTCCTGTTCCTTGGATTCCTCTGCCTATTCATCCATCCTATATCTAAATTAATTTATATATGTTCTTGAACAGAATTAGAAAATAAGTTTCTTGAGAGCAAAGAACTGTCTCACTTTTCTACTAGTGTCTCCAGGACTTATAATGCTTAGTATATTGTAAGGACCCAAGAAATTTTTTTTGTTTTTTCATTTAATCATCAATGAGAAATTATTTATGTATTTTTTCTTTCAAAAAATGTGTGTTAATCTCATTTCTCCAGATATTTCATTGTCTCATTTATCTTCATTTTTCCCCATAAGGGTAGGGATACAATTAATATAGATTATTTCTTTAACAAAAAAAAATTATTAATTGGTGAACAAGTTATTCATATGATAGAGACCATTTGCTTAACTCCTATGTGATATATCAGGGTAATGAAACTAACTAACATTCTATTTCCTCTAAATTATTAGGTCTAATTGCTATCATCAACCAGAAATGTTTATATTTTATCCATCTTTATAAGACAATGTACTTGGCCCTTTGAGCATGTTATAGTAGAGACCAGTAAGTATTTGATGATTAGACTTTTTGGGTCTTTTATCATATACCATTTTAGATATATCTATTCAAATTTGGTTTGTGAAAATGCAAAATTTTTTCCTCAGTAAAGTGACTATAGATGTGATGATAACTAACTGATAATATTTTCAGGTTAGAAGATATTTTGAGCAATTTTCAATATGTTCAGCATTTTCACATTCCACATATTTGTAGTCTGACTTTTTGTCTGTCTCTTATAAATGTAGTCTACTTCTCACCTCAATGATTTTTGCACAGGTCCTCACCCATGTCTTGAATATAGTAGCTTCTCTCTCTTCTTTACAGAGTCCTTAATTCTCTTCAATATAACATACAGATGAACTAGATGCTTTTTCAGATCCTCAACATAAATAATCTTATTCACTAGCTACCTTATAATTATAATACATTTATCTGAAATGTACTTGTATTAATAATTAATCAATCATAAATGATTTATTATGAGCCGACTATGAAATAAGCTTCAGGGATACAAATTCAAGGAGAGAAATAATTAGTATTCAAGTTGATTTTACATTCTAACTGAGCAGAAGAAAGAACATACATGTATATGTGTATATTTGTAAAAAAATACAAACAAAACCCAGACATATGTAAGGTAATTTGAGAAGAGGGGCACCAGAAATCAGGGTTACTAGGGAAGGATTTATATAGAATATGATATTTATATGTTGTCCTAAAGGAAGAGAGGGATTTATGAATTGGAGATGAAGAAAGAATTTGTTGCAGGCATGGGGGACATCATAGAAATGAGGAAAGTGATTGTGTGATTAACAGAAAAAAGACCATTTGGATAAATGCAGAGTCCTGTGTCAGGTGAGTGATGGTTAATAATACAATAAAAGTGGAAAGATACCTTGTGGTAAGGATGTGTAAGACTTTCAAAGGTAAATGGAGGGATTTGTATTTGATTCTAAAGGCAATAGTGATGCATTAGGTCATATTGAGTAGGATAGTGATAGTCGTATGTATGCTGGAGGAAAATTACTTTTGAACTGGAGTCCAGAGAGTTTTGTGGCAAGGAAACTCATTAGAAGATACTTGGATTAATCAAGGTGAAAGGCAATGAAGACCTGAAATAAGGTGGTAGTTATATGAGTAGAAAAAAAGGGGTCAGATGTGAAAGACAATGTGGAGGTAAAAATGGCAACATTTTATGAATGATTTAATATGAGAGTTGAGGGAGAGTACGATGTCAAACATACTGCTACGTTAACAAACTAAGAGATTGAAAGAATGGTGCTGGCTTTGACAAGAATAAGGAAGTCTTAGGAAAGAGTGGGTTTGGGGAATATCTAAAGATCTCTCTTATAGACATGCTGAGTTTGAGATATATTTTTAACTTGCAGTTCTTGATATATATATATATATATATGTATAGATATATATGTACATATACACATATATGTATGTGTGTATGTATGTGTGTGTGTATATATATAAATTTATTTTACAGTTCTTAGCATTCACTTCCACAAGAATTTGAATTCAAAATTTTCTCCCAGTTCAAGGACGCCTCCATTGTTAAAGGTAAAGGGAATAGAGTATCTTGTGAGAATCACAGGAGAATCTCTCTTAGTCTTTGCCAGCAAAATTCTTGCTAGAGTCCTCCTTTATAGGTTGATCTTTCAACCTGAAGATGATCAGATATCTGAGAGCCAGTGTGGCTTCATAAAGGGCCAAGGAACAGACAATTTGATGTTTGCTGCCCGACAACTCCAGAAGAAATGCCAGTAGCAGAACTTCTGTACATAACATTTGTAGATCTGATCAAGAACTTTGACACTGGTAGTTGTGAGGGCTTATGGAAAATTATATCAAAATTTGGCTGCCCAGAGAAGGTCATCAGTACTGTATGCCAATTTCATGATGGCATGTTTGCTGGATTTTTTGGGTAGTAGGAAATGCTCTCGTGCCTTCTCTTGTCAGCAAGGGAGTGAAATAGGGTTATATGCTTGCTCCCATGCATTTTAGCATTATGTTTTCAGCAATGTAGTCAAATGCTTTTAATGAGGATGAACACAGAATAAAGGTCAACTATTGTACTGATGGTAATTTTTTCAATTTGAAAAGTCTACAAGCCAAGACCAAAGTGGAGGGAATATTGGTACATGATTATCTGTTTCCCAATAATTATGTACTCAGTGCAGCCTCTGAAGCTGAGATGAAACAAAGCATGGAACAATTCTCTGCTGCCTGAGATAGTTTTGGCTTAATAATTAACACTAAGGAAACACAGGTTCTCCATCAGCCAACACCATAGCATCCATACATGCAACCGATGATTATAGAAAATGGAAAAGTTTTGAATGCTATGGATAAGTTCACTTACCTTGGCAGTGTACATTCCAGGGATGTACACATTGACAATGAGGTTGATGCACACATTGCCAGAGCTAGCTCAGTGTTTGAGAAGCTCCAAAGAAAAGTTTGGAAATGAAGAGGTATTAGACTGACTACCAAACTGAAGGTCAACAGAGCCATTGTGCTGGCCTCATTAGTGTGTGCCTGTGAAACATAGACAGTCTACCAGTGCCATGCCAGAAGACTGAATCATTTCAATTTGAGCTATCTTAGGAAGTTTCTGAAGATCACTTGGAAGGACAAGGTACCACACACTTAAGTCCTTGCTTGAGCTGAACTGCCAAGCATTCATACTATGCTTCAGAAAGTGAAGCTCCAATGTGTTGGTCACGTTTCTGGAATGCAAAATATATGCTAGCCAAAAAGACTATTTTATGGAGAACTCACATGAAACAGAGGACCACACACTGGTCAGAAGAAGCGATACAAGGACACTCTCAAGGTCTCTCTCAAGAACTTTGGATTTGACTGTGCAACATTCAGACAGGGGCACAGGACCACTCAGCATGGTATGCCCACATCAGAAAGGCTGCTGTGCTCTATGAACAAAACAGAATGGAGACAGCACAAAGAAAACATAGGATGCATAAATTTGAAGTATCCAACCCAAAAGTTTATATGGACTATCTGTGCCCAACCTCTGGTAGAGCATTCTGAGCTCCTATTGGTCTGATCAGCCACATTCAGACACACTGAATCTTCACTTTATCATGGTGGTGTCATTTTTGCCCTCTTTGAAAATGAGGGACAACTTAATACACGCACACACAAACACATACATATACACACACACGTATACGTACACATACATATGTACACCTATGCATACACATATACATCCATCTATATGCATCATCTATATGCATATATATACCTATATATATAATATACACATACATACCTACCCATACATGCCTACACATATATACATATACATACATACATATATATATGTATGTGTATGTATTTCTTTCAGGCTGCTTGTAATATTTTCTCCTAGTCCTTGGAACTCTGAAATTTTGCTATAGTATTCCTGGGAGTTCTCCTTTAGGGTTCTCTTTCTGGAAGTGATCAATGAATTCTTTCCATTTTTCTTGGTCTAGAATATCAGAGCAGTATTCTTTGATAATCTCTTGGAAGATGATGTCCAGGCAGACTAATAATTTTTATGTTATCTCTTCTGGATCTGTTTTACAACAGTTGTTTATCCAGTGAGATATTTTGCATTATCTTCTTTTTTTTCACTCTTTTGGTTTTGTTTTGTAATTTTTTGGTTTCTCATAATGTCATTAGTTTCCATGTGCTCCACTTTAATTTTTAAATCTCTTCAATGAGCTTTTGAACCTCCTTTTCCATTTGGCTAATTTTGTTTTTTAATGCATTTTTCTCCGCATTGACTTTTTAGACCACTTTTGTGTTAGTATATTTTTTAAAGGTGCCATTTTCTTAAACACTTTTGTGGGTCTACTTTAGCAAACTGTTGACTAGTTTTTCATGATTTTCTTAACAAACTATTGACTCAATTTTCATTATTTTCTTGGATCACTATCATTTCTCTTCTCAATTTTTTCTCTACCTCTCTTACTTGATTTTCAAAATCCTTTTTGAGTGCTTCCATGGCTTGAGACCATTGCATATTTTTTGGAGGTTTTTGATGTACAAGCCTTGACTTTGATGTCTTCCTCTGATGGTATGCTTTGTTCTTCCTCATCCAAAAGAATAGAAGAAAATACCTGTTCATCAAGAAAGCAACCTTCTATAGTCTTATTTTATTCCCATTTTGGGGCATTTTTCCAGTCAGTTACTTGACTTTTGAGTCCTTTGTCAAGTGGAGGGTATACTTCAGGGATATGTAAGTTCTCAGTTCCTTCAATGTGGCACAATCAAGGGAGAGGAGTTTTCTCCTCTCATGGCCTGCACTCTGGTCTGGCAGCAACCACCAACACTCTCTTCTGTCCAGGATCTGTGAGTAGTTTTCCCACTCCAGAGCCTCCACCAGTTCCATCATGCCAGTGTTCTTCCTCACCCCAGGACCACCACTCAGGACTGAAACTCAGATCAGCTTCTCAATTTCCCCAGGATCTTTAGGTGATCCCTCAAAGTGGATGCTGCAGCTCCAGTGGCTGCCATTGCCCTGGCTGGGGCCGAACTGTGCTCTCTTCTCACTTCGGTGAAAAAGCTTTCTTACTAATCTTTGAAGCTGTCTTTGGAATTTGTGGGTTGATAAATCTGGGAACCACAGCTCCTACCTGTGATTTTGCACCCTGAGACTTGCTCCAATCCTGTCTATGTTGCATGGCCATAGCTAGATTGTGCTCACCTCCAAGCCTGGGGCAATAAACTTTTCCTGTCAGCCTTCCAGGCTATCTTGGGCTGGAAATCTCTTCTATTCTGTCATTCTGTGGCTTCTGCTGCTCTAGAATTTGTTTAGAGTCAGTTTTACAGGTATTTTATGGGTTATGAGGGGAGAACTACAGCAGATCAGTCTTTCTACTCTGCCCCTTTGGCTCTGCCCCCATAACTTGTAGCTCAAAATGACCAATACGTAATTCATGATCTGGGATTGAAGGCCAGGGAGACAATGACTGGATATAATTATCTGTGAAATATCAGCATGGAAATTATATTTAAACTCATGGGAACTGATGCATTTATTAAAGAGTTTATATAGGAGAATAGTAGGGGTGGGACTAGAACAAAGACATGAGGAACACTAAAAATTGGAGAAGATACATAATATGGATGATTATCCAGCAAAAGAGATTATAAGAAGTTGTTATGTAGATAGAAGATAAATAGGAAAGATGTGTCATAAAAACCCAGAGAGAGAAATAAAGGAGATAGTCCCTGGTATCAAATGGACCTAATAGATCAAGAAGGATGAGAATGTAAGAACTGACATTTAAGAGATCATTGGTAGCTTTGCTAAAAGTACTTTCTTTTAAGTGATGGGATCAGAAACCGATTTTAAAAAGACTGAGAGGAGATAAAGGAGAAGGAGTGAAGACAGATTTGGTTTTCTTTCCTAGTGTGGTTGAGAAAACAAAAATCCTTTCAAGGTGGGAATCAAGATGATGGAGTAAAAGCAGGGAATTGCTTGATCTCTCTGAAAAAAAAAAACCACTCTAAATAGTTGTAAAAAAATTACTTCCAAACAAATCCTAGAGCAGTAGAACATGCAAAAAGACAGAGTGAAATAAATTTCCAGCTCCAGACAGATTGTATGGTTGATGGGAAAGGCTTGTTGCACTGAGGTGGGAGAGGAGTGCAGTCCAACTTCAGCCATGCCAGCACAGCCTGGATCCAGAAAATCCAGAGCAGGTCTTAGAGGACTGAATCACTGGCAGCTGAGGAGATTTCCAGACTGCTCAGTGAACAAAAACCAGAGACAACATAGATGGTCAGTGGGAAAGATCAGTCCAAACTGGGTAAGAGAGGAGTGCAGACTAACTCTGGCCCAAGCACAGCCCCAGAGTGGTAGTGGCATGGCAGCAGTGGCAGTGGCAGCATCAGTGACAGCTTTCAGACCTCTCAGTCCATAGATAGGAAGGGGATCAAATAGGTGATCAGAAGGGGATCATAGGGATCTCTTTGCAGGCACTGAGTCAGGATACTATTTCTTTGTCCATACTTGGATTTGGGACACAGATCTGGGTGGCTGTCCTGGGGAGAGCAGGAGCACAGGCATGCTCACACTACTAGGACAGAAAACAGCAATACTGGTCACTGACAGACCACAACACAGACCAGGAGATGAACAAAAACCTCTCCTTAGATCATATTACCATGAAGAACTGAAAACTTACAGATCCCTAGAAATATGTCTGAAAATAGCTGCACCAAACCCGTGAAGCTTGGGTATACCCTATAAACTGAAAGCAGAGCTCTACCTTAACAGAAAGTTAAAAAAGTGAAATAATTGGCTAGGAATGTGATCAAACCATAAAAAAAAGTACGCAATCGAACCTTACTGTAGTGACAAGGAAGATCAAAACACACAGTCAGAAGAAGACAGAAATACAAATGTCCTACCTCCAATCCCTCCAAGAAAAATATAAATTGGTCTCAGGCCATGGAAAAGCTCAAAAATTATTCACAAAATGAAGTAAGAGAGTTAACAGAAAAAAAATGGAAAGGGAAATGAGAGTGATGCAAAAAAATCACGAAAAACAAGTCAAAAGCTTACTAAATGGAAACCCCCCAAATACTGAAGAAAATATCACCTTAACAATAAACTAGACCAAATGACAGAAGATGTTCAAATAGCTAATGAGAAAAAGAATGCTTTAAAATTTGTAATTGGTCAAATGTAAAAAGAGGTCCAAAAGTTCATTATAGAAAACAAATTCCTTACAAATTAGAATGGAGCAAATGGAAGCTAATGACTCTGAGAAATCAAGAAATTACAAAACACAACCAAAAGAATTCAAAAATAGAAGACAATCTGTCATATCTCATTGGAGAAACAACTGACCTGGAAATATATCCAGGAAAGATCATTTAAAAATTATTGGACTACCTGGAATCCATGATAAAGAAAAGTAGAGCTTAAATATCATCTTTCAAGAAATTATCAAGGAAAATTTTTTAGCAATAAGATAGCAAAATAGAAACCAAAGGAGTCCACTGATCACCTCGTGAAAGTGATCCTAATAAAGAAAACTCCCCAGGTCGGAGCCAAGATGGCGGAGTAGAAGGACGCACGTTTACGAGCTCCGAAACCACAGCCCATAGAATTAATGTAAAAAGAGTCCCCCACAACTTCTGGACCACTGAAAAGGGTACAGAAATGGAGTGGAAGAGATTTCCCTTCCAGGGAGCTCTTGAGACCCGTCCCCAGGGTTCGTCGCGTTCCGAAAAGCAGACCCCACCCCAGTGCTGCCCTGGCCGCGGCCCCAGAGAAGCTGACCCGAGCAGGCTTCAGGGACGGAGGCTCAGGCAGCTGGGAAAGTCCCTCCGCCCACAGAAGCTACAGGTCAGTGAGAGAGGCTGGGCTGGAGGAGGGGAGCAGAGTGTCTCCGTGACTCGGACCCCCACGGGAGGAAGCGGCGGTGGCAGAGACGGGGGCAGGAAGCGGCGGAAGCAAAGGCAGAGGCGGGGGTGGCAGAGGTGGGGCAGCGGTGGCAGCAGCAGCTGCAGGGGCCAGTGGCCCAGGACTCCCACGGCAGTAGGCAGGATCTTCATTACTGAAAGTCTCTGCATAAACAATCTGAGGGAGCTGAGCCTGGGAGATGGCCCTGCCCTACCCCATTACCGAAGGCCTCGGCATAAAGCCCCTGAGGGAACTGAGCCTGGGAGGCGGCCCCCCCCACCCCCACCCACTCCGTTCCTGAAGGTCTCTACATAAAGCCCCTGAGGAGGCCGAGCCTGGGAGGCGGCCCTGCCCCCACCCCAGAACTAAAGCTTGCTGCGGAAAGCCCATTTGAACCTCAGACCCCAAGCACTAGCTGGGCAGATCTAGGCAGGGGAAGACAGGAATCTCAGAAGTCAAGTAACTGGCTGGGAAAATGCCTAGAAAAGGGAAGAAAAATAAGACTATAGAGAGTTTTTTCCAACAAATGAAAATGATCCGAACATTCGGATCTGACGAGGACGAGGAAATATTCTTGCGATCAGGGAAAGATGTGGAGGGCGGGGCCTCAGTACCCCAGACACCCCAGGGGGATGTTGGGTGGGCTCAGGCCTAGGAAGAGCTCAAAAAGGATTTTGAAAAGCAAATTAGACAGGTGGAGGAAAAATTGGGAAGAGAAATGAGAGAGATGCAAGGAAAGTATGAAAAACGTGTCAATACCTTGGTTAAGGAGACCCAAAAAAATGCTGAAGAAAATAACACCTTGAAGAATGGGCTCACTCAATTGGCAAAAGAGGTTCAAAAAGCCAATGAGGAGAAGAATGCTTTCAAAAGCAGAATTAGCCAAATGGAAAAAGAGCTTCAAAAGCTCACTGAAGAGAATAGTTCTCTCAAAATAAGAATGGAACAGATGGAGTCTAATGACTTTACGAGAAACCAAGAAATCACCAAACAAAACCAAAAGAACGAAAAAATGGAAGAGAATGTGAAATATCTCATGGCAAAAACAACTGACCTGGAAAATAGATCCAGGAGAGACAATTTAAAAATTATGGGACTACCTGAAAGCCATGATCAAAAAAAGAGCCTAGATATCATCTTCCATGAAATTATCAAGGAAAACTGCCCTGACATTCTAGAACCAGAGGGCAAAATAAGTATTGAAAGAATACATCGATTACCACCTGAAAGAGATCCAAAAAGAGAAACTCCTAGGAACATTGTGGCCAAATTCAAGAATTCCCAGCTAAAGGAGAAAATCTTGCAAGCAGCTAGAAAGAAACAATTCCAGTACTGTGGAAATACAATCAGGATAACTCAAGATCTAGCAGCTTCTACATTAAGGGATCGAAGGGCATGGAATAGGATATTCCAGAAGTCAAAGGAACTAGGACTCAAACCAAGGATCACCTACCCAGCTAAACTGAGTATAATACTTCAGGGGAAAATATAGTCTTTCAATGAAACAGAGGACTTTCAATCATTCTTGATGAAAAGACCAGAGCTGAAAAGAAAATTTGACTTTCAAACACAAGAATGAGAAGAAGCATGAAAAAGTAAATAGCAAAGAGAAGTCATAAGGGACTTACTAAAGTTGAACTCTTTACATTCCTACATGGAAAGACAATATTTGTAACTCTTAAAACTTTTCAGTATTTGGGTAGTTGGTGGATCCACACACACACGTGTACATGCATGCACACACACACATACACACATGCACACACATACAGAGACAGAGAGCACAGAGTGAATTGAATAGGATGGGACCATATCTTAAAAGAAATTAAGGTAAATGGTGAGAGAGAAATGTACTGGGAGGAAAGAGGGTGAAATGGAATGGGGTAATTATATGTCATTTAAGAGGCATGTAGGAGACTCCTTAGTGGAGGGAAAAAGAGGAGAGCTGAGAAAAAAAAAAAAAACAATTAGTTTACCCTCATCACATTTGACTAAAGGAAGGAATAAAATGCACACTCATTTTGGTATGAAAACCTATCTTACAGTATAGGAAAGTGGGGGAGAAGGAGATAAGCAAGGTCGGGGGATGATGGAAGGGAGGGCAAAGGGAGGAGGGAGCAATTTGAAGTCAACACTTGGGGAGGGACAGGATCATAAGACAGAAGAGAAACAATGAGGGGCAGGGTAGGATGGAGGGTAATTCAGTTAGTCTTATACAACATGACTATCAGGGAAGACATTTGCAAAATTTCACAGATATGGCCTATATTGAGTTGCCTGCCTTCCCAAAGGGAATGGGTAGGGAGGGAGGGATGGGGAGAATTTGGAACTCAAAGTTTTAGGAACAACTGTTTAGTATTGTTGTTGCTACTAGGAAAGAAGACATACAGTTAATGAGGAATAGAAAATCATCTGGCCCTACAGTAGAAAAGAGAAGATGGAGACAAGAGAAGGGAGGGATGACAGAAGAGAGGGCAGATTGGAGATAGGGAAAATTAGATTGCTTGGGGTATTGAGGTGGGGGAGGGGTTAAAAGGGGAGAAAATTTGGAACCCAAAATTTTGTGAAAATGATTGTAAAAAGTTAAATAAATAAATATATAAACAAACAAACAAACAAACAAACAAATAAATAAATAAATAAATAAATAAATAAATAAATGAATAAAAATAAATAATGATAAAAAAGAAAACTCCCAAAAATATTGTAGACAAATTCCAGATTTTCCTGGTGAAAACACTGCAAGCAGCCAGAAAGATACAATTCAAGTATTATGGAACCACAATCAGGATAACACAAGATTTAGCAGCTTCTACATTAAAGGAGCTAGGATTAAAACCAAGAATCACCTAACCAGCAAAACTGAATGTAATCCATAAATGTGTGCACACGTACGCATGTGTGTGTGTGTGTGTTTGAGATTCAATGACATAGAGGAATTTTGTGTATTCTTAAGAAGTTGGAGCTTAATAGAAAAACTGACTTTCAAATACAAGACTCATGAGGAACATGAAAAAGTAAACAGGAAAGATAAATCATAAGGGATTTATTAAAGTTGAACTGCTTACATTCCTACATGGAAAGATGATATTTGGAATTTATGAGGACTTTTTCATTATTAAGGTAGTTGGAGGCAATATAGATAGTGGTCATAGGTGTGAGTTCAACATGACGGGATGATATCTAAAAAACAAATTTTAAGGGGTGAGAGAGGAATGTACTGCGAGAATGAGAAAGGGAGAGGAAGAATGGGTTAAATTATCCAATATCAAAGAGACAAGAAAAAGTCTGGAGTGGTGGAGGGCAGGGGAAAAGGGGGAAGAGGGAATGAGTGAACCTTACTCTCATCTTATTTGGTTTAGAAGAGAATAATATACACACTCAATTAGGCATGGAAATCTATTTTCCCCTGCAGAAAAACAGAAGGGAAGGTATAAGAGGGATGTAAAAGATGGGAGGGCAGGTTGGGAGAGGGGGTGATCAGAAGCAAACACTTTCAAGGAGAGAGAGGGTAAAAGGAGAGAATAGAATAAATTGGGGGGTATAGGATGGAGAGAAAATAGTCTTTCATAATATGCCTATTATGGAAGTGTTTTGCATCACTACACAGGTACAATCTATGCTGAATTATTTGCCCTCTCAATGTAGGGGGGGCTGGGCATGAAAGGAGAGAACTTGGAATTCAATTTTAAAAAACTAGTGGTAAAAATTACATGTAACTGGGAAATAGGACACCTAGACAATAAGATATAGAAATCTATCTTACTCTACAGGAAAATAGAAAGAGAAGAGGAAAGGAGAAGAAGGGGGTGAGATAGAAAGGAAGGCAGATTGGGGGAAAGGGTAATACGAATGCACGTCATCATCAGGTGAGGGGAGGGAAGAGATGGGGAGAAAATTTTGTATTCAAAATCTTGTGGAGGTGAATGTTGAAAAGTAAAATAAATAAACAGATTTTTAAAAATTCCTTCAGTGGGATATACAGATACCATGAGATGCTTTTCCTGATTCTCTATTTATAGCCTCAATCTATTACTCACTAACTACCTTTTAATTATATTGCATTTATCCTTTATGTACTCATATTCATAATTAACCAGTTGGTAATTATTTATTTCCAACAAACTTAACATGTTCAGAAAGGTGATAGTTTGAGGTCATTTTTTTAAAGGATGGAAAGTTATTGAAGGGGAAGGAACAAGTAGGTAGAGGGATACTGAAGATTCAAATGGGAAGATACTGAGCTTGTAAAACGCTGAGATGACAGGAGAAGATGGCATCAAAGTCATATGATCTCTGTCAGAACCTGGGGAGGAAGAAAAAGTGAGAAAGAGTTTCAAATTCTGCCATGAAGAAAAGGGAGATCACATTAAATGATCTCACCTTTCTCAATAAAGTAAAAGGAAAGGTCAACAGTTTATATAAATTGAGAGAAAAGGACAGTGCAGAAGTTTTGAGGAGTTTTATGAGGAGGGAAATAATCAGTTAGGGAGTAATGAAAACAGATGTGCATGTGCATATGCTTGTATTGCCCTATCTGACAGATTGTAAGTTCCTTGAAAGCACTGATTGATTCTTTTTTTTTCTTTGAATATCAAGTGCTTGGCACATCATAAGTCCTTGATATGTGCTTATCGATTGATGGAAACAGAGGGAGTCTGAATCTAAGCAATGGCTATGTGATACTTTTAGAAAACTCAAATTCATGGAATGCAGAACACTCGGTATTTGAGAGGGGAAACTCCAGAAGCTATACATGTGAGTATCTGACTGATTGGTTCTAAGAAATTTCCTGGAAGGAATAAAGGAGATAGAAGAAGGAGAAAGGATTCTTGAACTGTAACTGAATACCCTCTTGAAAGGGGACTAATACCCTCAAAGTGTGTCTCTAGTCTACACATCCACAAGAACGGGGAGAGCTACAGAGATGTTGGCGTTGTAGATGTACTGTTAGTATCCAGTCAGGTAAGGCATCCCTTACAGTTGTTATCCTTCCTCTAATCATTCTCCCTTACCCTCTGCCTTTGCTGTCATATGGAAGAGGAGGTATAAATCCTCTGTCCCTTCCCTTAGTGTTGGAAAATCTCAAGTATTTCAATATTTGCACTAATCAGTTTACTTCTTTCCCTCATTAAAGCTGTACTTATCTATTTCTGTTTACCTCCTTCAGATAAAGTATGAAAATTTAGTTTAGCATACTGTCTTGTTATTTTTTTATTGTAGAAAGAGACTGAAGTAGAGCACCCGAGTGTCCCTGTACATGATAGATTCACTCAGTGCCCTGTTTAAGAGACTACACCTGCTGGAGTAGTAACTGAAAGAATGAAGAGTCATTCCTGATATGGTATCAGCATCCACTATATTTTAAGATAGCCCATAGATAGAAACAAAGAAATATATAGATCATAGATGTCATGTAGTCTGTGCTCCACTTGTAAACCTTTACAGATACCATACATAGTAGTATTACTTAATGAGACTGGTAGTCAAGGATTCCAGGTAGTAGAGGAGGAGGCACATTGCATTGATTGGGCTTTCCCTACTTCCCTTTGACTCTGTAATTCCTCTGGAATATAGAGGGACTACCTATCTTTCCAGAAGTGTGTCCATAATGCTACATAGGAATTGCCTATATGCTACACATAGGAAGTTATCTGACATTCAATACAAAGACAATGCCTGAAATCTTGTGTCCTCACTATCTATCAATTAACCAAGTTAAGGTAAGAAAACTAGACACAATGTGACAAACATAACAGTGATTTGGAGGAAAATATCCTGTGTTCACATCTCACCTCTTTCCCTTGCTGTCATTGTGTCTATGCGCTTGGGCAAATCACTTACCCTTTTTCAGTTTCAGTTCATCTGTAGGATGAAGGTCCCTTTCAGCTTTAAATCTATAATTCTCTCTAGAAGCCCAGTTTTTACTTTTAAACTAGGTCATAAAAGAATATTAAAGTTGAGCAAGGACAAGAAAAATTTTGATATTTATCAACAATGAAAAATGTGAACAACGAAAATTAAATTGTTGAAGTGGGTCAATATTTCAAAGATCTGCAATTTCATTCATGATTTGGTGCTGAATCCCATAACCACTTCAGATTTTCCCTCTTCTACCCATGGTAGACAGTATTTTTGAGTTGCTATGGACAAAATCATCACACAATGGTGATATTTTGGGTCATAAACCTCTTTAGATATACAATGCATAATGGTAGGATAAAACTGAAAGGAGCTAAGAAGCTACCCAAGACTGTTATTTGACAATGAAGATACTGAATCTATCACCAATTCACATTATAAGTGTTTCCCATTTGTTAGGACCTGACAAATCTTCAAGCTCTTGATCAAGTTTTCTCAAAACCAAGATCTGTTTAATGACCCAATGAGAGATTAGAATTGGACTTCAGTATAGAGACATTAAATTGGTAATATTAGGATAAGAAGTTTTTTATAATTTAAATTGTTTTTGCTTACCCTCCATTATAATGCTATGTTTATGGTAACCAAATTATTAAAATCTAAGCTTTGCATTTCCTCAACTTAGTTTAAAAAAAACAGTGCTATGAGTCATAAAATTTAACTTCACTCTACACTTCACCAAACTATCTTGGTCTAAATTGTTAAAATTGGTAATCAATTCAGGGAAAGTCAAATTTATTACATTGTCTAGAAATAAGCATAATTACAGAAAGAGACATTATGGTGATCACGCTACCAGAATTTCAGAGCAGATAATAAAAAACTAATGAGGTAGCAAAGTGTCATTTCACCTAAACATGTATTTTCCCCTTTTCCTGATGTGGTCTGAGAGGGGCAGAGTATAAAAGAGTTACTACTTAGTGTGGTTCAAAAATGCATTAGCTTTTTTTTCCCTGGTTGCCATATCGTACTGATGGCTCATATTAACTAATCAATAAAACCCACTTGGAAGTTAATTTTGAAGCCAGGTGAAGATATTTACATTGATTCCTATTGAATTTCATCATATATTCAGCTCAGTGTTCAAGTCTGTCAGGTTTCCATTTGACTTTACCATCTAGGGGGTCATCTCTCCCCTCTCTCTAGTTTGAACCTGCTCCCAAGAACCAATTGTTAAATTTTAAGTTTGAGTATTTGTTATTTAGAAATCAGAAAAAATGTGCTCTCCAAACTTTGTTTTCAGAGTCAATTTGGCTATTAAATAGTTACCAACACACCTTTGGCTGTTATCAATAGTAAATGTTACTGTTTCCCTCTCAGACTGATGGCTGTAGGCTATTCTAGGATCTATTCAAAAGAGACATCTTTGTGTGATGTCAGTAAAATAGAGGCATAAGGATGACTAAGTGGAGAATATAAATTCTCTAAAACAATGAGTCCAATAAATTCCTGGGATTATCAGACTGTGGGGAGTGACTCTCAGTAGCTTAATCTGGAAAAAAAAAGTTTTCCCCACTCAAAATATTCCTTTACATTTGTGAGCAATCTAGACTTTCTATTTTTTTAGGGTTATTTTCCCACCTTTGGGCTATCTTAGAAGCTATCATTATAAATAATGTTTCAACTCCAGTAGCTTCGTCTGGTTTGAGCAATATTACACAGGATATTTCATTAAACTCCAAGGATATCCTTTTGGCGCAATGCACAATTGTCTGCAGAGGTTATTCAAAGGACCTTCACAGGTTCTCATGTATCCCTAATTCCAAAATCCATTGACTTTCCCTCCTCTTTGGTAGAAATGAATGAACTTCCCCTTGAGTAAGACCCAGGAGTCTCTGTTTTGATTGAGCAGAGTTACCCCACTCCCATGGGAACACTCTTCACTCTGAATTACCTTGTATACATTCTTCCATGTATAATTTCTCTGGATTTTTTTTACCATGACTTAGATAAATGGGTTTTTTGGCTAACTACTGTGTATGTTCATGTGGAACTGGTATTTCTTAAGAAGAATCAAACCTGGGATATAAATCTTGGGACCCTACTTCCCCAAAAAGCAATCAGAAGTCAGCTTGAATCTGGAAACCATGTCCCCTAGAGTAATACTATTTAAGAAAGGTGATAGACATGATTTTATCCCAATACCCCTTCTCTAAGGAAAGAAGAATGATCCAGCTCCTGACCTTATTATTCTGCTTCCCCCACCCTCAGAAATTAAAGTACCTTTGGGAGAAGGGAGGGAGGGAGGAAGAGGAGGCTAGAGAGAACTATTCTGCCTTCTGTTGAGTCACACATGTAAGGACAATCTCTCACAAAACTCATTCAGAAGAGGACATGATACCCGCGTTTTCGATAGTCTGTCCTCTGTAACCTCCCACAGGTGATCTAAATGGAACAAGAACATGGTTGTTCTTTAGTTTCAGTTATGTCCAAATCTTCATGACCTCGTTTGATGTTTTCTTGGGAAAGATGCTGGAATAGTTTGCTTTTCCTTCTCCAGTTCCTTTTGCAGAAGAGGAAATTGAGGCAAATAGGGTTTAGTGACTTGCACAGGGTCACACAGCTAGTAAGTATCTGAAGTTAGATTTGAACTCAAATTTGAACTCAAAACCCAGCACTTTATCCACTGTGCCACATAGCTGCCTTTGCAAGAACATTAAGAGATAACTTACAATTAGGTGGGTCTGAAATGTTTCTTTCTCTTGTGCTAAACAGTTTTACTAGCATCCCAAAGGCTGGTCATCATTTGCTTTCATGTAAATCTTATGTTTCAGGAGCCACATCAAAAGTTCCCTAAAAGGAAAGGCTGTTATCTTCCAGTAGTTCTCTATTGTTTATTCTTAAGTATTGATTCTCATATTTTAATGCATTCTTTTTTAAGAGATCCTATTTTAGACTATCTAAACAAATATTAGAGCTTACCTTGATATTTACATTAGTTGATACCCTAAATTATTCAGGAGATTGTTGTAACTGGTGCAGTTTATTTCCTACGCATAGAGGGAGGAGGATCATGCACTCTCCCTCTTTTCATATATGTAATTCAATCCTGGATATTGACCTTCATTTAATGCAAACCAGGGAGACACATTCAGATGGTTCTGGAGGAGAAGTGAGGCTGGCAACCTGCACAGTCCTCCCTCTCTCAAAACAAAGTCAAATGCAAGTCATGTCATTATTTCTCTGATGACATGATGTTCTTTGGCAATGAAGGACAAACACACAATCTTGATCTTTACTCATTAGTCATATTTCCATGTATCTATTACCAATACCTATTTATTTCACCTGCCCAAGAACTAATACCCCTCACTAATCTAGCTTGGCCAAAAGCACTTTGAAATTCTCATAACAGTCCTGTGTAACTTGAACACAAAATATTATTGTCATGCTTCCATATGCTCAGAGTGACAACAAAAAGTCACCTTGGCATACTGAACACTTGAATGATATACCCAAGATTTGGTGTATAAAAATCTACAATTGGTGCCTCGGAGGTGTGCCTCAGAGGTATGCCAATAGATACTTAACAACTGACTCTCAGGGGAAAAATGTGCAAGGAATACTTTGAAATTTCACATTCATTAATAACATTTCCATCACTTTCTTAAGTCTAAATTAGATAATCAATAAAATAAAGAAAATTAAGCCTCAATTTTTGAGACATAAATGCTCAGAATGAAAGTTTGACATTTTCAAAGTTGATAGGAGCTGGTCCTATAGGAGCAGACTCCTACGATATAGCTCAGTAAATCATGGGGCAGAATGTAAACTCATTCACTTTTGAAAGTCAGATGCTGGGCTAATTTTCCCATGTCACACTGTATTGGAGATTGTATAATTCAACTTTTCTCTTCATTTGACAAGGTAATAAACTCAAATTTAGTGATATTAAATAACTTGCTCAAAATCACCAGAGATAGTGGCAGAGTTGGGTTTAGAATATGAATGCTTTAATTCCCACTCCAATGATCTTTCCATTTTTAGCATGCTACACTGACCTAGTGACCATTTAAGATTTTTTTTAAGCTTTAAATTAAAAGTAGTAAGAAAACTTGTTAGTGGTATTGAAGAGACATTTTGATATATAAACATGTAAGGCCAATTCAGAATACAAATATACAACAACTGTTGAGGATTCTTTGAATGGGAACACATTTACCAGAACATATTTAATATCTAGTAGTTTCAAATACAGTAGTCATCAGTCTCTGAATAGCAAGATTGTAAAGCATTTGTACATAACAATAAATCATGATATTGCAAGGGTAGAATCTATCCAGCACTTCCTACTGTCAGTTTTATTTCTAAAAAGGTATAGAATAAGAGCAATGATTCTTGGTCTGTTTTCATTATAGAATTTATACACTTCCATTCTGTGAGTTTTTTACACTTAAAATCAACAATGAAACAAAACGCATCTACTTGCACTCCATCCGTCAGTGAAATTGAAAGAAAACAAAATAACAGATATCAAACAAGAAAGTTAAGGTTTTCTGCCTTACAAATTGTTTTGTTATGTAAGTAAATCACACACATAATGAGAAAATATAGATGCATATTATTTGAAGATATTTTAGATATCTTTTCTGGAGTTAGGATATTTGAATCAGGCAAGAGATGTTTCATTCTATGCAGAGAAGGAACTAAGATACTTTTCTTTGTTCTCTCCCCAAATGTACAATTTATTTATAGGAAAGAAATTGTGTAGAATGTTCAAATTTTTGTTTCAAGAAGAGAAGATATTCCCTGTATCAACCAAATTTTATGTCTTTTCCATCTAAATTTTATGGAAAAAAATTTCTCCTATATTCTATGTAATGTTAAACAAAATTTAAGATATGAACTAGGAAAAGTAATTGTTTTGTGATTTTAAAAGCCTGAAATATTCTGGAAAATGATAAAGTTTAAGAATGAAACATAGAGTCAGTTCACAACTTCGAACATATTGCATTAATGTCCCATTTTCCCACATCCTCTCCAACAATGGTCATGTTCCTCTTCTGTCTTATTAGCTAATCCAGTAGGTATGAGGAAATCACTCAGAATTTTAATTCTAAAAAATATTAGGCTACATAAAATCCATGACAAAAAAGAGAGCCTAGACATCATCTTTTAAGCAATTTTCAGGGAAAATCCCCTGATGTTCTGAAACCAGATAGTAAAATAGAAATTGAAGGAGTGTACGAATCACCTACTGAAAGAGGTATCAAAAGGAAAATTTCTAAGAAAATTATAGCCATGTTCTACAGTCCTCAGGGCAAGGAGAAAATATTGAAAGCAGTCAGAAAGAAACAATTCAAGTATGATGAAAATACAGCCAGGATAGGACAAGACTTAGCAGCTTCTACATTAAGGAATTGATGGACTTGGAATGTGATATTCAGGAGGTGAAGGAGCAGGGATTAAAACCAACAATCACCTACCCTGCAAAACTGAGTATAATCCTTCAGCAGAAAATGGATTTCAATGAAATAAAAGACTTTCAAACATTCTTGATGAAAAGATGAGAGCTCAATAGAAGATGTGACATTCAAATACAAGATTCAAGATAAGCATGCAAAGTTAAACAGGGAAGAGAAATCATAAGGGACTTATTAAAGATGAACTCTTTACACACATTTTTCAGTAGTAGGGTACTTGGAGGGAGTATATAAATATATACATACAGAGGGCACAACTCACAGTGAGTTGAATAAGAAAGGATAATATGTAAAAACAAAATTAAGGTGTTAGAGAGGAATATACTTGGAAAAGGATAAAAGGAAAGGTAGAATGGGATAAATTATTTCACTTAAAAGATATAAGGAAAAGCTCTTATAGTAGACAGGAAGAGGGGGAATGTGAGGCAGAACTAGAAAACCTTACTCTCACCAGATTTGGCTTCAGGAGGGAATCACAAAAGTACTGAACTGGGAACAGAAACCAAGGCTATCTTGTAGGAAAATGGGGGGTGGGGTGGGGGAGGATTAAGAGAAGTGGGTTATAGAAGGGAGGGCAGATTGGAAGAGAGAGTGATCAGAAGCAAATACTTTTGAGGAGAGATAGAGTAAAAAGGGAGAATAGAATAACATAGGGGAGAGATAGTATGGAGGAAAATAAAGTTAGTTCACAATATGACCATCATGGAATTGCTTTGCATGACAACACAGGTATCACATATATATAGAATTGATTTCTTTCACAATAAGGATGAATGGGGAGTAAGAAAGGGAGAGAATTTTAATTCAAAGTTTTAAAAATTAATGTCAAAAATTGTATTTATGTGCAACACAAAAATAAGATATACAGGCAATAGTGTATAGAAATCTATCTTGCCCTACAGGAAAATAGAAGGGGAATGGGATAAAGGGTGCAGGAGATGAGAGAAGGTGGGGTGCAGATTGGGGGAAGGGGTAATCAGAATGCATACTGTCTTGGGGTGGGCAGAGTGAAGAGATGGAGTGAATATTTTGAACTCGAAATCTTGTGGAAATGAGTATTGAAAATTAAAAATAAATACATTCAAAAGGAAAAAAAAAGTAAATGCTTTCCAGACTTTTCTTGATCATGATTTTCAAGTAAATCACTAGTTCTTAAATTAACTGACCTAGATCTTTATTGTGCAGGTTACTGCTTTGTTTGTTTGTTTGTTTTTTAATGAGATATTTTATATTTTCTTCTATTTATTCACTCTTTTGATTTTGTTTGACTGATTCTTGATATCTCATAGGGTAGTTAACTTCCACTTTCCCAATTCTAACTTTTAACGCATTGTTTCCTTCAATTAGATTTTGTGACTCTTATTGCATCTTACCAATTCAATTTTTAAGGATTTGTTTTCTTCAGTGTACTTTCTTCTTCCATTTTCCAATTTCATCTTTTTATTATTAAATTTCTTTATTTTCAGTTGTCAACTTTCACTTCCACAGGATTTTGAATTTCAAATTTTCTCCTCATCTCCCCCCTCCCCTTACCCCAGCACAGCATGTATTTCTGATTATCCTTTCTCTCAAATTGTTCTCCCTTCTATCACCCCACACCATTCTATTGTCTCATTCCTGTCTTTTTTTCCTGCTTGTCAAGATAGATTCCCATACCTTAATGACTATATATCTTATTTCCCAGTTTCATGTAAAACAATTTTTTACATTCATTTTTAAAGCTTTGAGTTGCAACTTATATCCCTGCCTCTCTCCACACCGAAACTCATTGAGAAGGCAAGCAATTTGATATATGTTATATATGTATAGTCATGCAAAACACTTTGGTAACAGTCATATTGTGAAAGACCAACTCTATTTCCCTCAATCCTGTCCCACCCTCCCTTTATTCTGTTCTCTTCTTTGACTTGTCTCTACACAAAAGTGTTTTCTTCTGATATTACTCCTTCCCCAGCCTGCTATCCTTTCCACTATACCTCCTTTCTTATCTCCTTTCCCCGGGGAAATATAGATTTTCTGTAAGGAATGATAGATTTCCATGCTTAATTGAGAGTGCATGTTATTCCCTTCTTTGAAAGTAAAGTTAATTAGTTCCCTCTCTCCTCCCCCTCTTCTATTCCACTGTAAAAGCATTTTCTCACCTCTTTTATATGAGATAATTTACCCCATAATATCTCTACTGTTCTTATTTTCGCAGTACATTCCTCTCTCCCCTCTTGAATTTGTTTTCTTAGACACCATCCCTTTATATTCAGCTCACCCTGCTCCCTCTGTCTCTCTATATAAACACATATGTGTGTTGTATATGTGTGTGTGCTTGTGTGTATGCATACATACACATACATATATGCATATATTTGTGTCTGTGTATATGTATGTGTGTATATATATACTATATATATATATCCACATTCATATGCATATATATGTATGTATGCATGTATATAAGTATGTATGTGTTTGTGTGCATATATGTGTCTGTATTCCCTCCAATCACCCTCATACTGAGAAATATTTCATTAGTTAGAGGTATCATTCCATGTATGGATGTAAACAGTTTAACTTTAATAAGTCCTTTAGGATTTGTCTCTTCTGTTTAATTTTTCATGCTAGTGATGAGTGTTGTATTTGAAAGTCAAATATTCTATTCAGCTCTTGTCTTTTCAAAAAGAATGCTTGAAAGTCCTCTAGTTCATTGAAATTCCATCTTTTCCTTTGAAGTAATATGCTCCGTTTTGCTGAGTAGGTGATTTTTGGTTTTAACACTATCTCCTTTGACCTCCAAAATATCATATTCCAGTACGGTTGAATTCCTTACAGTTGAAGCTGATAAATCTTGTGTTATCCTGATTGTATTTCCACAGTTCTTGAATTGTTTCTTTCTGGCTGTTTGTAATATTTTCTCCTTGATGTGGGAACTCCAAAATATGACTACAATATTCCTAGGAGTTTGTCATTTGGAATCTCTCTCAGGAGGCAATCAGAGGGTTCTCTCACTATCTATTATCCCCTCTGGTTCTAGAATATTCAGGCACTTTTCCTTGATAATTTCTTGAAGCATGATACATAGGTTCTTTTTTTTTTTAAAACCACAGTTTTCAGACAGTTCAATAATTTTTAACTTATCTCTCCTCTTTATATTTTCCAGGTCAGTTATCTTCAAAATGAGATATTTCACATTGACTTCTTTCTCCCCATTGACTTTTTCAACTTTTTTTTTGCTGTTTGGGTTAGTCTAATTCTAAAAGTGCTCTTTTCTTGGGGATGGGACAAGATGGTGGAGTAAAAACAGGGACTTACTAGAGTTCTCTCCCCCAAAATCATCCAAATACCTGTAAAAATGACTCTAAACAAATTTCAGAGCTACAAAACCCACAAAATGACAGTGAAGCAAATCTCCAGCCCAAGACAGCCTAGAAGGTAGTCAGGAAATGTTTGTCATGCCAGACTGGGAGCATAGTACAGTCTAGCATGGGCAAGACTGGCACAGATAGGACCTGAGCAGGCTTCAGGGGGACAGAAATATTGGCATCTGTGATGATTTCCAAGCTTCACAAGCCCAAAGTGCCGAGAAATATTGGACGGTCAGTGGAAAAAGAAACTATCATACCCATTTGAGAGAGTAGAGTGGTTCAGCCCTAGCTCCAAGGCAACATATACATCAGAGGAGCCCAGCATAGCCTGAACAGAAACAGGGGCAATAGCAATGGCTGCTACCAGACCAATAAGCCCACAAATGGTGGGGGCATTGAGCAGCTGATAGTACATCTGCTCCTCCTATCCCCACTGGAAGCAGACAACAACCTTGAAGAAGAGTTGAAAAGTCAAATAATTGGCTGGGGAAATGAACAAAAACAGGAAAAATATCACACTATGGAGTCTTACTTTTGTGACAAGAAGGATCAAAACATAAAACCAGAAAGAGACAACAAAGTAAAACTACATCTAATGTTCTAAGAAAAAAATGAATTGGTCTAAGGCCATGAAAGAGCTTCAAAAGGATTTTGAAAATGAAATAAGCAAAGTAGAGGGAAAATTGGGAAGAAAAATGAGAGTGATAGATGAAAAATGAGTCATCTACTTCCTAAAGGGCACCCAAAAATGCTGAAGAAAATAACACACTAAAAATAGAATAGCTCAAATGATAAAAGGTATAAAAAGGCCAATGAGGAGAAGAATGACTTAAAAAGGAAAATTAATCATATGGTAAAGAAGGTTCAGATTTTTACTGAAGAAAAATATTCCTTCAAAATTTGAATGGGGCTTTATGAAAAATCAAGGAACTATAAAACAAAACAAGAATAATGGAAAAAATAGCAGACAATGGGAAACATCTCACTGGAAAAACAACAATCAAAATAGATGCAGGTGAGACAATTTAAAAATTATTAGACTATAAGAAAGCCATGATTAAAAAAAAGTCTAGACATCATCTTTCAAGAAATTGTTAAGAAAAACTGGTCTTGGATCCTACAAACAGACTGTAAAATAGATATTGAAAGAATTCACCATTTACCTCCTGAAAGAGATCCCCAAAGGAAAATTTCTAGAAATATTGTAGTCAAATTCTAGAGCTTCCAGGTCAAGGAGAAAATATTTTAACCGGTCAAAAAGTAGCAATTCAAATATTGTGGAAACAGTCAGGATAACAAAATATCTAGCAGCTTCTACATTAAGGGATGGAAGGGTTTGGAATAATGATATTCCAGAGGAGCAAGGATGAAAACCAAGAAAAACCTACCCAGCAAAAGTGAGTGTAATACTTCAGGAGAAACATAGTCACTGAATGAAATAGAGAAATTCCAAGCTTTCTCTATTAAAAGACCAGAGCTGAATAGAGTATTTGACTTTCAAATAAAAGAAATAAGAGAAACATGAAAAGATAAACAGTAAAGACAAATAATAAACGACTTACTAATGTTGAACTGTTTACATTTCTACATGGAAAGATAATATTTGTAACTCCACACTTGTCTCAGTATTAGCTTAGCTGGAGGGATTACATATATATAATATGTATACGTATATAGACAGAAGGCATAGGGTGAGGTAAAAAGTGCTGATATCTAAAAAAAATAAAATTAAGGGGTAAGAGGAATATTGGCAGGAGGAGAAAGAGGGATGTAAAACCTTTTTCAATGGAGGGAAAGTGGGAGAAACTGAGAGGAAAAGAGGGAATCTTACTCTCATCAGAATTGCCTTAAGGAGGGATTAACATGAACACTCAATTTGATTTGAAAATCTATCTTGCACTGCAGGAAAATTAGAGGGGAAGTGGATAAGCAGGAGGTGGTGGGGATAATAGAAATGAGGGCAAATGGAAGGAAGGGATAATTAGAAGCAAACATTTTCTAGGAGGGACAGGGTCAAAGGAGAGAATAGAATAAATGGGAGGCAGGATAAGATAGAGGGAAAACATACTTAGTATTTTGCAACATGACTATAATGGATGTATTTGGCATGACTACACAGGTATAATCTATATCAAATTGTCTTCTCAATGGGGATGAGTAGGGAGTGAGGAAGGGAGGGAAGTTGGAAGTCAAGGTTTTAAAATAAATGTTAAAAATTGTTTGTACATGCAACTGAAAAATAAGGCATATAGATAATAAAACAGAAATCTATATCTTGTCCTACAAGGAAATAGAAGGGAAGGGAACAAGAAAAGGGTGAGTTATGATAAAAGGGAGGGCAGATTGGCAGAAGGCATAATCAAAATGCATGTTGTCTTGGGGGGAGTGAATGGGAAAAATGGGGAGAAAATTCCTCAAAATCTTGTGGAAGTGAATGTTGAAATCTAAAAACAAATTATTTAAAAAATAAAGATGCTATTTCTTCAGCATTTTGGGGGTCTCCTTTAGTAAGCTGCTGACTTTTTTATTATTTTCTTGCATCTGTCTCATTTTTCTAATCATTTTTCTTCTACTTTTCTGATTTGATTTTCTAAATCCTTTTTGAGATCTCCCGTGTCTTGAGTCCATTTCATATTGTTCTTGGAGACTTTGGATGCAGGAACTTTGACTTTGTAATCTTCTGGTTTTATGTTTTGATCTTCCTTTTCACCAGGAAAGCCACATTCAGTAGTATATTTTCTCCCTTTTTGCTCATTTTTCCAGTCAACTATGTTACTTTTGAGCTCTTCGTGAAGTGGAGGTTGTTCTGCTCCAAGCTTTGTCGGTTTTTGCAGCTGTTTTCAGAGCTATTTCTTTTTTTTAATATAAATTTATTTATTTAACTTTTTACATTCATTTTCACAAGATTTTGGGTTCCACATTTTCTCCCCATATAGCCCCACCCCCCACCCCTATACACCGAGCATTCTAATTTTCCCTATCACCAATTTGCCCTCTTCTATCATCCCTCCCTTCTCTTTTGTCCTGCAGGGGCAGATGACTTTCTATTCCCCATTAACTGTATTTCTTATTTTCTAGTAGTAAGAACAATACTCAACAGTTGTTCCTAAAACTTTGACTTCCATATTCTCCCCATCCCTCCCTCCCTACCCATTCCCTTTGGTAAGGCAGGCAATTCAATATAGGCCATATCTGTGTAGTTTTGCAAATGACTTCGATAATAGTCCTGTTGTGTAAGACTAACTGTATTTGCCTCCATCCTATCCTGCCCCCCATTGTTTCTATTCTGTCTTTTGATCCTGTCCCTCCTGGAGTGTTGACTTCAAATTGCTCCCTCCTCCCATTGCCCTCCCTTCCACCATCCCTCCCTCCCTGCTTATCTCCTTCTCCCCCACTTTCCTGTACTGTAAGATAGGTTTTCATACCAAAATGTATGTGCATTTTACTCCTTCCTTTAGTCGAATGTGATGAGGGTAAACTTCATGTTTTTTTCTCAGCTCTCCTCTTTTTCCCTCCACTAAAAAGTCTCCTGATTGCCTCTTGAATGAGAGATAATTTACTCCATTCCATTTCACACTCTCTCTTCCCACTACATTTCTCTCTCAGCGTTTACCTTAATTTCTTTTAAGATATGGTCCCATCCTATTCAATTCACTCTGTGCTCTCTGTCTCTGTATGTACATGCATTCTGTATGTGTGTGTGCGCACACATGTACATGTGTGTGTGTGTATGTGTGTGTGGTCCCACCAACTACCTAGATACTGAAAAGTTTTAAGAGTTACAAATATTGTTTTTCCATGTCGGAATGTAAAGAGTTCAGCTTTAGTAAGTCCCTTATGACTTCTCTTTGCTGTTTACTTTTTCATGCTTCTTCTCATTCTTGTGTTTGAAAGTCAAATTTTCTTTTCAGCTCTGGTCTTTTCAACAAGAATGATTGAAAGTCCTCTGTTTCATTAAAAGACCATATTTTCCCCTGAAGTATTATACTCAGTTTTGCTGGGTAGGTGATTCTTGATTTTAGTCCCAGTTCCTTTGACTTCTGGAATACCGTATTCCACACCCTTCGATCCCTTAATGTAGAAGCTGCTAGATCTTGAGTTATCCTGATTGTATTTCCACAATACTGGAATTGTTCCTTTCTAGCTGCTTGCAATATTTTCTCCTTGACCTGGGAATTCTGGAATTTGGCCACAGTGTTCCTAGGAGTTTCTCTTTTTGGATCTCTTTCAGGTGGTGATCGATGGATTCCTTCAATACTTATTTTGCCCTCTGGTTCTAGAATCTCAGGGCAGTTTCCCTTGATATTTTCATGAAAGAAGATGTCTAGGCTCTTTTTTTTTGATCATGGTTTTCAGGTAGTCCCATAATTTTTAAATTGTCTCTCCTGGATCTATTTTCCAGGTCAGAGTTGTTTTTCCCATGAGATATTTCACATTCTCTTCCATTTTTTCATTCTTTTGGTTTTGTTTGGTGATTTCTTGGTTTCTCAGAAAGTCATTAGCCTCCATCTGTTCCCTTTTAATTTTGAGAGAACTACTTTCTTCAGTGAGCTTTTGAATCTCTTTTTCCATTTGGCTAATTCTGCTTTTGAAAGCATTCTTCTCCTCATTGGCTTTTTGAACCTCTTTTGCCAATTGAGTGAGCCTATTTTTCAAGGTGTTACTTTCTTCAGCATTTTTTGGGTCTCCTTTACCAAGGTATTGACCCATTTTTCATGCTTTTCTTGCATCTCTCTCATTTCTCTTCCCAGTTTTTCCTCCACCTGTCTAACTTGATTTTCAAAATCCTTTTTGACCTCTTCCATGGCCTGACCCCACCGGGCATCCACCTAGGATGTCTGTGATAGAGAGTCCCCGACCTCCACGTCTTTCCCTGATGGCAAGCATTGTACTTCCTCATCAGAAATGAAAGGAGGAAGGAACATCTCTTCCCCAAGAAAGTAGCTTTCTATGGTCTTATTTTTCTTCCCTTTTCTGAGCATTTTCCCAGCCAGTTATTTGACTTCTGAGATTCCTGTCCACCCCCACCTAGATCCGCGCAGCTAGTGCTTGAGGTCTGAGATTCAAATGCTGCTCTCCAGCCTCAGGGCTTTCTGCAGTTGGTGGGGCTTCTGTTCAATGTGAGCTTAAGTTCTGATGCTGGGGTGGGGGCAGGGCCGCCTCCCAGGCTAGGTTCCCTGAGGGGGTTTGTGCAGAGATCTTCAGTAATGGCCCTGAGCTCCTGTCTGCCCTGGGAGTCCCAGGCCGCTGCTGCCTCTGCCACTCCCTCTGCTGCTGCTTCCCGAGGGGGCCTGAGTTAGGGAGACACCCTGCTTTCCTCTTGGCCAGCCCAGTAGTCTCTCTCCCTGACCTGGAATGCCTGTGGGTGGAGGGACTTTCATGGCTGCTGGAGGTTCCATCCCTGAAGCCTGCTCATATCTGCTCCTCTGGGGCTGTGTGGCCAGGGCAGTGCAGGGGTGGGCTCTGCTGTCCAGAGCGTGATTGACCCTGCTCTCTGGAACAGAAATCTCTTCCACTGTGTTTCTGCGCAGCTTGCTCTGATCCAGAATTTGTGGGGAGTTCTTTTTACAGGAAATTTATGGGCTGTGGATTCGGAGCTAGCATACATGAGTCTTTCTACTCTGCCATCTTGGTTCCTCCCCCTCCAGAGCTATTTCTATGAAACCACAAATTTTCAGTTGTTCCAAAGTGGTATGATCAAAAGAGAGATGTTTCCTCCTTTCATATTCTATCTTCTGTTCTGTGAACAACCACAAGCACGCTTTTCTGCCTTAGATCTGTAAAGAAGATTCCCTCTCCACTGCTGCAACAAGTTCTGTCACTCCAGGGCCACTCTTTGCCACAGGACTGCTACCCAGGACTCTGACCCAGATCAGCTGCTGGATTCCCCTGTTGTCTCTAAAGCAAGAGCTTCAGAAGCAGTCCCTGCTGCAGGAATGGTTGCTGCCTCCCTGGACCTCGGATTGACACTGGGGCTGGACCATGCCTCTCTCTTACCCAGGTGAATAATCTTTCCCAGTATCCTTCAAAGGCCTCTTTGCCATTTGTGGATTGAGAAGTTGGGGAACCAACACAGGTGCCATTGATTCAGTCTCCCAATGCACGCTCCATCCCCATCTATGTCAGCATGGTCCATGATGGACTGTGTTCTTGCCCCCTCATGGTGTGATAGACCCTTCCTGTTCATCTCCTAGATTGTCTTGGTTGAAAATTTGCTCCAGTCTGTCATGTTTTGGCTTCTGTTGCTCTAGGATTTTCTTAGGGTCATTTTTACAGGTATTTTGAGATGTTTTGGAGAGAGCTCAAGCAAATTCCTGCTTCTACTCTGCCAATTTCATTTATTTTTCTGATTTTTTTAAATTTTATTTGTTGCCAGTGTTCTACAATCACTTCCATATATCTTACATTTTCCCCCTTCCTCTCCCCTTTCCTTCCTACCTCCCCATTCCCTTCATGAGACAGCATAGAGTTTTATATAGGTTTTATACATACATTCCTACAAATACATTGTCACCTTAGTCATGTTGCATAGAAGAATTAAATGAGTGGGAGAAATCATAAAACAAACCAAAACATGATACCAAAGAAAATTATCTGCTTCATTCTGCAATTGAATTCCATAGTTCTTTCTCTGAATGTGGAAGGAATTTTGCTTTAAGAGACCAATGAGAATTATTTAAGTCCTTGCCTTGCTATTGCTAAGTCTACCAGAAAAATTCCTTGCACACTGTGGTTGTTGCTGTGTACAAACTTCTTCTGGCTCTGCTCTTTTCACTAACCATGAGTTCATATAAGTCTGTCCAGGACCTTCTGAAGCATTCCTGTTCATCATTTAAATAGTATTTCATTGCATTCATATAAGAAAATTTATTCAGCCATTTCCCAATTGATGGGCATCCCTCTAGATTTCCAGTTTGGGGCCACCACAAAGAAAACTGTTATAAATACTTTTGTACATGTGGAACTCCTTCCTATTTTTATGATCTCTTGGGGATACAGTCCCAGAAGTGGTAATGCCAGGTCAAAGGGTGTGCACATTTTTGTGGACCGTTGGGCATAGTTACAAATTGCTCTCCAGAATAGCTGGATGTGTTTACAACTCCACCAGCAATGAGTTAGTGTTGCAACTCTCCCACATCTTTTGCAGCATTTGTCATCTTCCTGTGTGGTCATGTTAGCCAACTGATAGGTGTGATGTGGTATTTCAGAGTTGTTTTGATTTGCATCTCTCTAATCAATACTTATTTACAGTACTTTTTTCATATGACTACAGATAGCTTTCATTTCTTCCTCTGAAAACTGGCTGTTCATATTCTTTGACCATGTATCAATTGGGGAATGACTTGTAATCTTGTACATTTCACTCAGTTCTCTATATATTTTAGAAATGAGGCCTTTATCACAGAGGCTACTTGAAAAAATTATTTCCCAGTTATGTGCTTCCCTTCTAATCTTGGTTGCATTGGGTTTGGGTGTGCAAAACCTTTTCAACTTGATGTAATCAAAATTATCAATTTTGTACTTCATAATGTTTTCTATCTCATGCTAAGTCAGAAGTTTTTGCCATCACTATGAATCTGATAAACACACTATTCCTTCCTCCACTAATTTGTTTATGGTATAAATCTTTATACATAGATCATATACCCATTTTTCCTTTATTCTTGTGTGCAGCGTCTGGCATTGGTCTATGCCTAGTTTCTGCCACAATGCTAACCAGTTTTCCCATTAATTTTTGTTGAACAGTAAGTTCTTATCCCAGAAGCTGTAATCCTTGGGTTTATCAAACAGTAGATCTATTTATTGACTACTGTTTCTTGAGTACCTAATATATTCCAATGGTCTACCCCTCTGTTTCTTAGACAATACCAAGTGATTTTGATAATTGTTGCTTTATAATACAATGTGAGGTCTGGTACAGCTAGGCCACTTTTCTGATTAGACTTGATTTGTGGGAAAAGTGTTTTGTGATTGTGTTCATATAGTCTCTGGATTTTTTTTTTTGTGAGATAGACTCTCAAATATTTTGATAGTGTCAATTACAGCTTTAAACGAGTTTTCTCCTTCTATCTCTTGCTGTTGGGCTTTGTTATTAATATATAGATATGCGGAAGATTTGTGTGGGTTTATATTGTAACCTGCAACTTTACCAGAGTTCTTTATTATTTCAACCTAATTTTTTATTTGATTCTCTTGGATTCTCTAAGTATATCATCATATCATCTGTGAAGAGTGATAACTTAGTTTCTTCTTTGTCTATTCTAATTCTTATAATTTCCTTTTCTTCTCTTATTGCTACAGCTAACATTTCTATTACCATATTGAATAATAGTGGTGATAATGGATATACTTGTATCCCCCTGATCTTATTGGACATGCATCTAGCTTATCTCCATTGCATATAATAGTTGCAGAAGGATTTAGATAGATACTGCTTATTTTTTAATGGAAATTTCCATTTACTCGTATGCTCTCCAGTGTTTTCAGTAGGTATGGGTGCTGTATTTTGTCAAAACCTTTTCTGCATCTGTTGAGATAAACATGTGGTTCCTGTGACTTTTGTTGTTGATATGATCAAAAATCGTAATAGTTTTCCTAATATTGAACCAGTTCTGCATTCCTGGTATAAATCCTATCTGATCATAATGTATTATTTTCATGATAAGTTGTTGTATTATTTTTGCTAAAATCTTATTCAAAATTTTTTCATCTATATTCATTAGAGAAATTGATCTACAATTTTCTTTCTCTGTTTGAGCTCTTCCTGGTTAGGTTTTAAAACCATATTTGTATCATAAAAATAATTTGGGACAACTTCTTCTTCCCCAGTTTTCCCAAATAGCCTGCATGGTATTGGAATTAACTGTTTTTTAAAAGTTTAATAGAATTCACTTGTAAATCCATCCAGCCCTGGAGATTTTTTGCTAGAGAGGTCATTGATGGCTTTTCAATTTCTTTTTCTGAGACGGTGATATTTAAGTATTCAACTTCCTCTTTTCTTAATCTGGACAATTTCTATTTGTTAAAACAATCATCCATCTCATTTAGATTGTCAAATTTATGGGCATAGAATTGGGCACAGTAATTTTTAATTATTGTTTTAATTTCCTCCTCATTGGAGATGAGCTCACCCCTTTCGTTTTTGATATTGGTAATTTGGTTTTCTTCTTTCTTTTTTAAATAAAATTTCCCAAAAGTTCATTAATTTCATTGTTTTTTTTTTCACAAAGCCACTCCTTAGTTTTATTTATTAGTTTAATAGTTAATTTCAACTTTATCAATCTCTCCTTTGGTTTCCAGTATTTCTAATTTGGCATTTTCCTGGGGATTTTCACTTTGTTCTTTTTCTAGCTTTTTCAGCTGCACACAATTCTTTTATCTCCTCTTTCTCTATTTTATTTATGTAGGCATTCAAAGATATAAAACTTTCCCTAAGAACTGCTTTTGCTCTATCCCATAAGGTTGTCTCATTATTTTCATTCTCTTGAACGAAGTTGTTGATTGTTTCTATGATTTGCTGTTTAACCCACTCACTCTTTAGGATTAGATTACTGAAATTCCAATTAATTTTTGCTGTCTATATTTTCCTGTAATTTCCTTAACTTCTCTTCTAACAATATGGATGCTATACCACTTGGAGCATATATGTTTCATAATGATATTGTTTCATTGTACATGGTGCATTTTTAGCAGGATATAGTTTTCTTCCTTATCTCTTTTGATTAGATGTATTTCTGCTTTTGCTTTGTCTGAGATTAGAATTTCTACCCATGTTTTTTTTACAACAGCTGAAGTGCAATGTATTCTGCTCCAACCTTTTTCCTTTCCCCTATGTGTATTCCCTGGTTTCAAATGTTTTTCTTGTAAACAACATATTGTTGGATTATGGTTTTTAATCCATTCCATTATCCATCTCCGTTTTATGGGAAAGGTCATCTCATTGACATCCACAATCATGATTACTATCTACTTCTTTCCCACCTTTTGTGCTTTTAGTTCTCCCTTCTCCCTTCCCCTCCACAACAGAGATCTAATTTTTGACCACCACCTCTCCCAGTCTTCTCTTTCTTCTTTCAGAACCCCTCCCTTTTACTCCCCTTTACCCTTACTACTACTTCCCTCCCTTTTAGCCTCCCCTTCTCTTTCTCTCGCCTTCCCCTCCTACTGCCTATAGAGCTAGTTAGACTTAAATACTTAATTTTGTTGTTCCCTCCTTGAACCAAATCAGATGAGAGTAAATATCAAACAATGTTCACATCCTTCCCTGTTTCCCTCCACTATAATATAATTTATAACATAATTTTCTGCCTCTTTCTGTGATGTAATTTACCATTTTCTGCCTCCTTTTCACATCTCCTGCTACAATCCCTTCTCACCTTTTAATCACCTTTTCATCATCACATCATTTAATGTATACCTGCTCCCTCTATTTATGTATATCTCTTTTATATTTCATAGTAAGTATACAATTATCAAGGTTAACATACATCACCTTTCCTTATCAGAACGGAAACAGTCTGTCCATTTGAGTAATATGTTACTTTTCCCCCTATTTACCTTTTTATGCCTCCCTTGATACTTGCATTTGAAGACTTAATTTTCTATTGGGCTCTGCCCTTTTCATCAGGAACATCTGAAATACTTAATTTCATTAAATGTCCATCTCCTTGCCTGAAATATTATGATCCATTTTGCTAGGTAATTGATCCTTTTTTGTAGTCCCAGCTTCTTTGCATTATGGAATATCATATTCCATTTCCTTCAATAGTTTAACGTAGAAGCTGCAAGGTTCTGTGTTATCCTGACTGTAGCTCCTCGATATTTGAATGGTTACTTTCTGACTGTCTGTATTATTTTTTCCTTCACTTGATTATTCTGGAATTTGGAAACAATGTTTCTTGGTGTTTTTAGTTTGGGATCCCTTGGGAGGTGAATGGTGGATTCTTTTGATGACTATTTTCTCCTCTGGATGTAGGACTTCTGGGCAGTTTTTATTGGTGATTTATTGGAAGCTATTTTCCAGGCTCTTCTTCTCATCATGGATTTCTGGGAGGCCAATAATTCTTATATTTTCTCTCCTCGATCTATTTTCCAGGTCATTTGTTTTTCAAATTAGATATTTTACATTTTCTTCTATCTTTTCACCCTTTAGATTTTGTTTGACTGATTCTTGATGTCTCATAGATTCATTAGCTTCTCCTTGTCCAATTTTAATTTTTATCAAATTGTTTTATTCATTTATCTTTTGCATCTCCTTTTCCATCTGTCCAGTTATTCTTTTTTTACTTCCTTTTTGTCCAATTTTACTTTTGAAGGAGTTGTTTTCTTCTGTGAATTCTTTTTTTCATATTTTTAAAATCATTGGCCAGTTTTTCTTCTATTTCACTAATTTGATCCTTCCTCATCTCTTCCAAGAGTGCTTTTTGGGCTTGCGACCAGTTCATAGTCCCTTCTGAAGTTCCAACTGGGAGTACAATCTCAATGTTGACCTCTTTGGTATTTGTGTTTTGGTCCTTGTCCCCATAGAAAGATTCTGTGGTCTTTTCTTTCCTGCGTTGATTCTTACTCATGATGATGAAGCTTTGTACGTTGTGGGCTCTGGTTCTTTCAGCTAGAAGCTAAAGTGCTGCATTTTACCTCGTGCTGAGCTGGCTGGTGTGAAAAAGCAAAGGCCAGGTGAAGTCTTTTTGTGTTTCCCAGGATTTACCTTGGAGCTAGCTTGTCAAATGTGGGGGAGAGGTCATCTGTCCTCAATGCCTCTCCTCTGCTGAGCTAGAGCATAGGCAAGTTGTTAGTCTCGGTAGTTAGCAGTTGTTAATCTCGGCTGTCCCTAGTGTCTTCCTGGTTTCGCTGGAGTTCTGAGCCACACCAAGGGTCCTGGTGTTGGTGGTTGTGGGGTTCAACCCCACTGGGGTTCCAGATCTCTTCCAGGTTTGCTGAGGTGGAGCTGTCTGGGGCAGCTCTGTTCCTACATTGGTCCCCCTCCCCCACATCCAGAGGGATCCTCCTTAGCGATTTTCCTAGTCTCACTTTCTACAAGACTGTTTACCCCTTCTGCTGTTCCCACTGTCCCAGGATTTTTCTGGGGAAATATTTTATGTTTTTTTTCAAGGTCAACAAAGGGAAAGGGAGAGAGCATCTACAGATCACTCTGCCATTTTTGCTCCCATAAGTGACTTACAGACTTTTAATATGTGTGCTGATCAGGAGTACTGCTGGAGATACCTGGAGCTCTGCAGCTCTCACTCACTCCGTTCTGCTGAACTCCCGTCCTGGGCTGATACACCCAAGATTCCACGGTGTAGCCACTGCCTCACACTGTCCTGGGGATGCACTGGTACAGCCTCAAACTAAAGATTTTAAAAGATCTGCCAATTTCATTGTTAAGAAATTGTTTTCTACAATAAAATTTTTCCCTCCTTTTCCAAACTGTTGACTCTCCCTTGAATACTTTTCATTTCTTATTGCAATTATTTTTCTTTCCCTCTTATTTGACTTAAAATTCTTCTTGAGCTCCTCCAAGAAGGCTTTTGGGGCTTGAGACCAATTTATATCCCCCAGTGATGTTTCAGATTTGGGTGTATTGACGATGTTGTCCTCTTTTGAATTCTATTTTTGATCTTCTCTTTCACCTTAATAAAGGACAGTACTGTTCACTGTTGCTTTTTCCTCATGATGTTTACCTTTTTCCTGACTTTTAAAGTTGATCTCTGCTTCTGGGGCACAGGTGTCACTGTTGCAAGCTTGTTGTGCTATGTGCCAGTGTTCTGTTTACTGTTTTTGTGTTCTGGGGCCTCACATTCTGGCAGTTGAAGGCTGTAGGTGTCTTGCAGCTTGCCTGGTGATAAATTAGAGCTGGTGGTGGTGGCTGGTATGTGCCTCAACCAGGTGAATCCACAGAAATGCGTTTCCTCAGGGCTACAATGATTCTCTCTGGTTGGTTGGGGGTAGTCTGACTGCTGGAGGACACCTCCTCACTGGGGTTATGCTGTAGCATGGGTAGGTTTAAGCTGCCTGTCTACCAGTGATTCTTTGACCTGGAGTCTGCTGTTTTCCCTAGCTGTGACAAGGAATGTGGAAGATTTCTGTCGTTGGCACTTGCCTGCTTCACCACTCTGGGGCTCAGGATCTTCTGCTGGTTTGCTGAGGTGGTTTCCATTGCTGGGGCATCTCCTGTCCTATACATCCACTACAATGAGAGGGACCTTTCCTCTTTTAAAATCCTAAGCCTTCTGCTCTAAAAAACTGTCGTATCTCATCTTTCTGCTGGTTCTGCTGTTCCTGGATGTTTCCTGAGGTGATATTTTCCGGGGAGTTTTCTGAAGTCAGTATAGGACCATGAGAGCAACTCACTGCAAACTCATCCATCTTGGCTCCCAGAAATCCTTATTACTTGACTTTTAACTACTTTTTAGAATAGGGCTCTGCTTCCAGAGTTGACAACACATTATCCTAAGCTTCAGAAGTTTTGTACAGTTGTTTTCAGAGATACATCTAGGGACCTGTAAATTCTCAGTTCTTCCAAAGTGGAATAAACTGAGAAGAGATATTTACTACTCTCCTGGTCTGTGCTCTGGTCTGAAAGCTCTTTTATCTGCTCTGAAATTGTGAAGAGGGTCCCAGCTACACTGAATTCAAGCTCTGATATGCTAGTGCTCTTCTTTGCCCTGAGATTGCCATGAAACCCTGTGATGTGGATCCAAGCAGAATTCCTGTCCCCATTTCCACCAAAGGGATCACTGTAATCTCCTTCTAACCAACTGTTCAGCCTTTTTACCATTAGTGACCTGAGAGCTCTGGAAGCAGCTGCTGTTACTGCTAATTCAGTAGCTCCCAAATCCTGCTCCTTGTTTTGCTGGGGCTGGTGCTATGTTTATTTGGCCTTCACTGCACTGTACTTAACTCTCACCCAGGTGTAACAGATCTTTCCTGTTGACCTCCTGAGTTGCGTTTTGAGTCTGGGGGCAGAGAGGCCTGGAAACCAATATTGCTGCCACTCAGTGAATGGTCCCAAGGCCTGCTTCTGGAGCCCAGTATGCATAGCTTGCACTGGACGTCCTCCTCTCACTCTGGTGCAACAGACTTTTGGTGCAGATCTTCTAAGTAGTCTTGGGCTGGAAAATTATTTTTCTGCTCTAGAGTTTGTTTAAATTCATCATTTCATGACATTTGGAGGGTAGTGGAAGAGAAGTCAGGCAAGTCTTTGCCTTTACTCTACAATTTTGAACCTATTTCTCTCTTTCAAAAATGTCTCCTTCAAATTCAGGTTTTGTTTGTTTTTTGTCATTAGAGTCACTATTTTTCAGGCTCCTAAGTGTCATGATGAATTTTACACCTCACTTTCACTTTCAACCTGTTTAGATTTTTCTGTTTTGAATGCTTCCTCTGAACAATGTTATTATTTCCCATTTTTAAACTATTAGCAAATATTTTACTTTTTATTAGAAGTTTATATTATTTATATCTGTTAAGATTAATTTCCTTTTCTCCATTCCATCAAGCTACTGAAAGTAGTTTTATTCTCATTATTTTAAATTTAAGAGTACAACTCTAAAAAGTCTTTATGTTCAGTTAAGAACCATGCAGTTTAGCTTAGACTTCCCACTCATCCAAGAGATGAATTTCCCTTTGGGATTACACTGCTTCCCTGTAAGATGTTTGGATCATGCAATAGACAGAAATAGGAAGGCTATAACTTTGCTTACAGTAGGACCTCAGAAACTCATATATGTTTCACTAGAAAAGTCATCTAATTTCTTTGAATATTTGTTTTTCTTTCTGTAAAATAGTGTTAATAGTATCTGTCTTATTGTTTGGTTATGAGGATCAAATACAATAGTGTATATAAAATGATTTTTAAGCTTAAAATTTAATGTGTGCTATTAGGTACTTTTGTTCTTGATTTTTTTTTTGTTTTCTAAAATGCTTTTCTGCACCTTTTAGTAATTTATTGAATATGATGATTTAAAGAATCACATTTTAGTAATTATTTTATCATTTCTTTTAGATGTTTCTCTTATTTGTCATTCAGACACTTCCTTGAAAAAGACATTTTTTTCTGCATATTTTTCACAAGTATATTCAGCACAGTTTTTCTGCAAAAGTATTTTTCAGTCTTGTTTTTTTATCTCCATTTCTTTTTGTCCTTTAGTTCATTCAAATTTTCTATAGTACTTTTTAAATTGCGTTAGGTCTCATTTTCTCATTTAAAAATTTTGGTTATTTCCATCATTGCATGTGTTTTTAGTTCATTGTTTTTATTAATTTTTGTTTTTTGTAGAGTGTGCTGGGATATGCTTCACTGAGATCTTCTAATCTTCGATGTTTAGCTTTCATTATTTAAAGTAAAGTTTTATTGATTTTTAAAAAATATTATCTACATTTCCCAATGTAATTACCACTTCAGTTCTCAGAAATTAATCTATTGTGATGAAGAATAAAAGGAGGAGTATGATAGAAGTTCAGCAAAACAAACCAACATATCGAAAAGAAAATCTGATGTATGTAATCTGCTCCCATAGTTCTTCAACTTCTACAAAGTAGAAAACAGTAGAGAGAAGGCTAATATTCCTAAAGGGATTTGGAATAGTGATTTATGGTTCTATATCACCCAAAATATTTTTATCATTGCTAATTTTCAACACTTAGAAGTTGAGTAACTGACCAGTTTCTATCCTTTTTCACATGCTTTCTTGGCAATTGTTTTTTCCTTTTTTTTGCTTATTCACAAAATTATTAGGAATATTTGAAATTCAAATAAATCTAATTATCTTACTTGTTGGAAGCTTTTATTTAGAGTGAGTGGGAAAATATTTTAGAGTGAATTATTTGAACTTAGTTTAATTCAACTCAAAAAGCAATAAAGTGTCATTCTGTGCTGGGTACTGGGAACGCAAAGAGTAAAATATGAACAGTCTCTTATCTGAAAGAGATTACAGCCTACTGGTTATTTGAATATAAGGATTGTCCCTTCTGACATTCACTTTAAAAGAAATATAAAATCATTAGGTTTTAAAGATATATTATCAATGGTATGTAATTCCTTTAATGTATTATGCATTCAGCACACATTTAAAACACACATTTTAGTACATGAATTAGGCACTAAGAGATCTAAGAAGGATATTACTTGATTTCTACCCACAAGGAGTATACATTCTATCAAGGGACAGAAGTTTGATTCACAAATAACTATATTGAATATATATATGTACGAAATATATGCATATGACTTAGGAAGAAGATGTTGCAAGGGTGCACAGGAAAGAGAGATTGCTTCTGGCTAAATCTAACCATAAATAGTGAGGGAAGGTTTCTAAGCTAACTTCTTTCATTATGTCTGATTAAAATTGTGCATGACTGAGTCATAAACATCTTGAAGAATATTATTAAAAACCATCATTTGAATCTTAGTGAGTAGGAATGTATATTGCTGACAATGTTGTTTCTTAATTTTTATTTTATAACTCTATTTTCACAGTGATGTCGAATTCCAACTCATTATTCCTTTGTTCAAGAATTTCATTTCCATTTAAATGAAAATGTAGTATAAAGGATGGCAGAGTTATGGTTAGTAGTTTTCAGAAGTATCTTCCTTTTATGATTAAAATGTTCTAATCCCCTGTAATCTTTGTGTAGGCAGAAAGATTTGAATATGTTAAAATTTAGTGTTTCATGGTTTTAGATTTAAAACCAACATGTAAATGGAAGGAAACAATATGAGGTTTCTATTTATCAAATAAAAGTTAAATATGATAGTAATTAACCAAATGACACATTGTTGTCAAAGAAGAAATTACATGATTATTATTTTGATTTGTTAGAAATATTTTGCATTTACTTAGCATTTTGAACACCCCTTTTCATTCATCTTTTAAATATCTCTAATATAAAAAAAAACAGATAGACCAACTATTTGTCTTAATAACAGAGTAGGAAAAGGAAAGGAAGCAGCATTTGGACTCATGGCCTGGAGACACAGCTGAAAAAGTTTTATTATTAGAGAGATAAAGCTAGGTGAAATTATTTTCAAATTAATATATTTGTGGAGAACATGGAGAAATATTGGGTTTGTTGAAAGTTCAGTTACAGAAATTAACAAGTCCTTAAAATACTGATTCCAAAAGTATAGGGATAGAGATAGGTTTAGAATGACAATAAGAATAGGAAGAAAAAGTGGGGAAGGAAAAATTAGAGGAAGACAGATTATATTCATGATTTCATTGATGTAGGGAAGTCTTGGGAGAGGATCCTTCCTCTTTCAGTGCAAGGTGACTTTATTGCAACATAGTCTTAGAGATTTGCCTCTAGCACTGATAGTTCAAGGCATTTGCCCAGGGTAACAGAGCCAATATTCTTCAGAGGCAGCATTCAGCACAATTCTCCCTGGCTTCAAGGCCACTTTTCTATTCACTCCCTCTGTGAGTACTGATTTTGATGTGCTGATGGTGATTTTTCAGCATCATTGTTCCAGGGACCTATTCTTGAACTGATGGTTCAACAGTTTGGAACTCAAAATTTAAAAAATGTTAAATATATTTTCATTTATAAAACATTAAATAAATATATGAAAGGAAACATTAAAAAAGATAAAATGGGAAAAAGCACCTTGCATAAGCATATTTTTCCCTTTTTTCCTTCATTTCACATTAATAATGAGTGTCAATAAACAGTTATCTCTTGTTATGTGCTCTAATAACTCTTGCTTAATTTTTATGATTGGAAGATATTTTGTTAGAATAAAAACCTGTAAGATGGCATTTTGTTCTACTTAATTGTTTTCTATTCAACTAAGTAGAAGTCCTTGCCTTTTTTTTACATATTTCATTTAATTCTGTAACAATAAAGATGTCATATGTAACGGTGAGGAGTGCAGTGGATAAAGTGCCAGGCCTGGAATCAGGAAGACTCATGCACTATTCTTAACTGAAATGATTCAACAAAAATATCAACCACAACAAAAGATGTTGTATAACATTGAATATTATTTACCAAAGGCTGATTGTTTCTTTCAAACATTTTATCAAGGACACCATCTGTGACTGTATAAAATATTCTTACAAAATATTTAATTTAGATGAGAAACTAATCTTCGAGGTCAGATTCTTTATTGCTATTATTTTGAGTACTGTTATATTTTTGAATTTTTTTGGTAATAATATACTTGAGATTTTTCCATATATTTTTATCTCCCCTTCCTTTGGATACCTTGAGAATTACTCTCAGTATATCAGATTCTGTTTGTATGTATTTGGTTTGCTCCAGTTGCTTTTTCCATCTTTTTCCTTCTATTTCTACTTTCTCACATAGCATATCTAGGAAGAGACGTCCACGTAGCAAGTCATAAATCAGCGATTGGGTCAAATCAGTCTCTTTTAACTGCTGGCGCGAAGTTAGGAAAATAGAAATACCTTGTGGAGAAATTTTCCCGAGAGTAGAATAGACTTCTCCAGAAGCAGGACAGGAGAGTAGGCCAGTTCTATCACCAACTCTTTAGGTAACTCTCTAGACACTCCCTGGAGGCCCAGAGAAGATCAACCCTTATTTCTGTTTAGCCATCTCTTAGTCTTCATCATTGACTCCGGATTTTAGAGGACTATCAATGGGTTATAGGTCTGTTCACCTCTGTTGGTAACAAAACTACTTGGAGCCTACTTCCTGGTCATCTTCCACCTGGCCAGCATGGCATCACCCTACTCTACCTATTCTGGTCTGATTGCCTCCCTGAGTTCCAGTAATCTTTGACTCAATCCCTGGGCATTATCACCTATTTTCTCTTCAGTTTCCTATGGGAATGGGAGCTCCCTATGAAAAAGCACATCTTTTCCAGTCACCCTCATCTGCATGGATGGCAACTTCCCTGTCATCTTCCTGACCTTCATGGGCCTTCTACCACCCCAGTACTGCAATTTCTTCTGTCTTGATGGAAGGGCTGAATGGTCTCCTTGCTTTTCTGCTGGCTCTAACCTATGGCTCAGGCATCAGTACCTGTGTCTATGTCACCAATGGCTCTGTAATCACTGAACCATCTATATTTCTAAAGTATCCCCATGACTTCTGACCTCATTGCTAGAATGCTTTATATGAAAAATTGTTACATCTAATCCAATTTCCCCCCTTTTTCTATTTTCTCCTGTTATAAGGCATGATGAGCAGCTTCCTGGCTTCCTTTTTTTTTTTTTTTTTTGACTTCACACATTGTAATCCTAGAGCAATATTCCCAGAACCTATGGCAGCTATTACTATGCTGGCACAGCTCTGAATTGCAAAATATAACAAACTTTACACACGGAAGACAGAACCAAAACATCTATTGAAATAGCAGAAAATCAAATCCATCATAACAACAAAGAAATCCACCGTAGTAACCAAGAAGTCTCTACACATTATCTGGCACCCTCACAAACAAACACCCTCACACAAAATGCCCTTCTCTCACTCATAGCCAGCTGCCTGCTTCCTCTCTCTCTCTCAGATCTGACTAGTCTCAACAACTTCTTCTCAGTTCTGCTCCAGGTGCCTCTTCCTGTTCCACTCTTCCTGCTCCACCCCTTCCTGTTCCACCTGCTCAGCAACCTCCCGCTTATCACAGACTTCATGTGACTCAACCTCATGTGACTCAGGATTCCATGTGACCCAGGTAGGTCCCCATTTAAATTATCATTACACCTTAGTAGAGGGAGGCCACTGTTTGGTCATGGGCCCAATGAACCTTCCTCTATACTGTGTTGGTTTTGTGAAATCTCTCACCTTTGATATTCTCTCCTCTGTTCAGAGCTACCCTGGAAGGCCTTATAGATCTGTGACTTCTTACCTGTCTGCAGTGCTTAATTCTAAGGCTAACATCCTGATTTGCTTCCTGTCCATATTCTTGCACACTTGGTCTCCCTTATACTTGAGGGTACTAACAGTGGTAGACACTGAATTTTGGGTCAACATGACCATTGCTGTCCCGTGTCTCTATCTTTTACTGAAGGACTCTACCTGTAGAGAAGTCAACACTATGCTCTCCTAGGTGATTTCCCTAGGACTCTTAGCTACATGTAAAGATCACTTTGGTGTACCTGTGCAAATAGCCACTATGCCCTTGTTTATTATGGTGCAGTAATAGAGTTGGACTCTGTCTTTGGGGCACCACTCATGCTTCCTGTGATCAATGTGGCTTCACTCCTGGAAGCAGGCAGCAGTGTCCCAGCTGAACATGACCCTGGACAACTTTTTTGGTTTGAATTTCATGTAAATTTCTCTCATATACTTGTATATGGACTTCTATGCCTGCTCTATCACCCTTCAAACTCAGTTTGGTTTAAACGATCAAAACTTGCAACATCAGATAGGAGTCCATCCCCATCTCCAAGAGTCATGGACATAAATCTCACCATTAGATAGTCAGTATTCTTAGAAACTAATATTGGGATTTGGTGGCATGATCTGCCTCTGGGGGAAAATTTGGCTGGCCCAGTTTGGTGCATATGGACCAGGCAGCTAGGAAGTAGTTCAGTGACTTGCCCAAGTTCTTTTAGTGAGTATGAGACAAAGGCAATACTTGAAACCAGGTTTTCTTATAGTTTCCTTTCTTTTCACCACATCACACTTACTTTTCTACTTTCAATGAGTCCATGTACTCGTTTTGAAATGTACTAATTTGAAATAAACAAAACCAGTTTTTTATCTTTAAGAAAAAATATATCTGGGACAGTGATGTTATTAACAAATGTGAGGTGCCTCCAATAATTAATATTATCTCTCATTTAGTAGTGCTTTAAGATGGACAAAGCACATTATATGTATTATCTAATTTGATCCTTGCAATAACACTTTGAAGTAGGTGCTATTAATATCCTTGTTTGGCAGATGAGGAAACTAAGGCAGTTAGAGGTTTAATGATTTGCCTGTAATGAATCGCAGAGGTATTAAATGGTTGAGACAGGATATGAAGTGATTCCAAGTTCAACATTCTGCTGAACTATCTAAGGGTGATACATTTTGGTAAATATTTTGATGGTTCTTTTTGATCTTTTTTCTCCTTCCAGAAGAGGAAGTTGTTCCTTTGCAACTTTGGAATGATCTGGCATGTAACTCTCATTGAGCTTTCCTTTTTAATTTTATTTTGCTTAGCACTGCTTCTTATCCTTTTAAAAGCCAATTCTCAAGGTGATATAGAGAACAAAATGAGTGAATTCCCAAGTTTTGGGCAAAATAATAGGCTCTGTTTGAGATATAATGAATATAAGGTATCTAAATATTTGGAGATACTGTGGGAAATTGTGTAGATAGGATCGACTCAGAAAATTGTTGAGTGCTTAAGTTATTTTCTTAACTTCAGTTTTGAGAATAAATGAGATCACATAAAGAAAAGAGAAAAGGATTCAAGAGAGACTCTTGAGGTACACCTAGTGGTCAAAAAGATGATCTAATGAAAGAATGAAAGAAATGAGAAGAGAACGAGGGAAATAATGTGCCTGAGGAAGGTGAGAAATTTGAAGTAGAAGTCCATTTCCCTTCAAGTATTCCCCTAGAACAAAATTAAGTTGAACAAGAGGTGCGCTGTTTTGCCTCTTTTGGTCCATTTGCAATGAAGCTTGTACTTCTTCCCCAAATGGCCATTCTGATCACTTTCTCCTATCTCTCAAAAGCTATTCTTAGAAAAGGATATGAGAAATTAATTCATATAACACATAAACACATCTTGAAATTTTTAGGTGATAATATTTGTAAAACCGCAAAACAGTGCCTGGCACACAACTGACATTTAACTAAAGCTTATTTCTTTTCCTTTTTATTATTTTTTTTCTATTAGCACACATTCAGGATTTTTCCTTCCCATTCCTCCTCTTTCCATTGTAAGGGAAAAACTGGGGGAAGGAGAAATGTGACATATATGCATAATCAAGCAAATTAAATCCTACTTTGTCAATATACAAAATGAATGTCTTATTCTCGTCCATCACATTTCTGTCAGAAGTTTCATAGCATGCTTCATCATCAGTCCTTTAAAATTGTAAATGACCATTATACTGATCAAAGTGACTAAGTCTTTGGATGTTGTTTGTATTTACAAAGTTGTTATTACCATATAAATCATCATTCTGATTGTGCTCCCTTTATTCTACATCAGTTTATCTAAGACTTTCCAAGTTACTTGTAAATTATCTCTTTCTCCACTCTGATAACATAATATTATCTAATTGAATTCATATACTGTAATTCATTTAGGTATTTCCCTCTTGTTTGTTTGTGTTTCCAGTGTTTTGCCACTGGATCAATAACAAGAAGAGCAAGAGTTATTATTATTTTTTGGTTCATATTGATTCTTTCCCCCTTTGTTTGAAGTCCTGAATATATAGGTATTCCCTTTGTATCACTGGGTCAAAGAATATGCAAAGATTAGTTAATTTGGGATGTAGTTGCAAGTTGCTTTCCACAGTGACTGGATCATTTCACAGCTCCACCCACAGTACATTAATACGTCAGTTTTTCTGCTAGCCCAACAATATTTCTCATATTACTTTTTCAAAAAAAAATTATGCCAACTTCATCAAACTAAAGAATAAAAATAGAATTTTATGCCTGCTTTAATTTATATCTTCACAATTATTAGTCATTTGTAGATTTTTGTATCTTTGTGTCTTATATTGCTTTAATACTGTTCTTTTAATATATACCCTTTGAGTGAATATGGATTGAGGAATGACTTTTATTCTTGTATTTTTTAATCACTTTCTTATGCATAGATTTCAACTGATTTTTTATTTATCTGGATGGGAGATGTTCATCAGAGAAAGTGCTTGTACATATTTCCCCCTACTTGTCTGCTTTCCTTCTAATTTCAACTATATTAGTTTTTAAAACTTTCTAAATTATGAATAATCAAAGTTGTCGAGTTTGGCTTTCATGAATCTGTGCATTCTTGGGTTGGTCATGACTGCTTTTTCTAGCTGTATATTTAATATATAATTCCTTCTTTGATACTTTTATTTATTTTTGATTGTTATATTTTCATTCTTATCTTTGTGGTTGGCATTAAATGTTCTCTTAAAACTAATTTTCGTCATCATGTTTTCTAGTTTTCCAATAGTTTTGACGAACAGTGAATACTTACCCCAGTAGATTAGGTCCTTGGATTAATCAAACACTAACTTAGTGAGTTTATATGCTTTTGGATGCCTTGTTCTGAATCTGTTTGATATATTGTCTCATGGTAGACAATATATTTGATGAAATTGTTGTTTTAACAGTGTTTCCATGATTTGTTATTTAATTAATCAGTTCTTTACTATTAAATTGTCTAGCTCTCAATTACTTTTCTAGTCTTTATTCAAGAATCAACTTTCTCCATTATTAAGTATAATTTGCATTGTGGTAAGTAAAGGATGAATTTATTTTTTCTGCATTTCTATATGAGTTTCTTATGCTCTAATTCATGGAGGTTGTTGGAGTTGTTGCTTTTAGGATGGAACGCACATGTGAGAAACATATATAGTCTGCTTTATTACTATTCAGTAATATTTAGAAATTTATGTTATCTAACTTTTCTAACATTCATTTCAGGTTCTTCTTTCTATCTTTCGAGCTATATTTGTATTATTTGGATTGTTTTGCTTATATGTTCTTCCCCCTTTTTAATGATGTCTGCTATCCACAGTCAGAAAAGTAACTATGGAGTCTGAATGCATATCAAAGCATATTGTTTTGACTTTTTTTGGCTTAAAAATTTTTTTTTCCCATCTGTTATTTCTTTTACAACTTGAGTACTATGGAAATATCTTTTACGTGATTGCATAAATATAACCTATATTAGATTGTTTATCATCTAGGCAGGAGGGAGGGGAAGGAAGGCAGGAGAAAAATTTGGAACTCAACAGCTTTCAAAACTGAATGTAGAAAATTATCTTTATATGTAATTGGAAAAAATAAAATATTAAATTAAACAACAAATAATCACCCTTGATCTATTTTATTTTTTATTCTAATTAAAACATGGTTTCATGTAATCAGCCAAAATCTGGTTTATCAACTTTTCATTTTTCTGCCTGCAATTCAGAACATGAAAAAAAACCCAATCACAAATATGTATGAATAATTAATACATATTTCCACTACTTTCTACTTACATCATGACATACACATACATATGTATGTATATACACAGGTATACATGTGAGCATGTGTACCTGTGCACACATACACTTGCAATACCCCTATTCACATACACACGTGTACATACATAAATACATGCACATACATGCATGTGTGCAAACATATACACATAACTGCACACACGTAAGTGTGTGTGTGTGCTTCTGTGCGTAGTCCTGCGTTCTGAGTACTTCATTTCTCTATCAAGAGGGGCAGTGCATTGTTCATCGTTAGTCCTCTGGAATCCTGATTGGTTTTTATGAGGATGCGTTCAGCACAACAGTATTGCATCGAATTTTTACATTATAACTTGTTCAGTCATTCCCTAATTTATGGACCTTCAGGTTCTGTAGCACCAGTGTGAAATTCATAGCACCCATGGAAGCCATGAATATCGTGGTGTAATACAGAACTGTGAAATACCACAGACTCTCCACTTGGAAGGCAAAACCAAAACATTTATTCAGACCCAAATCCATCACAGCAGCAATAATCTATATGCAGCAACAACACAGAGGACACCAATATCCTCAAGACTTCCTCCTGCTAGGCTTCCCACAAACCAGTGCCATTACACTCATCACAAGCTGGCTCTCTCCAACAAAATCACAAATAATCCCAGTCGTTCACTACCCTGGATCCTGCATCCTTTCTAGCTCTGACTGATCTCAGAATTAACCTCCTCTCAGCTCTACTCTATCTATCTCTGTCTTTGTGCTCCACTTCTCCAGTAAACTCCTCCCACTACAGGCTCCATGTGACTTAATGGACTTATTAATGAATAAGAAATGTTTTCCAATTCAAATTACCATTACAGATTCCCATTCAGTGACACTTCAAAAAGAGATCTAGGTATTGTTGTAAATCTTTAATTTGTTATACTTAGCAATCATTGCCCTCCTAATCTAGCTTTATTCTAATTTTCTCCTTTACCTCCACTTTCTCTCCTATTTTCCTGTTAGATGAAATGGATTTTTGTACTTATTTTGATCAGTTTAGATGAAATAAGATTCCAGTGTCAGCCACTCCCTATTACCACTCCTGTGTCTTTGTATGGATGGCTATTTGTGCACCTTCATTTTGTGAAGTAATTTTCCTTAATCTCCTTTTCTCTTCCCTACTATTGTATTCCTGTTCTCTTTTCCATTCTTTTCTTAAGATCAAGACACAACAGAATCACTCTCAGGTTACTTGTCTATTTTCTATGAACATTTTCTTTGAACTCTGATGATGATAAGGCATAGAGAGGATACATTTCATTTTGTCATATATACTTATAAATGGTTTATCCCTATATAGTTCATTTTCAGAGCCCAAATGAATTTTATCTTTTTGGCTGCCCTTTATTCCCTTGTTCTAGTGGGCACTCATTCATGTGTGATCCCAACTCTGGTTCCTTGATAATTGAATTCTTTGTTTCTTGTTTATTATAAAATTCCTCTTTCATCTTTCACTAGGAAACTCTGAATTCTGACCAAGGTATTCTAGCAATTTTTTATTTTGAGATTTCTTTCAGGAAGTGACCAGAGCATTCTTTCTATTTCTACTTTGTCTTTTCTTTCTAAGATTTCTGTACAATTTTCTTTTATGATTCTTGAAATCAGATATCTAGGCTCTTTTTTTTACTATTAGAAGGGGGTCATAGTGTTAAGATAATGCAATTAGTCTTAATTTTTTTTCTCTTTTATTTGTTTTCCAAGTCACTTCTTTGTGCTAAGACCAAAGTGGAACCTACATGTATGACACTTTGAGCTATTTTCCAAATCAGTTGTTTTTAGTATGAAACAGGATCAATTTTGTCTTAAAAAAACAACTTTTACTGTTGTCCTAATAATTCTTTTGTCTCATGTAGTCAGTAACATATGTTTGTTCCATTCTAATTTTCAAGCAGTCTAGTAGTTTAATAAAGTGCTATAGTTTTTATGGCAAAATGCTAATTTTTCTTCATATCCATCCTCTTAAACTCCTATTTATTTCCCAATTCTATTCTCAAGCACTCTCATTTCATTTATAATAACATTTTATACCCTTTGTCCTAGCAATACCACTATGAGGTCATGTCCCAAAGAGGTGAAAGTAAAAAAAAGGTAAAATAAATATAGCAACTCTTTTCTGGTGGTAAAGAATTGGAAATTAAGGGGATGACCATCAATTGGGGAATGATGAGATAAATTATGGTATGAGATTATGATGGAATACTGTTGTACTATAAGAAAAGATGCCTAAAACATTCTTAGAAAACATATACATATATATATATATATATATATATATATATATATATATATATATTTATCCTGAAAACATTTACATAAGCTGGTGCAAAGTGAAATGTACTGTTTACAAAGTAACAGCAACATTGCAAGATGATCAGCTGGGAATGACTTAGCTATTCTCAGCAATACAACAATCCAAAAGAACTCTGAAGTACTTAGGATGAAAAATGCTGGCCATCCTCAGAGAAAGAACTGATGGTGTCTGAATACAGATAGAAGTGTACTTTTGTTTTACTTCATTTTTCTTGGGTTTTTTGGTTTTTTGTCTATGACTTGCTCTACAGGAAAATGAGGTGAGGGAGTTGGGAGAAGGGGAGGTGATAGAAGGAGGACAGATTGGGGAAAGGGTAGTTGGAGTGCACACTGTCCGGGGGTGGGGGTCAACTTGACCTATGGAAATGTTTTGCATTACTACACATATATAGCCTGTATAGAATTACTTGCCTTCTCACTAATGGGTTGGGGAGGTAAAAAAGGAGATAACTGAAACTCAGAATTTTAATAACAAATGTTAAAAATTGTTTTCTTATTTTAACCAGTGAAAAAATAAAATGTTAAATAAATATTAAAATAAAATGAAGAATTGGTGGCTTATAAATGCAAAATATGTGCTATAATAGAATTTTAAAATTTAAGAAAGAGAAAAGATAGGCAGAGCCGAGATGGTTCAGTAAGAACAACACCTCGTCTAAGCTCTTAGACAATCTCCCTCAGATACCTCTAAAAAAAAATCCGACCAAATTTTGGAGGTGTAGAATCCAATAGGAGACAGAGTGTGGCAGATTCACAGCCCAGGACAGACTGGAAGATCAACGGGAAGGATCTGTACCATGGAGGTGAGCCCACAGCGTACAGCGAACGACATCCTGCGGCAGCATGGCTGAGCGGGAAAGCCCAGGCCAGTGCAGACAGCAGCAGCACAGTGGGAAGGCAGAGTGGCAGCCCAGGGTGGGAGGCCAGCAGAGCAGAGTGAATGAAAACCCAGCTATCAGCCACAGCAGCTCCTGAGACTTTCAGCCCACAGACTAAACATCTGTAAGTCACCTACTTGAACTTCTGGGAGCCACAATGGCGGGGGTAAATGGTAAATATTCTCTCCTCTCCACTTGTTGACCTTGAAAGAAACATAAAATATTTCCCTAGAAAAATCCTGGATCAGTGGGAACAGCCGACCATGCAAACAATGTCATAATGCCTGAGGCTAGGAAAATAGTTACGGGTGATTCCTCTTACTCTGGCAGTGGTAAGTTGGAAGGAGAGGGGATCCAGTGCAATGGAAACTCTCACTAGGACCCAGGTGTGCTTCAGAGCTAAGGGAGGAGCTCCAGGGGGGGTGGAATCTCCCACTAGGACCCAGGGGTGACTCAGCCCTCTAGGGGAAATGGGAAGACAATATCGTAGCTGGGATCACCAATCCCTGAGTTTAGCTTTGCCTCAGCTTGGACCAGAGCACTCCTCCCTACACTTAACAAGCTGGCCCCAGGGCTGATAGTGGACACACAAAACAAAAAGAAAAATTAGCACCTGCCCTTAGTTTTTTTACACCAGTCAGCTCAACACCAAGTTCTGCAGCTTCTAACTGATAGAACCAGATGCTCCAATAAACAATCACTATCATGAGCAAGGAAAAGCAAGGGTGAAAAAACCATAGAATCTTTCTACGGGGACAAGGACCAAAACATGAATACCAAAAAGGTAAGTAGTGACACTGTACTCTATTTTAAAACTTCAGAAGGGACTGTGAACTGCTCGCATGTACAATAGCTCTCCTGGAACAGCTGAAGAAGGAAATAGAAGAGAAACTGGCCAATGATTTTAAAAGCATGAAAAAATAATTCCATGAATAGAACATCTCTTTAAAAAGGAAAACTGGTCAAATGGTAAAGGAAGTTCAAAAACTACCTGGAGAAAATAATTACTTAAAAGGAATAATCTGACAGTTGGAAAAGGAGATGCAAAAGTTAACTGAAGAAAACAATTTGATAAAAAATAGAATTGGGCAAGTAGAAACTAATGACTGTATAAGACATCAAGAATCAATCAAACAAGGTCTAAAGAATAAAAAGATAGAAAAAATGCAAAATATTTAATTAGAGAAAGAACTGATATGGAAAATAGATCCCAGAGACAAAATTTAAGAATTATTGGCCTACAAAAAAGCCATGATGAAAAAAAAGTCTGGACAATATCTTCCAATTAGTCATCAAGGAAAACTGCCCAGAATTGCTAGATCCAGAGGGCAAAACAGTCATCTAAAGAATCCATCATTCACTTCCCAAAAGAAATCCCAAAATAAAACCTCCAAGAAATATTGTTGCCAAATTCCAGAACTATCAAGTGAAGAAGGACATAATACAGGCAGCTAGAAAGAAACCATTCAAATATCGAGGAGCTACAGTCAGGATCACACAGGACCTTGCAGCTTCTACATTAAAAGATCGAAAGAATTGGAATATGTTAATCTGTAAGGCAAAGGAGCTGGAACTACAACAAAGGATCAATTACCCAACAAAGTTCAGCATAACATTTCAGGCAAGGAGATGAACATTCAACAAAGTAAGGGGTTTCCAGACCTTCCTGACAAAAAGGACAGAATTCAATGGAGAATTCAGTCTTCAAATTCAAGTCTCAAGAGAGGCATAAAAAGGTAAACATGGAAAGAAAAACAAAAAACAAAACTTGTTACTCAATTCAGGCAGATTGTTTACCTCCCTATAATGGAAGATGATACCTGTTAATCTTGAGACTTGTGCATCTATTATGAAATATAAAAGGGATATACATAGAGGGAACAGGTATAAAGTAAATGATGAGATGAAAAAATATGATTTACTCATGCTAGGGGATTGTAACAGATGTGAAAAGTAGGAAGCAGAAAATGGTAAATTACATCACAGGAAGAAGTACAAAATTAGAGTAGAGGGAAGGAGGGGAGGGAAATGAGCACTGTTTGAGAAGTACTCTCATCTGATTTGTTTCAAGGAGGGAAGAATAAACTTAATTAAGTATATAATTTCAACTAGCTCTATAGGCAGTAGGGGGAGAAGGGGGAAGAAAGGGGAGGGGAAGCTAAAAGGAGGGAAGAAGTAGTAAGGGTAAAGTGGGGTAAAATGGAGGGGGGCTAAAAGAAGGAATGGAAAACTGTGGGAGTTGGTGATGAAAAGTGAAAATTATTGAGGAGGGGATGGGAGATGGGAGAACCAAAAATACAAATGGTGGAAAAGAGGATAGAGGGAAATACACAGACTGTAGTCATAACTTTGAATGTGAATGGAATGAATTCTCCCATAAGATGGAGATAGATAGCAGAATGGATTAAAAGCCATAATCCAACAATATGTTATTTAGAAGAAACACATTTGAAATGAGGGTTTACACACAGGATGAAAGTGAAAGGTTGGAGCAAAATATATTGTGCTTCAGCTGATGTAAGAAAAGCAGGAGTAGCAATCCTAATCTCAGACAAAGCAACAGCAGAAATAGATCTAATCAAAAGAGATAAGGTATATCCTGCTAAAAGGCACCATAGACAATAAAGCAATATCACTATCAAACATGCATGCTCCAAGTGGTATAGCATCCAAATCTTGAGAGGAGTGTTTGGGGGAGTTGAAGGAAGAAATGCACAGCAAAACTATAAGAGTGGGGGACCTCAAACTCTCCTCCTCTGAACTTGATAAATCTAACTTCAAGATAAACAAGAAAGAGGTTAAAGAGGTGAATAAAACTGGATAAAGCAGATATGATAGGTCTCTGGAGAAAATTGAATGGTAATAGAAATGAATATACTTGTTTCTCAGTGGTACATGGAACATGTACAAAAATTGATCATGGTCTAGGGCACAAAAACCTCAATTGGTTTGGAAACTAAATAATCTAATCCTAAAGAAGGAGTGAGTTAAACAGCAAATCATAGTTGCTGATTGTTTAATCAACAACTTCATTCAAGAGAATGACAATAATGAGAGAACCTACCAACTCTTACGGGATACTGCAAAAGTAGTTCTTAGGGTAAGTAGTATATCTTTGAATGCCTACATGGATAAAATACAGAAAGTGGAGATTAATGACTTGGACATACAGTTTGAAAAGCTAGAAGAAGAAACTATTGAAGATCCCCAAGTAAGTACCAAATTAGAAACACTGAAAACCAAAAGGAGAGATTAATAAGATTGACAGTAAGAAAACTATTGAACTAATAAATAAAACTAATAGTTGGTTTTATGAAAAAACCTAAGAAAATTGATAAACCTTTAGTCAATTTGATTTTAAAAAAGATAGAAGAAAATCAAATTGCTAATATCAAAAATGAAAGGGGTGAACTCAGCTCCAATGAAGAGGAAATTAAAACAATAATTAGAAATTACTTTGCCTGGCTTTATACCCATAAATTCAACAATTTAAATGAGATGGATGAGTACTTTAAAAAATACAAAGTGCCCAGATTAACATAAGAGGAAATTGAATACATAAACAACCCCTTCTCAGAAAAAGAAATTGAACAAGCCATCAATGAACGCCGTAGGAAAAAATTTCCAGGGCCAGAAGGATTTACAAGTGAATTCTATCAAACATTTAAAGAACAGTTAATTCCAATACTAGAAACAATATTTTTTTAAAATTGGGGAAGAAAAAGTCATCCCAAATTTTTTTTATGACACAAATATGGTTTTGATAACTAAACCAGGAAGAGACAAAAAAGAGAAAGAAAATTATAGACCAATTCCTCTAATGAATGTAGATGCAAAAATTTTAAATAATATTTTAGCAAAACGAATGCAGTATCTTATCATGAGAATAATACATTATGATCAGGTAGAATTCATATCAGGAATTCGGTGCTGATTCAATATTAGGAAACTATTAACATTATTGATCATATCAGCAACAAAATTAACAGGAACTACATAATTATCTCAATAGATGCAGGAAAAGTGTTTGACAAAATTCAAATCTATTCCTATTAAAAACGCTGGAGAATATAAGTATAAAGGAAACTTTCCACAAAATAATAAGTAGCATCTATTTAAAACCTTCAGCAAGCATTATATGCAATGGAGATAAGTCAGATGCATTTCCAATAAGATCAGGGGTGAAATAAAGATGTCCATTATCACCACTATTTTTCAATATGGTACTAGAAATGTTAGCTGCAGCAATTAGACAAGACACCGAAATTGAAAGAATTGGAATAGGGAAAGGAGAAACTAAGTTATCACTCTTTGTAGATGATATGATGATATACTTAAAGAATCCCAGAGATTCAAGTAAAAAACTACTTGAAATAATAAACAACTCTGGCAAAGTTGCAGGTTGTCAAATAAACCCGGACAAATCTTCTGCATTTCTGTACAAGAGTAACAAAGTCCAACAGCAAGAGATAAAAAGAGAAATCCCATTTAAAGCCAGGGAACACACTACAAAATATTTAGGAGTTTAACTGCCAAAACAAACCCAGGGACTATATGAGCGCAATTACAGGACACTTTTCACACAAATAAAGTCAGACCTAAGTAAGTGGAAAAATATCAGTTGCTCGTGGGTAGGTTGAGCAAATATAATAAAAATGATAATTCTCCCTAAATTAATTTGCTTATTCAGTGCTATGCCAATTGAACTATTAGATAATCATTTTCTAGAGCTGGGTAAAATGATATCACACTTCATCTGGAAGAACACAAGGTCCAGAATATCAAAGGGAATAAAGCAGCAGTTATCAAAACCACTTAGTACTGGCTAAGAAATAGAAGGGTAGACAAGTGGAATATTCTAGGTACTCAAGACACAGCATAGAATGAATATAGAAATCTACTGTTGGATAAACCCTAGGACCTCACCTTCTGGGAAAAGAATTCATTGTGCAACAAAATTTGCTGGGAAAAATGGATAACAATGTGGTGGAAACTAGGCATACACCAATACCTGACACTGTCCACAAGAATAAAGTCCAAATGGGTACATGATCTAGTCATAAAGATTGATACTGTGGACAAATTGGAGGAGCAAGGAGTAGTGTATTTATCAGATTTATGGAGAAGGAAAGAATTTTTGACTAAAGAGCTCGAAAGAATTATGAAGTGCAAGATGGATAGCTTTGATTACATTACATTGAGAAGTTATTGCACAAACAAACCCAATGCAACCAAAATTCAGAGGCATGTAGTATACAGGGAAAGAATTTTTGCAGCTAATCTCTGAGACAGAGGCCTCATTTCTAGAATATATAGAGAACTGAATTAAATGTACAATACAAGTCACTCCCCAAATGATAAATGGTCAAATGATATGAACAGGCAGTTTTCAGAGGAAGAAATTAAAGATATTTATAATCATATGAAAAAATGCTCTGAATCACTTTTGACTAGACAGATGCAAGTTAAAATAACTCTGAGGTACCACATCACACCTATAAGACTGGCAAACATGACAGAACAGCAAAATTATAAATGTTGAAGAGGATGTGGGAGAGTTGGAACACTAATTCATTGTTGGTGGATCTGTGAGCCCATCAAACCATTCTTTAGATCGGTTTGGAACTATGCTCAAAGAACTACAAAAATATACATACACTTTGACCCAGCCATATCGCTTCTAGGACCATATCCTCAAGAGATCATGAAAATGGGAAAAGGTCCTACATGTACAAAATAGTTATAGAAGTACTCTTTGTAGTTGGGAAAAAACTGGAAATCAAGGGGATGCCCATCATTTGGGGAATGGCTAAATAAATTATGGTATAATGATATAATGGAATACTATTGTCCTATAAGAAATGATGAACAGGAAGACTTCAGAGAGGCCTGGAAAGACTGATGTGATTTGATGTTGAACAAAAGGAGCAGAACCAGGAGAACTTTGTGCACAGTAACAACCGCAGTGTGCAAGAATTTTTCTGGTAGACTTGGAACTTCATAACGACTTAAAAAAATTCCTGATGGCCTTTTAAGGCCAAATGCCTTCCACATTCAGGGAAAGAACTATGGAAGCCAATCACAGAATGCAGCAAATCATTTTTATTGTGTGTATTATGTGTTGCTTTTTTATATGGTTTCTCTCATTCATTTTAGTTTTTCTACACAGCATGACTATAGTGAAAATATATTTAGTAGGAATGTATGTGTAGATCCTATATAGAATTGTATGCTATCTCAGGGAGGGAGTGGGGAGGTATGGGGTAGGTAGGGGGAAAAAATCTAAGTTATATGATAATGATTGTAGAACACTAAAAATATAAAATTAATAAATAAAGTCTTCATAAAAAGAAAAAAGTCCTTTTTTAAATTTCTTCCATGAATTTTAATTGACATTATCCAAGGAAGTATTTTTCTTTGGGGCTTTGTTTTTAAATGTTTTCAAATCATTCTCTTTTTCTGGATTCTGTTTTTGTTTTTCTGGCAACACCATAGCTTTATATTAAGTTGTTTTTGTTTTCCTGCGTGTGTGTGTGTGTATTTATTGTTAGTATTCTTTTTTAACTCATTCTTTCAACCTTTCTTCTTGAACATGCACTTTGTGTTTGGTCTAGGCCTTATACATTCTTAAAAATAAGTGATAGGGTCTTCCTTTGTCTTAATGGTCCTACTGCTACATTCTCCACGTTGTCTTCAATAGCTCATGAGTGGGTTAGGTTGAACTTCTGAAATCTGTGTCTAATTTGCATAATCTTACCCTGTTCTGAATTTTCCAAACTCTTGAGATTGATTTGGATTTGGTTAACACTAATGCAAGTCTGTACCTTTTGAGAGTTTTGGTAGATTGCATGGGTCCTCAGATCTTGTCACGGAGCTGGAAGTCTGTGGAGGCTTAGAATGACAAAACTATAGGTTTCTTCCCCACCCCTTTTGAGTAAGCCAGCTGCCTGGGCATTTATCAGCATGACTCACTTTGCATCTGTGGGATGAAATGATGACCCCATTCCAGGGTCAGAGTCAAAATATTGTTATTTCCTTCTCTTCCTGATTCATACTGGATTCAGAGATTCCAGTCAGGTCTAAACTAGATCCACTTTCTTTTTCATGGTAACAAGCTGAAAGGTTATTATCCATGATTAAATTTAGGTCCTCTTGGTCCAAGCTGGGTCAACAGGGTCCCCAGTTTGATGACAAATACTGTTGTGGACTGATTCCTATTTCTTCTCTCTGCATGGTACACATCATGAGGTCCAGTCCTCACTGGAGAAATGACACTCCTTGCCTCAGTACGTAATAACAGGTTATGATCAGTACATGTGTGCTCTGTGCAGCGGCCTTATCTGGGCTGCATCTCCTCAGCAGCACCCATAAATCTATGTTTATCTTTATTCTGACCTGGGAGAGAAAAAATGATGAATTGTGACTTTGAATTTATCTGTCCCCATCCTGGAACTCTTTTCTTGGTCCTTGTTAGCATAATTATGAATATAAGAATTCTCCTGTTTCTCTTAATGATTTTTGTCATGTCCTCCTTACTTCAAATGCTTCCCCATCAAATATTCTAAAATTGTTCATAATGACTCAAATATTTCTCTAAAATTTAAATATATTTTGTTGATTTTTTATGTTGTCACTTTCCACTCTGTGCCCCTCCTCCTCCAATCAACTTTACTCATGAAAAATACACAAAATGAGGTAAAAGTGATAATCAAATTGCCCATGTTTGAATGTTTACTTTTCATTCCACACTTCTATTTCATTTTCTTTGCCTGTGGACATTACCAAAAGTTCTCTCTCTCCCTTCCTCTCTCTTTCTCACACCCATTTGTACACATAGATGCATGTGCACACACATTCATGGGTGTGCACATGTGCACATACACACCACACACACACACACACACACACAGTGAATAGGTATTGAAGCCACGATTTAAGTATAGCTTTTCTGAATGTACTATACCTGAAAACTATGAAGCCACAATAAAGTAATTTTAGGGATCAATGAATACATGGACATTTCTGGAAGACAGGAGAGGAGAAATGATGGGAAGTTTCCCTTGAGTCTCAATTATATAACAGACAAAAATTTCATCATAATAGTTCCTTATACTCTCAGTTTAAAACAGTTCTGCAACCTACCTCTCTTCATTTACACCATTAACTTTTTACATAGGTAGGATTTAGGTAGTTGTGTACTCCCATGCCCTCAATTCTGTCCCCACCCCCATAATCAAATGTAAAAAAAAAAAATCTACTATCATAGGGCATTTAGCATATCCTTTCACAGAAGGGGCTTCCAACTTTGGACTCATGTGGAAAGTGTTCATGTGTGTGTGCATGCATGTGTATTCTGTCTCCAAAGGTAGGACAAATAATTTCTCACATTCTCTTTGTCATTATCCCCTATCACTGAGTAATATAGTCCTTTAAACTTCAATGTGCACATGGAGATATTTCAGGGTCAGTCATCATTCTTTGTAGTTTTCCTGTTTTGGATTATTCATACCAATATTAATGATTATGTAGCTAATCAACAGTTGATTACCTGACCTATTCTACTAGCTGGTCCTCATTTATTTATATGTCACTGCTCTGAAAACTTAAATGAATTTATTTGAAAGAAGCAAAGATGCATAAAAAATTAAATGTAGTCAAGTAATAATCCTATACTAATAGACACATCCTGATAGTGGGGAAAATAATTCCTCTTGAAGGGGTTCGGTAGATTACCCAGTTGTCTTGTTCATTGCAGATGTGTGAAACTTTTTTCCTATGCTGCATTTTTAAATCTCTCAAACGGGAAGACTTACTCTCTGCGGAGGTTTCATTGTCACAAACAAGGATCATGCATTGTACAACAGCCTATTAGTGCCCTCTATTGATGTTTCCACAGTCTAAATGATTTCAGAAAGAGAAAACACCAGTAATTTTTTATTAATGCCACACTTAAAAAATTGCTTTGTAAATTCTACAACATCCATGACACATCTTTTTAATGCTAAAAATGGTTGTCTGCAAGTGAACAGAAATAGAAAAGCAACTTTTCTTTCATCATCTGTAAGGGTGCCGTTTCTCAGAAAATTGATATGGAAAACAAGATTAACTGGTAAGTATATCTCATTAGGTATGCTCATAGATGAACACAGAAAAAAAAATATCTTCAAAATAAATAGCTGGTTAAGGAGAAGTTAGTCATAATCGACTACTGTATAACCTAGCCCAGAGATAAAATATTCACAATGAGACTGGAACCTGTAATCTTTGAAAGTATTTTTATATAATATCACCAAACCAAGGGAAATCTAAGCTTTGCCCTGCAAAGTTTATGGATGCAGCAACCATCATTGCTTTCCCTTTCAGGGACTTAAAAAAAATATTTATCCTTTTTTTTCTTCCCCTTGACATAATACAATACACTATTCTTTCCTTTGAGATTTTCTTTTTTATATTTTTAATTCTTAGACCAGATCTAAATATGGGGACTGAAATTCAGTCAAATCCAGATTATTTATTGGTAGATTGTTCATAGGGTTATTTTAGGTCAATTTTGCTTTTGAGATTTTGGATCGTTGCCCATTCTGCAAAACTGTTTGCTTACTTTGCATATTCCCCTCCTTTTATTTCATCTTATTTTTCACACAGCTTTTATCCCAGTGGGAAAGTTTCCTGTTCTAGGGAAGATTTGAGAGGGTGCAATTCACCCTAAATTGGTACTTCGCAGCTGACAGACTATCTACTTCAATTGTAGAGAGCTTTTGAGTAAAATGAAGATGAACAGAAAATGGATACAGGGAAAGTGGACACTGTCTTGTTCTTCCTTAACCTGCAGAATGTGTCATAGTAATATTTTGTTTTAAGTGAATTTGCTGATTATTCAACAAACCCATATAAAATAGTTTCAAAGGCATTCAATACAACAAAAATTTTTAATTTATTTCTTTTTCCATTTATATAACTTCAAAATTCATTTGAATATTCCCAGCTTTTGAAGTAATTCAGCCTTGCTAATGGAGACCAGACATCTCTCACAAATCCTTATGAACAAGCCGCATATGGAGGGATTGATAATCATCAGTCAAAAGCTGAAAGTGTTGTGAAGCCACGATACACACGTCACTGTCATTCTACATTCAAGCCACTTTATTTTTGTCTTAGAACTATTCAATTGTATTGAATACACACCTCTTTCAAGGGCTTTGTCAGTCCAAATTGTTTGACCTTTGGGGTAATGGCCATAACCTTTGTTTTCTTTGGGAAGGGAACTCCCACGGGACAAAACAATCTTGAATAGTATAGATTGGTCATTTAAAGCTCCGAGATATTAGACATACATTAAGTAAGTTGCCCAGAGTCACACATCCTGTATATATCAGATAAGAATTTGAACATAGGACATCCTGATTTAAAAGCTTGCTCTTTAGCCAGTGTGTTGATATAATAAAATGGTGCACGATTTTTTGAGAAAGGCTTTGCCATTCTAAAAGTAAACTTGTGACCATGGTGACAGGAAATATGGCATCCTCCCATTTCAAAGAGAAATTTCAATTTTCCTCCGTGTTCAACCTATTCAGGATGTACCTTATATATTCCTTCAATAGTTAATTATTACTCTCACTTATTTTCAACAAATATTTATTAAATGCCTACTTTATGAAATATTCCATGCTCAAGATACAAAGATGAAAGAAGACAAAATCATTACTTCAGAAAATCATTGTGTGTGCACATACATGTATTTGTGATAGTGGAAGGGCAAAGGCATGCTATGAAAAGTACAAAGAAAATTCAAGCACAGTGCTTATAAAAGATTACAGAGGGAATAAATTCTTTCTAGTCAAGGAAAATAGGGAAAACCTTATGAAAAATGTGTCCTACGAGCAAGACATTGAAGAAAAGGAAGGATTTGTAGAGTTTCAGAGGAGTCCACTGCCTTTTAGGTGGATCTAATATCCAAAGTACCCAGATGGAAAAAAGTAGGATTAAATCAAGAAATGTTCAGTTGTCTTATCTGATTGAGTTTAAAAACCCATGTGAAGAGATTAAGTTTGGGAAGAGGAGATAGAAGGGGGAATTTGCACTACAGCTGCCTTCATGACTTGTAGTTTCCTTGCTCTACTCTTGACCTACTGCTGGTCCCCTAAAATCTGTCCTAGTAAACTGTTCTGTCCACTCTCACTCCTGAAAATACTTTGCTCTGGAAAAATTAGCATAACTATTCCTAAAAAGTACATATTGATACATTGTCCTATGACTCCATTGACCATCCCTGTGACTTTTCAGATGAAAAACATCCCTCCTTCATCAACATTCCCTGATATGTTATTTTTACCTATTACATAATCCTTTTTATTTTATTTGCATAAATACAATTCTTAGTGTAGTACCCAGTGAATAGGAATCACTTAGGTTTATTATTACTATTATTATTCATTTGTTTCTTTGTTGCTTCATGAAAAAAAATTGAGACATGCACAAAGAAAGTTAAGAAATTTCAATTAAATCACCTGGGTTTTTTTTTTTTTTAATTTTCAGTAAGTTGGGAGACAAGGAGGCATGAATATCTACTGCAAGAAAAAAAAAGGAGATAGAAGATGGAATTGGGAGTATGATAAGAAAGGGGTGATTTTGGAATTATTGCTATAGTGGCTTCATTACATTAATGCAATGTCAGGTATTAACAAAAAGTCAATGAGAAGAATGGATTGCTATGTGTAACTGAAAGCTCAATGCAAAGTCAATTTACATTTTAGAAGAAGGAGCAGAAAAAAAATATTGTGGTCTTAATTCGTTCATCTTTGTAATGAGGGAGTTAAATCTCATCTATGGTCATTTTTCATTATCACTTTCTTTTATTTTTTGATTCAATACATCAAAAATATATGAGACAAAAAGACAGACTTTTCTGCAATAACTTCATTATTTATTTGCCTCAGATTTCATTTGTTATATTCATATGCTATAATTAGGTGATTATCTATGACAGGCAATGTCACAGTTGGATCAGTAAAAGTGAATACGTTAGTTTTTCTTCATTCTTCAGTTTTTCTTTCACAGAAAGACAGTCTGGTATAGTGAAAAATATATTATGAGTCAGGAGATGTGAATTCAAATACTATTAAATGGCAACATTTACTTTCTATTTAGGAAAAAAAATTGATATTCATTTAAAATTTACATTTGACTACATACATGCTGCGCTCTTCCTTTTCAAGAAATATACTCAATTCCAGGCAATTTTTATAGTACCAAATTTTATATCGGCTAACAGCAAGAAAAAATCATCTTAAAAAAAATGTTCAAAACATTCACTTTACTTTCATTGTTATGTTTACTCCATAAGCATTGCCACACACTAAGTTTAAAAGCACCAATAACTTCCCAACTTAATACTTTGGGATATAAAATTACATGTAAAGTTTATGGGCTACAGTAGAACATTAAGAATAATATACCTCTTTCCAAATTAATAGCAGTTTATGTACTATTTTTCATTGGTTGTTATTTATTGAAACCCTCCTAGCATTTCAGAGAAATTAAAAGGGGCAAAAAGTTTATTTAATAAAAATTTAGCTGTTTTAGAAATTTTAGGCTTACCTGAGTTAATCAAAAACAAAATTCATTTATCATGTTTTTAAGTATGTAATCTTTTTACTAGTTGAATTTTAAAAGAAAGATATCATTGCTTCTTCTTTGTAGTGAACATACTATACTGGGCTCTGTAATTTAAAATATGATGTGGGAGCATTTTGAGGACAAGAATTTAGTTACCAGAGAGATTTAGCTGCAAAATTCTTTCACTGACATCCTTGTTAACAACCCTGAGAATAACTGCATAAAGCTTTATTACATGTTATAGCAGTAAAAATGACTTTTTGGAGTCAAGACCTCCATTTGAATATTTACTTTGTCGCTTCTTATCCAGATGACTTTAGTAAGGCACTTTTATCTTTCTGGGCCTATTTTCTCATAAGTAAAATGAAAGGGTCAGGCTAGTTTATCTCTGAGGTCTCTTCTAAATCTAATAGCTAACCATTCCATTCTTTAAATTATAAATCTCCTTTTTAAAAAAAAACATGTCTTTTGATTTTATAAATAGCATTGACTCTCAGTTTGTAAGTTCATTTTCCCTTTAGATAATAATAAATTAATGGATTAAAAAAAGCTTTTCAAGGAATTTATTATACGACAGGTATCATGCAAAAGGTAGGAATACAATTAGAAAAAAGTAAGACGTCTTCTGATCCCAAGTAACTTAAACTCTAACAGACAGATATATATATATATATATATATATCAATATGTTGATATATATATAAATATAAATATATATATATATATATATATATACATATATATTTGTGTGAAAGTGGGCAAGGGGATGTCATTTTACACTAGGAATTCAAAAGACATGCTTAGTGGAACCATAAGGAATGTAGTGTTGATTACACATAAACACATTATATGTGTGTATGCATATATATATTATGTATATTAATTGTATGTTTGAGTTAGTAAGTGTATGTGTGTGTGCGTGTGTGTGTGTTTGTGTGTGTGTATACCTGTGGGTTAAAGTAGGAGCTCAAACTCGAAGCAAGAGATCTATTCTTAGCATGTTAAGGATTCAGATTTTAATGATAGCAGATTCAGATTCCTAAGTTACATATCACTTTTTAAAAAACTGTAATTTTCTAGTTTCAATTAGAATAAACAGCTAATCAGTAGCTTTCTGCAGGAACTTAGGTTAGATAAATAAACCATTTCACAGGAGAGCAAAGAATAGAGGAAGAGAGGAATCAGTTAGTGGAGTAAAGAATCTGAAATACAACTAGGTATAGGTGTTATTCAACAGAGAAAATATCCTCTATTGAAGGACAAGAGAGAACCAAATGATCAGGTACTCTTACAATAGTGAAAGAAGTCATATTAGACAAATATGCCAAGTGTTCTATACAAGGACAACAAATAGTTATCACAAGAATTGATGAGTACATTCATTTTATCTTGACCTTGCATAATTTATTAATATTTTATTTCTCCTTAAGTAGTGGTTGGGGACTTTCTTAGAGCATCCATGGAAAAGCAAGAGAGGAGAACTTGGAATTAAGAAGGAATAATGGGGCCATCAATATTTTGGAAAGTGTCAAAATCCAAGATCAAACTACCTTAAAAGAAGAAAGCATTCTTAGCCTTTAGAGCTAGAAAGGACTCCAGAGATTAAGATGTACAAACTCTTCATTTTAAAGAAGAAGAAACTGAGATTTCAGAAAGTTTTAGTGATTTGTCCATAGCCTTATGTAGTGAATTTCAGAGAATGGATTCAATCCCAGATTCTCAAACTCAGATTTCAGTACCTTCTGCATTATATCACACTTAGCCTCTTGTATAATTGTAATTTCTGTGACTATGTGAGAGCCTTGTGATCATGTGGGTGCCAGAATAGAGAAATACAAATGGATTGAGTCAATAATGTTGGAGGAGTTAAATAAGACATTGCCTTCCGTGAGTTATATAAATAGTATAGGTCCAAGAGAAAGGAGTCAACTCTCTGGCAGCCTTGAAAATGTTTCCCTTCTATGGAGGTTTTTCTTCAGGATAGTAGAATTATTGATAGTAGATAATAGGTTTAAGTCCCATGAGGAAAGGGAACTTACCAAAGGAAGGGATTTATATTCTTGCAGTTTCTATTATTTTCTCTTACTTTGGAGATCCAGAACTGAAACAGGGTAATATAATAAGTTTAGAGGTGATTTCAGAGATCTCAGAAAAGAGAGACAGAGACTTTCCAATACTTGTGCCCTCCTCAGTCCATAAGTGAATTTTCACTAGACAAATGTTACAAATGTATATGAGCTGGAATTTGCAAGAATATTTTGTGTTTTCCATTTTCTGTTAAGTGAAATAAAGTCTAGTTTCTCTTTAGTCTATTATAAATCTAAATTGTTGAATGGGAACTCATATATATCTCCTTTATTGGAACCTAGATATGAACAATAATTTGATTTCCTGAAGGGAAACTCTGAGGAGTGACATGAACAAAAAGAAATATATGAGAAGCTTCTAAGACTGAACTGTCTGTGAAAATGTAATTTCGCTGTTAGGTCACCAGTTGCACACACATGCACACACACAAAATCATCAAGAATTTTTAGAAGCCAAGCAGTCTGCTAGGTAAAATATGATGAGAAAGAATGTGTAAGGAGGGGACAGGGGATTGCTTTCGGTGGGTGTAGGTGTGAGTGTGGGTGTGCTGTACCAGGCTTTAGGGATTTTGTATCAGATGCTCAACTCCCCACCACCTGTGGGTGCAGAGATCCATAAGTCCCTCTGCTGCTGCCATCACTGGCCACTGATGCCATCACCTCCACTATCCTGGGGCTAGGACCAGACCTGGCCAGACCTGATGCTCCTCTTCCACGCAGGTCCTACAAAATTTTCCCACTAACCTTTTTGGCATTTGTGGGTTGACAAATATGGAAACTACCACAACAATGATTGAGTTCCCTGAGGTAAACTCTGACTGTCGGTGCTGCTGTGGTCCATGTCACACTGTGATCCATTGGTGCTAAAGACTCTTCCTATACACTTTCCAGGTTGTCCTGGGCTGAGAATTTGTTTCATTCTGTCATTTTGTATGTTATTTAGCTCTAGAATTTGTTTAGAGTGATTTTTGCAGGTATCTGGAGGGCTTTGGGAAAGAGCTCTGGGAAGTTCCTGCTTGTATTCTGCCATCGTGCTTCTACCCATGAAGATCCAGGGTTTTTTGGCAAGAACCTCTTATTTGACAAGAACTACTTTGAAATTTGAAAATCAGCCTGGTGGAAGATAGGTATGGGCTAACATCTCATACAGTATACCAAGATAAGGTGAAAATGTAGACATGATTTTAACATAAAGAGTGATGTAATAAACAAATCAGAAGACCATGGAATAAATTATCTATAAGATCAATGGATGAGGGAAGATTTCATGACAAAATGAGAGCTAGAGAGAGCACAGAAGGTAAAATGATAACTTAATCATGTTAAACATAAAAATTCCATTCACAATTAAAAGAAATACAACCAAGATTAGAAGGGACACATAAAATTGGGGGAAAATTAGAGGAAGTTTCTTGAGAAAAGGTCTTATTTTTCAAATTTATAGAGAAGTTAGATAAATTTATAAAAATGAGAAATTTCCCAATTGATAAAAGGTCAAAAGATATAAACAATCAATTTTCAACAAAACAAAGCAAAACAACACTACCAATAGTTATATTAAAATGCTCTAAATCACTAATAGAAAAATGCAAACTAAACTTTGTGGTGCCATCTATCAGACTGACTGATTTATTAGACAAAAGAAAAATGATAAGTTCTGTAGTGTAGGTGGAAGAATAGATACATTAATGCATTGGTGGTGGGTTTCTGAACTGGTCCATTCTGAAGAAAACTTTGAAACTTCACCCAAGGAGTTCTAAAACTGTGCATTCCCTTTTACTCAACAATATCACTATTAGTTCTGTGTCCCAAAGACATCAGAGGAAAAGGAAAAGATCTGATACATACAAAAATATTTAGAGCAGCCTTCTTGTGGTGGCAAAGGACTGAAAAATATGGGGAATATTCATGAGCTGAAGAATGGCTGAACAAGTTATATAGAATACTAAACCACTGTAAAAAAGGACAAAAGAATGGTTTCAGAAAAACTTCAGAAGTCTGATATGAATTGTTGAAAAGTGAAATGTGAATATTCTCCACAGTAATAGAAGTATCGTAATGATGAGCAACTGTGAAAGACTTTTCTACTCTGATTAAGACAATGATCCATGATAATTCCAAACAACTCATAAATGCTATCCATCTCCAGAGAGAGAAATAATAATATATAATGAATACATTTTATATTTTATTTCTTTGTAATATGGCCACTATTGAAATATGATTTGCCTGACTTAGCAGGTATAACAGATTATATAATATTGCTTGCCCTCTTAGTAGTTGGGGAATAAGTTGGAGATAGAGAATTTAGAATTGTATATAATATTTTAACAAATTCAAAGGTAGGAAGGGGCTTGATTTTGAGGGGAAAAGTTTTAAAACCCATCCAGAGTATTTTGTATTTGATCCTAAAGGCAAGAGAGGGCCACTTAAGTTTATTGAAAAGAAGTATGATAGCATCAGATCTATGCTTACATAATGTCATCTTTACAACTGAGTGAGTGGTGGATGGACTAGAGCAGAGAGAGTTTTGAGGCAGGAAGAACAACCAAAAGACTGTTGCAATAGTGCAGGGATGAAGTGATGAGGGCCTGCTCCAGGTTGTGCCACTGTTAGTGGTAAGTAGAGGACATATTCAATAATTTTTCCAAAAGTAGAAATGACACAACTTGATAACTGATTGGACAGAGTTGGTGAAGTTGTAAGATTTGGTGACTAAGAGGATCATCAAACCTTTGACTATAATAGAGAATTTAGGAAAAGATAAAATTTGAAGGGATAGATGAACTAAGTTTTGTTCATGTTAAATTTATGATATCCACACAGCACCCACTTTACAATGTTCAATACATAGTTGTAAATTCAATACAAAAAACTAGTTGAGCATTTACATCTGGAGAAAGAGATTTGTGCATCTTTAGCAAAAAGGCAATTGAATCCATGGATGCTGTTAAGGACATCAAATGAAAAATATCATAGAAGGAGAGAAGAGGTCCTAAGAAAATGTCCTGGAGTATAATAATGGTGAGCATGATAACCTAGATGAAAATTCAGTAAAAGAGACTGAGAAATAGTCAGATGGGCAGGCAGAAAAGCAATAGTAAGTAGAGTCACAAAAGTCTAGAAGAAAGAAAGTATTGAGATTTTTAAGTACTGTCATTAACAATATTGAAGGCTACAGAGAAATTAAGGAGAAGAATTGAGAAAAATATTAGAAATGACAGTTAAAGTATCACTAGTAACTTTAGAGAGATTCTTCTAAATTCTCTATCATTTCTTACAAAAATCCTTGAAATATTGAAATATTTAACATTATTCGAAAGGATGTTCTGTCACACAAATTTCCATATACAATTTACCTTTTTAAAAATATTTTCCATGTATGTGAAATGATTGACTCTCAGATAATACTCATCATGAAGCCTCAAGGAGGCAAAATTTGAGACTGGAAGAAGGGTACCATAGCTTTCATTAGGTAAAATACTGAAATGTAAACCTCTTTTGAAATTCTGTTTCACTCTCTGCTCTCTTCTAATTACTTTAAAAACTTCTGAATAGGCACAATGATTTTGATGCCTCTCTCCCTTAGTCCCATCACAACATTTAATTTCCACAAGTTATTTTGCAGTGTGATGGTATTTTGAAATTCTTAAAACTGACTGAATAAAATGAAAGCATCTTTTTTGATTCTTATTAATTTTTGGATCTCACGAGGCTGCTTTTGTGTTTTTACATGTAAATGATCGACTTGAATAATTGCATGTACATCTCTAAATGCTGCCTTCTCAAAAGATGACATAAACTAATCTGGAGTTTCTTTGTTCTTATTGTCTCCTCTAAAACATTTATTTGATTCCCTCTTTATTTTTAACTCTAGTGGTGCTGAACAAAGTAGAATCAAATTAGTGCTCATATGACTTTCTAAAAACATATGTTTGCTTTAAAGTTTCTCTTACCTACATTGTAACATACAAATCACATGGTGTTTGGATTCTGTTTTGTTACACAATTGTTAATATCATTAGAGTAAAGTTACAGCCAAAGTATATCACAGAAAGAATAATAGGTAATCTCAATCCCAACTTGTTCCATCATTCAGGAATCCTCTAAAAGTCTAGTAGAAAAGGCACTAGATTTGTCAACAGAGACATTGAATTTAAATGTTGACTCTAACATTTACTTTTATGATTATAGGATTAGAACAAATAACTTGCCCTCACTGAGTCTCAGTTTCTTTTTCTGTTAAATAAAGGTGCTTTATATAATTTTGATGTCAATTAATTTTAATTCAACAAGAGTTTGTTGTATTCATATTCTGTCTTAAGTGCTATGCTGGCCTAGGGACTGTGTCTTTTGGAGGCAACGACTTCCCACAAGCGTTTAAATACTAGTGAATGGAAGCAACATATACAGAAATTAGTAAGTCAAACTTTAAATGCAAAATTATTTCTTGAGGGATGGAAGAGGAAAGCAGTAACAACTGGCATGATGAGACTCTGTATAAGATATAGGATTTATCTTTAGGAGAAAATGAGAAGGAAGTCCATTTCAATATAAGAAACTCCTCTTCAAAGGCAAATATTTAATGGCATTTCTCAGATGGAGCCTGGGAAGATTTCCATTTGCTTGGAATATAGAATAAATGGGAGCAATATATGAAGTCAGTCTTATAATTTCATAGATAATACTGATTATCACCCTAACAGAGTGCTTTTGTGGAGAGAGAAGGGCAACACTACAGATTTTGATTAAGAAAAAATTTCCACATCTTAAGTAAAGATATATAGGATAAACATTCAGGTACTAGATATCCTATTGAGCCAGACATTTCCCCATAATATCTCAAAATTAAAAAAATTGAAATCTAACCAACAATGTTTCAGATATGGAACCATTTCTGAACAAAAGGGGAAAGTACAACTGTTCTGTCTCTTTAATGCTGTGACCCACATGATTCATTTGGAGAACTGTGACCATACTTTATTCATTTGCAGGTCTAAAAAACTGTAAGTCCCTATAATACCCAAAGAGCTTGTGATAGATTCACTTGGAATCTTGAACTTTAGAATACAAAGGATCTCATTTCCAACCTTTGTAAGACCTCTGATGATTGAAAAAAATCTTTTAATAAAGCTTATTTTAAGTTTTGGGTTTACTCTTTTTTTCTCCTTCCTTATTTCTCCCAGTAGCATAGCAGTTAGTTTATAAGAAATCACTTATTTAGGGAGTAATTTTGGCTAATGTAAACAATTACATGAAAAACATAATCTGATTGCTTTCAATAATGTCTAGTGACTTAAGGTAATGTTAGTTCACTGTCTTCATGCAATATCTACCTGTTGGATTTAATTCTTCCATTTGGGGATACATGAACTGAGTCTCATCACTAATCCATATTAAAACAATACAAAATAAACATGGTGATCATGACATTCATAGATTTCTTCTATTTCTAAACTTAATTTGAATATGCTAAAATTATTCAATTTTATGTGGTATAATTTCAAAGATGCCTACCCATTCTAGTCATCCCCTTCCAGATATAATTCAAGGTGCTGGTATTCTTGTGAAAAATATGGCACCCAAAACTGTGAATATTATGCTGAAAGTATATTTATATGGAAGAGTTCAAAGAAACCATTTTGTCCATTTTTGGACATTATATAACCTATTAATACAGTCTAATGTTAACTTGATTTTTTGTAGTTATATGCATACTATTAAATTACTTTGAGAGGCAATTAAAATCCCTGAGACTTTTTCCCCACTGACCATTTAACAAACTTGCTCAACCCTCCTCTATACTTTTGGAATTCATTTTATTTCTTGTGAGGTACAAATTTTTGTGTTTAGCAAAATTTATCCCATCCTGTTGATAGTGATTTGTAGTTTGATGCACCACTGTACATCAGTGTGTGTTTTAGGCAGCCACTAAAATGAACAATGAACAATGCCCAAGATTAAATACAAGGGAAAATGAAGGCTGAGTTGCCTTTAAGAAATTGTAACATGCTTTCAAGTCAAGTTATATACACAGATGTCTCAGTTCACAGGTGGTAAATGCCAGCCAGTCAGAAGGAAATAAGAAGGGAAACATACTTTGGTGGCACTGGGTACAGGACCCCTGCGTTACTCATATGTTGTTTCAGGTTGCAAGCCTGTAAAATCAAGGACCCTGACATACACAGGAGGACCTGCTATCACAGGTTCTTTGATCTGCTTTTCTATAAGCAATGAAATTTGAGAGATCAATAATCATTTTAATCAAGCACATGTGTCATTCACTTCGTTCAAGGGAAAACATCAGCACCCAGAACTTCAGAGAAAATACAGAGAAATCAAGATCAGCAAAGAGTGCTTCTAACTGTATGACTACAAGCAATGTATACATCACAGAGCAGCATACTGATTCAACTGTCTGACCATAGTTACCAGAAAGAAAGAAATACCAACATTTGGGTTTTCAGAACTGGAGGGGGGGGGAGTTGCTTAGTGGCTTCCCAGAGTCTAAACTTAAAAATAAATATTCTTCCAAAACCTATGTCCCAAACTATGTCAAAACTATTTCAAAAATTGTCACCTCAGAGTACTTACACATTTTTTGAACAAGAGTGCATTACAACCCTTGAGAATCAATGCCTCATTAAAAATTAACAAAAGATATGCGCCTCCCCAAATCAAGATTTCCTTGATGGGCAGACCCATTAATGAATGGGACAATCAATAAACTCTCATAGTTGCACTGTAAGCCCTAGGTCAAAATTCCAGGGCAATGAGGAAGATTATCATACTAGAGCTCACAGTCACAGGGAAGTGGGAAACCTGGTTATAATTCCAAAGTGCAAAAGAGTGCCTGTGTTTGCTTATAAACCAGTGCATAAGCCAAGCAAGCAGTGTCCATATCTCTACTTAGATACTAATTTGGAAGAGCTTAAAAAATTAGCCTTGAAAACAGGTCCACTAAAAATCTGAAGTTTGATATAATGCTCCCTCCTCTTAGTTAACATTTCAATTTCTTTAATATCAAGTTAAAAATAAAGAAATAGGCTGTAAAATGAGCAAACAAAAACAACAAAATGATCATAGAAATTTACTATGGTGACAGGGAAAATCAAAAGACAAATTCAGAAGAGTGAAATTTCAAAACAGCTGCAATCAAAGCATCAAAGAAAAATGTGAATTGGCATCAGAGCAAAAAAGGAATTCCTAGAAGAGCTAAAAATGGATTTTAAAAATCTAATATCAAAATTAGAGAAGAAGCTGAGAAGAGAAATGAAATTAATGCAAAAGAATCATGAAAAAATAAGGTTCAATAGCTTCTTACAGGAATCACAAAAAAATGGGGAAAGTTGACCAGAAATTTACTGAAGAAAACAACTTATTAAAATCAGAATTGGACAAATGGAAAAAGGGAACCAAGCACTCATTGAAGAAAATGAATCCTTCAAAAATCAGAATTGGGGAAATGGAAGCTATTGGCTCCATGAAACATTAAGAATCAATTAAGCAAAATGAAAAAATAGAAAATGTGCAATATTTCATTGGAAAAAATACTGTCAGGGAAAAAAGACTGAGGGGAGAAAATTTAAAAATTATAGGGCAACCTGAAATTTATGAAGAAAAAAACCCTAAAAATAGCATTGCAACAAATTATCAAGAAAAACTGCCCTAATATTCTAGACCACTTGATAAAATAGAAATCAAAATAATCCACTTATCACCTCCTGAAAGAGATCCGAATGTGAAAACTTCCATGAATATCACTGCCAGATTCCAGAGTTCCCAGGTCAAAGACAAAATACAGCAAGTACAGAGAAGCAAACAATTCAAGTATTGTGGAGACACAATCAAGATAAAACAAAATTCAACAGATTCTACATTAAAAGAACAGAAGGCTTTGCATATCATCCTTGGGAGGGCAAAGGAAACAGACTTACAATGAACTATCTACCTAGTAAAATTTAATATAAAGCTCTGAGAAAAAATGGATACTTCATATATTTTCAAGAATTTCTAATGAGCAAAAATTTGATTCTCAAATAAAATTCAATACAAGCCAAAAAAAATGGAAAGGGGAAGATAAACGGAAAAGAAAAATCAAAAGGGATTCATATAGGTTAAACTGTTTGCATTCCTACATGGATTGATGGTGATTATAACTTCTGAGAAATTTTATCAGTATTAGTGCTATCAGAATGAATGTACATAGACTGAGTTGTGAATTGACTATGATGGGATGACATTCAAATAAAATTAAGCAGCATGAAATGGGGTGCATTGGAAGAAAGAAGAAGGGGGAGATAGAATGGAGTAAATTATCTCACAGGAAGGAGGTGCAAAAGAGCTTTTAGAGTGGAAAGGAAGGTATTGGGGATGATGAGTAGCAATTGAATCTGACTTATCAGAATTAGCTGAAAGAGGGAGTAATATAAGTACTCAGTGAAGTATAAAAAAAAATCTTTCTTAGATCACACACAGGTGAGGAGGAAGATAAGAGAAGAGGGGCTGATAAAAGGTAATGTAAAGTGGGGGAAGTAGTGGTTAGAAGTTAGGGCAAAAGACAGGAATATAGAGAAACAGAGACAGAGACAGACAGACAGACAGTTTATAAATATAGGGAAATAGGATGAAAAAAAAAAACAGAGTTTTAAATTAATTTTGAATGTTAATGGGATGAACTTGCCCATAAAATGGAAGTGGGTAGCAGAGTGGATTCAAAACCAGAATTCCTTAATATATATTTTTACATCAGAAAAAAAACCGAACATTTTAAAAAGAGAGACAAAGTAATAGTAAGGGACTGGAGCAGAATCTATCTATTATGCTTTAGCCCAAATCAAAACAACAACAGAGGTGGCTGTCATGATCTCAGAAAAAGCAAAAGCAAAAGTTGGGCTAATTAAAGGAAATGAAGAAAGAAAGTACATCTTGCTAAAAATATCATAGGCAACGAAGTAATAACAATATTAGATATGTATACACCAAATGGTGTAGCATTCAAAATCTTGAAGGAAATGTTAAATAAGGAAATGATAGACAATATTGGAGGATACATAGTCATTTTTACTAGCAATGGACCTTAAGTTTCCCCACTCAGAACCAGATATATATAGCCAAAAATAAAGAAGAAAGAAGTTGTGATGAAGCAAATTTCAGAAAGTTAAAAAATTATGGACCACTGGAGTAAATAGGATGGAAATAGAGAGAAATACACCTTTTTTTCCCTCAATGGCATATGGGCTACAGAAAAACTGATTACCCCCCAGGGATCTTCTCTCCACTCTCATCCCCTGGCCTGGATTTGGGGTACTGCTCCCCCTCTCTTCCCAGGGGTCTTCTTGCTGTCCCCTTCCCAAAAGCCTCACAATTTCAGAAAATTAATTAAATCAATTAAATTTAAAGCATTCTTTTCAGATCATGATGCATTGAAAATGATATTTAGTAAAGAGCCATGGAAAGATAGATTAATATACCTAGAAAATAAATAACCTAATATTAAAGAATGGGTGGATCAAAGAAAAAATAATAAAAGAGCCAATTTAATCAAAGACAATGAAGACAGTGAGAGAAGATATCAACATTTATGGAATGTAGCCAAATAATAATTAGGGGGAAATAAAAATAAAGTCAAAAGCAGATCAATGATATAGTTATGCAAATTTTAAAAAAGCTAGAAAAAAGAACAAATTAAAAATCCCCATTTAAACAACAAACTAGAAGTTTTGAAAATGAAAGAAGAGATTTTAAAAAAATTGAAAGTAAGAAAATCATTGAACCAATAAATAGAAGTCAGAGCTGCTTTTATAAATATAGATCTATGGTTAGTTTGATTTTTAAAGAAAGAAGAATACCAAATTGCTGATATTAAATGAAACAAAATATTTCATTATGAGCTACTTTACCAAGTCTTATGCAATAATTCTGACAATCCAAATGAAATAGCTATATATTTACAAAAAATATAAAGTGATCAGATCAAGGGAAGAGAAAGTAGATTACTTAAATTATTTCACCTAAGAAAATTAAATTGAATAAGCTTCAAGGAAATCCATAAGAAGAAAATTCCAGGAAAAGATGAATGCAGTAGTGAATTCTACCAAATATATTTTTTTTTTAAAAAAAGAAAAGTTAATTCCAACACTATAGAAACTATTTGGAAAAATAGACAAATGAATCCTATCAAATTAGTTTTACAACATCATTGTGGTGCCTATACCTAAACTAGGAAGAGCAAAAAGAGAACAAAAATTATAGACATATTTTCTTATTGAATATTGATGCAAAAAAAAAAAAAATCAAGGAAAGCTCCAGGAAGGAGACTACAGCAATATATCACAAGGATCATGATAAGGTGAGATTTATACCAGGAATGAAAAGCTGGTTCAGTATAAAGAAAACTATCAACACAATTGTCCATATCAGTGATAAAACCAACAGAAATATTGTGATTATCTCAACAGAAGCAAGAAATAACTTTTAGTAAAATATAATATTCATTCTTAATAACACTAGAAAGCATAGGAATGAAATAACTTTCTAAAATAATAAATGTTGTCTATCTAAAACCATCAGCAAGCGTTATATAAAATGTGAATAAGTTGATACTCCCCAATTAAATCAAAGATGTTCATTGTCACCTCTATCAACTAATATTGTATTAGAACTGTTAGTTTTAGCTATAAGAAAAAGAAAAGAAATCAAAGGTATTAGAATAGGCAATGAGGAATTATAAGCATCATTTTTGCGGATGGTATGATGGTATGGTTAGGGGATCCTAGAGAATCAACTAGAAAAGCCCTTAGCAAAGTTGCAGAATATTAAATAAGCCCACATACATCATCAGCATTTTTATATACCACCAACAAAACCCAGGAGCAAGACACAGAAAGACCAATTACATTTAAAATAATTGTTAGACAGTATGAAATATTTGGGAGTCTACCTGCCAAAATAAACCCAGGAATTATTTGAACAACATTACAAAACACTTTTCACATGAATAAAGTCAGATTTAAAAAATTGGAAAGATATCAATTCCTGATGATTAGGGTAAGGTAACATAATAATGAAAATTCTACTTTATTTATTCAGTACTATACCAATCAAGTTATCAAAAATTATTTTTAAAGATAGAAGAAACATAACAAAATTCAGCTGGAGAAACAAAAGTTCCAGAATTTATTGAATTGAAAAAAAAGGAAATGAGTGCAAAGGAAGGTGACCTAGATGTATGATATCTAATAGTATATTATAATGTGGCAATCATCAAAACTATTTGGTAGTGCCTAAGAAGTACTGGTGCATCAGTACAATAGATTAGGTACACAAGACACAATATTCGATGACTACAGTAATTAACTCTTTGATAAACTCAAAGACTTCAGGTTGTGGAATAAGAACTTAACTGTTTGACAAAATCTGCTGGGAAAACTGGAAAATAGTATGGCAGAAACTTGGCATACACCTACATTTTACTCAATGTAAGGTCAAAATGGGTACAGGATTTACATATAAAGGCTGATACTATAAGCAAATTAGGAGAGGAAATAATAGTTTAACCTATGAGGTCTATGGAGAAGAGAAATTTTTTGCTTGATAATTTCATGAAAGATGATGTCTAGGCTCTTTTTTTGATCATTACTCTCAGGTAGTCCCATAATTTTTAAATTGTCTCTCCTGGATCTATTTTCCAGGTCAGTTGTTTTTCCCATGAGATATTTCACATTCTCTTCCATTTTTTCATTCTTTTGGTTTTGTTTGGTGATTTCTCAGAAAGTCATTAGCCTCTCTCTATCTGTTCCATTGTAATTTTGAGAGAACAATTTTTCTCAGTGAGCTTTTGAACCTCTTTTTCCTTTGGCTAATTCTCCTTTTGAAAGCATTCTTCTCCACATTGCCTTTTTGAACCTCTTTTGCCATTTGAGTGAGCCTATTTTTCAAGGTGTTATTTTCTTCAGCATCTTTTGGGGTCTCCTTTAGTAAGGTATTGACCCATTTTTCATGCTTTTCTTGCATCTCTCTCATTTCTCTTCCTAGTTTTTCCTCCACCTGTCTAACTTGATTTTCAAAATCCTTTTTGAGCTCTTCCATGGCCTGAGCCCATTGGATATCTATTTCAGATGTTTGGGTTACAGAGGCCTTGACTTCTATGTCTTTCCCTGATGGTAAGCATTGTTCTTCCTCATCAGAAAGAAAAGGAGAAAATATCTGTTCACCAAGAAAGTAACCTTCTATGGTCTTATTTTTTTCCCCTTTTCTTGGCATTTTCCCAGCCAGTTACTTGACTTCTGAGATTCTTCTCCACCCCCACCTCACTAGTGCTTGGACTCTGAGATTCAAATGCTGCTTTCCAGCCTCAGGGCTTTCAGCATGGGGTGTGGCTACTATTCAGTGTGAGATTAAGTTCAAGGTCAGCTGCTTGGTTGGGGGCAGGGCCACCTCATGGGTCTCAGTTCCCTCAGGGGATTTATGCAGAGATCTTCAACAATGGATCAGAGCTCCTGTCTACCTTGGGAGCCTCTGTCCTCTGCTTCCCCCGTTGTTGTCTCCTGAGGAGTCCTGAGCCATGGAGACACCCTGCTCCCCTTGGTCAGCTAAAAAGAGTCCCTCACTGACCTTCGTGGCCGCTGGAAATTCTGTCTCTGAAGCCTGTTCGGATCTGCTCCTCTCAGGGCCGCACGGCCAAGGCAGGGCTGGGTTGCATTAAATTAAAAATGTTTTGCAGCAACAGAAAGAAGGCCGCCAATATTAGGAGAGTAGAAAGCTGGGGAAAACTTCATAGCAGGTTTCTTTGGTTAAAAGCCTCATATATTGAATATATAGATACCTGAGTCAAATTTACAGGAATGTAAGTCATTGTCTATTGGGTAAAATGGTTAATGGGTAGGAAAAACTAATAATCAGATGAAGAAAGCAACACCATCTATAGTTACAAGGGGAAAATATCTAAATTACTGCTGATTAGAGTAATGCAAATTTAAACAGCTGTGAGGTGCCACCAATCAGATTGGCTAATATCACAGAAAGGAAAAATGACAAAAGTTGGAGGGGCTGTGGGGAAATTGGGACTCCAATGCAATGTTAATGGAGTTAGGAATTGATTCAAACCACCATGGAAAGCAATTAGGAACTATTCCTGAAGGGCTATAAAAGCGTGCGTACGCCTTGACCCAGCAAAACCACTACTACGTCTGTATCTGAAAGAGATTTTAAAAAAGTTAAAAGACACATATATGCAAAATTATATATAGTAGCTATTTTTATGGGAGGATAGAATTTGAAAGTGAGAGGATTTCTAGAAATTGGGGAATGACTTAACAACTTGTGGTATATGATAGCTACTGAATACTATTGTGGTATAAGAAATGATAAGGAGGACGCTTTTAGAGAAATTTGGAAAAGCGTTCATGAAATGATACAAAGTGAAATGAACAGAAATAGGATAACATTGTACACAATAGCAGTAACATTGTGTTATGATCGTCTGTGAGTGACTTAGCTATTTTCATCTATATAATGTTCTAAGACAATTCTAAAGGACTTATTACGAAATATGCTGTCCACCTCCAGAGAAAGAAATCATGGAGTCGGAACGCAGTTTGAAGCCATTCATTTTTTAGTCTTTCTTGTCTTTATTTTCTTTCACAACATAACTAATATGGAAGCATGCTTTGCGTGACTGAATAATGTATTACCTATACCAAAGTGTTTGCCATTTCAGGGAATAGATAAAGTACAGAAGGACAGAAAATTCAGAGCTTAAAATTGTTAAAAAAAAATTAATGTAAAATTGATTTCATCTGTGATTGGGAAGAATAAAATACGGTTTAAAAAGACATAAAGAAGATGTTTTGAAAAACGATCTTTAAGAAGAAATAAACTGTGGGATGGTCATGTTGGAAGAATGATGGAAATCAGATTAGTATCCTGCATGCTGTTCTGATACCTCCATAAAACCAAGGTGCCATAAGGAATGGATAGAGTCCCTGTAGAGGATTTAAGGGAGGAAGTGGACCTAAATTGCGATGACAAAGATATGGATAATTTATAACTTACCTCCACATGAATGAGATCACAGGACCATTGCTTAGAAATATAATACTGAATTATATTGCATTAGTAAATTTAATCCTATTATTTTCAGTCCATCAGTGTAATTTACCAAGGTAATATTGAATTCAGATACTGTCACTTAATATATTAGCTACTCCTCCTAAATTTTTGAATTTCAAAGTTATTAAAATATTACAAAGGTCAGGGCTAATAATATAGATATGAGATATTTCTCTAATAGTAGGCACACTTTATATTTTGATAGTGATTCTTTTTTTTTTGAAAAGTTCTTTCCCATATATTACTAACTAATTGTACTTAAAATAACTAAGATAATCCTTACAGGGCAGATATTGCAACACCCAATTTAAAGATGTAGAATCTGAGCTTGAAGAAATTAAGTGATTGAACACCCAGCAGGTAAGTGTTAGAACTAGAGTAGTATTTCTTCACTTATATTTCAAGATCCATAAAATTATGCCTTATAGACAAATTCATACATTTCACAACACTCTTTGGAGGATTTAGAGTGATCTTTTTCAATTCGTTGGACCATAGTATCACAAGATTCAAAGTTGGAAGACATCATAGAGATCACTTAGACAAATATGTCTATTTTACAGATGAAGAAATTATTATCTAAAGAGGAAAATTAATATGATCAGCAAGTTAGTAGACATTATGGCCATGACTGATATCTTGGCCCTCTGACTTTAAGTACAGTACTCTCTCCCAAACAAGAATTTTTTTTTTATTTCATCATATCATTCAGCTCATATTCCATCTTTTCTGTAAGAATATAATAAAGGAAATTACCAAATAATTAAAATTTAAATACTAATGGCATTTTACTAATGAAACAAATAGTCTCAATCCTATAATGAAGGAAATATTGTTAGTCTGACATGATTCATAATTAGTGAATGCATGCTGATTCTTAGTAATGCTAGTTTTATCATTGCTGTTTAGTTCAATACCGCAGAGCTGGGCTTCTATATCTCCTTCTTCAGGTTTCTAAGGGTAACAGTAAAAAAAATATAACATTGATATTATCAGATTGAGCTCCTAGAAATTGTAATCTCACTATTAAGTCTCAGCAACACCTCAGTTCCATTTAATCATTTAACATTGATTTACTTTTGAAAAGCAATGCTTCACACATATAACAAGCAAAAGAATTACACTAAGAACATTCGAGGAGTATAACTGAGACAAAGTTATGGTTTTGGAAGATGTCCTCAACTCTGTTTTGGCAGTTGAAACTCATATGAAAGATTTCTCTTAGCCATCTAGTAGCAGACTAGAATCAGTTCTAATTGTCTTTGATATGCTTCATTGTTTGAGTAACTTCGATTACGTCATAATGTTTCTTCAGTTTTTCTCACATGGTGAGATATTTTCAGAAGTACCCTGTGCATTTGGCAGTCTGTATTGCATCAGGTATTTAGATTAAACACTCAGAAATGAAATGAAATGCTCTATTCTTAATTTTGTATAATCAATATAAATTTCAATCTCATATATCTTTAGTTCCTGTGGTTTGTCTTTTCCCCTCTTTTTGAAAACAATACAAGGTTCATTCATCATCAAGTTTCTGGCACAAACCCATTTCTACTGTATCTCTTTGCTCAAAAATAACTGACATTGATTTTATATCTAAAGTGAATATTTTTAAGTAAGCATCTTGAGATTTAGACTCATTAAAAGAATTAAGAAATCATTGTATTACGCATTTTAATGTTTGATTTCTTTTTAGCCACCCTGTTCTTTGTTTTCCAATTTATAGTCACTTTCCTTAATGCAGAAGGTAGGAAATAATAAATGTTGATTAATTTGTTTTCATTCTGCCACATGTTAGCATTATATCCTTTCTGCCAAGTAGCAGGCCTCTCTCTGGCTCTTCTTGCTCTGAATATTATTTCAAGAAAGCCCCTTTTATTGTCCTTAGCACCATTTGCAAGATTCACCACATTCTAGTCTTTTGCTTTCTTGGCCTAGCATATAGGTATATACCACACTTTTTTAAGCACACTGAATATGTCAGCCAGTTTTCTTATTTTCTCTCTTTCTTTTTCTTACCTACTCAGGAAAGCTTACCTTTTTGACAGACCAAAACTGAGGTTCACCTGATATTAGAGATAAATGTAATTCGAAAAAATAGAATCAGTTCTTAAAATTAGGGAACTCTGAGGAATCTAAAGAAAAAAGATGAACTATTGAATGTGCTTCTTAGAAAAAAAAAAAAGCTTATACTCGGTACCCAAAGAATGCAATTATCATATTGTTCAACATCCATATTAGAGGTCATAAGATAGGCTTTACTTCCTAAATCCATTATAATTACAGAAAGTGAAGAAAGATTAGACTAAAGGATGAAAAGAGACTGGAAGATCTTGATAATAAAATGTAAATTAAAAAGTAAATGCAGCTGGATATAGATGGACTATATCAGTAATAAGAAAATGATAGCTTTCCAGCTTAATTTACTTTGACAAGCATTTGTATGTGTTTTGTGGGAGTATAGTCTAAATACCTTATTAGAATATGTATCTCTTTGCTGCAGCTTGCTTTATCATACCTGTTTATAAAATGCTTCTGGGAACAATTTGTGCCTAACTGCATTTTCCGTTCGAAAAAAAGAAAGAAAAATACATTTTCAGAACACAATTTCTCTGCTTATTTTTTATAAGAAATGAAACTGTCAAATTACTAAGTCAATCAAATGCAGAAATAGTTTAAATTAATGAATGTTATTACTTGCTTTTTCTTTAATAACCCTATTGACAAGCTTTTTAAAGAAAATTATGGTTATTATAGAAAACTACATGAATTATAAGAATTTATTTTTTGAATCAAAGTTGAATTTCCTGAAGGACTGATTGTAGAATGAAAAAATTAAGTTCAACTACTTAGCTACTTATGAAATATGAATAAGAGATTCATAATTATGATTCTATCATTATATAGATAATATGGTGCAGTAGAGTGATCACTAATCATAGTTCCATGAGACCTGGTTTTGAATTCTTTCTCTTATATGTAATAGCTTAATGACTTTGAGTAAATTACTTAACCTCTTTAAATGACACATGGTTAACTTTGAAATCATTACGTAGCTTTGAATTATTATTACTATTTCTTTTACTGCAAATTATGAGCAACACTTTACATAGACAAGTTTCACTTTTGAGAGATTCTTGTGAATAAGTTTTTGGATCATGATCCTACCCAAGATTTCTATAATAACATAAATTTGGACTCATTTTTGTCCCACTTGGGTCTTACTCTATGTGGTGATAGAGATATCCTAACACATGTTTTACCCTCTAATTTCCCATAAGTGTAAATGCTAGTTGTGGTTGATTCAGGGAAATAATGGCTCCAGCTTACATACGAACAATTTTCATGTATTTAATGAGTAGATCATGATGTAGAACTCAGAGGCAGAAGACAAGTCAGAACCGACGTACTCTGGCTAAGTGGATATCTGTTTGTTAATCTGTTTGTTAACTCATTTTGTTCCATTATTGAACATCAATTACCAGGAAAAAGACCTGATTCCGACCCTGTCCAGAACACCCTGGTAACATTATCCTTGAGGTTACACATAGCTTTTTTCATACAAACTCGTATCTTGTTGAAGGGGTAAGGGGTATTTAGACAAGACTAGAACCTCTGGTGTGAGGGCTTGATGAACCCCTTTCTGGGGGATTAATTTAACTTTGATATGGACCTGTCACCCAAATCTCACCTATGACTACAAGAAGCTGCAGAATATGCAGTGGCTACACCACAGTAAAACCATCTCCACAGACAGGTTAAAACAAGTTGAGGGTTATTGATTGAACTCAAAGCTATCAGTGAGTTAAGGGGATATCTACCCCAATCATGTAAAGACTTCCTCCAGCAGAATGGGGCAAATAGACATCATACCGGGATGTCCTTAGTCCTCTTCAATAACAAAGGATGAACTACAGCAACATCTGTAGACAAAATAAAAAATGTGCCTGGAATTTCTATGCATCATAATAATGACATGTTGAATACAGAGAAGTATTTGGCCTAATAAAATGTGTGTAACAGAAAGAATTATAAAATAGAAGAATCTATAAACAATTGAGACCATTTCTTTCCCTTTTGCTTAGTCTTCCATCCTCCTCAGGGACATCTGCATTCCTCAAAATTCATAAATCTCCCCTAAGATTAAGTTTGGGGGAAGAGTTCAAATGAATTTTTATCCAATATTCAATCAATCTTAATCAAAGAATAGAATAGATTCAATTGTCCTTTATGAAAGTATCCACATTTATTGTTTTTCTTTACTGAGCTTTGTTCTGTCTTTGATGTCTAATATCAAGAAAATGCAAGGAAACTGGACAAAATTCTGCTTAATGGGAGGCTATGGAAATAGAAATTATAAAATATTTTCCTTTAATTCCTATCTATTTAGTTTTTAAAATTCAATTTCTCATATATCTAAGATATATAAAAATACAGATTGTCAAGAACACTGCCTCTCTCACAATACATTGCTAACTTTAGCCAAGCATTTATTTCTATTTTGTCTTTCCTAATTTTCTTAAGAATGTTTTTGTTTCTGAAAGTATAATCTTTCTCCTATAGACTTATGATTTCTGATCATCTATCTATATCCTAGACAATAACAGTTGCCCAGCTTTCTGCATTTATGCATTGTCAATCCCAACTAGTCCTTACTGGGACGATTTTCATGTATCTTTTGTTTGTAGGTTTTTGGCCTAACTCTATCTAGAGGTGCTTAAATGTCCTATAAGAAAGACAAGTCCTTTCAGTCTCAGCTGAGAACTTCTTTGGTCTTAGTTTCCTCAATGATATAAAGAAAGCCCTCAAAAGAAACTCGTTCACTAAACCTGGTTCTGGATAACAGATGATGAAACATACTTCTTCCTTTTAAAATCTGCAGTGGGGAGAGTGAAGAGACTATGGGAGAGAAATCTTATATGCACTACTAGACACTCATTTTATTGATCTATTTAATAAAGAAGAGTTTAATAGATGGGAAATGGAATGCTGAAAAAGTGATGTGACATAAAAAAGTCATCAAATACATTTTAATTGCAAGAAAAAAATAATAAAATATTAGTTCTTATATTTTGAAGTTGGTATAATGAAAATTCTCTCTATATATATATGTATATATATAGGTTGTATCTGTATCTACAGTTATGCCTATATATATTATATATATATATATATATATATATACATACATACATATATATATACTTAAAAAGAGGTTTCACCTCAACCCTCTGCTAGACTCCAATTTTACACTAAATGAATATTTAGTCCAACAATAACTATATTTTATACTAGAAAGACAACTAACACAATAGTTTATGACTTCTTAGAGCTTTAAGAAAGTCAACCTAATGATTAGTCTTGGTGTTGCTGAGGTGGCAAAGGGACTTGTGTCTTTCTTGTTATCTGTTACTCGTTGATTTTTGTCAGCCTCAGCTGCCTTCATGTATTGAGTCCCTGTCCCATGACTATACCTGTTAATATGTGTGTATATAACCAAAAGACAAAAGCAACGTAACAGAGGAGGTGACCCAGTTTACCCTGCTCTCTCAACCAACGTGTCCATGCATTGGAATTCATGTGTGTAACTTATTTCCTGGATACTATGTATTACAGTTTCCTTATGGAATCATAGCCTCTTGATACTGCAATTTAAAAATACTTTTAAAATAAAATAAAAAGGGTTGAATAGTATGATTTTAAAGAATACATCATTTACTTAATGTAGGTATCCCTTGTATCAAATCAGATTGCAATCCTTTAGCTGTTAAGTTACATAGTTATCAAGAATTTTTATGTCAAAAAATGTATCATTCTTCTGCCAATCTATTAATGATCTCTGTGGACTGGAATGAGGTAGACACAGGTCCAAATCCCACCTTTAACATTTGCTATTTGTGTAATGTTACAAGGCAAATTATTTCATTTATCTGATCCTCAGTTTCTTCATTTTAAAAATAGGGATACAAATAGTATTTATTTCATAAAACTGTTGTAAGAATAAAATAAAGTTAATATTTGTAAAGTGCTATATAATACTAGCTATTAATCAACCCATGCCTGAAGCAATAATGTTTTACTGATGGCATAGAAAAAGTAAGGTCACCTCCATGCTACAAGATCTCAGTCTTGGAGCAAAACTTCAATGGAGTATGTAAATCTATCACAGTCATTAAAAAAACTAAAAAATCATTTTTCTGTTACTTTTTTTCTATAACAGAATGAATGCAATCAGGTATCCTCTCTGTGCTTTGTATTCTCCAGTTTTTGAGGGCATTATAGCTAAAGGGTAGCTACTCATATTCACCCACTCATGATTTGCATCTTTAGTCCTTTTGAAGAGAATTGAGTAGCTTAAAACCATGTATACAGTAACAGCTATATCTGACTAGTGTGCAGCTCTTTCCCAACCTTTCTTTATTCAGGCAATATCAAAGAATTTGCATTTAAATGGACACAATTTCAAAGTTATTTTAAAGGCAGAAATTCTGTTGGTTAGACTGAAATGTGATGAATTACTTATGGAAGCTAAGGGCATTCATTATTGCAACTGGGAAACTATTTCAAAGAATGTCCTTTGGTTATTCTCTCAACAATTTTTTACCTCCTTGTTCCATGGAAATAAGAAAGATGATAAAAACCTCGAGCTTCGTAATGATTGCCTTTTCTTAGCTGTTGATCTACTTGGCAGTAAAAACTTAAAAAAAAAAAAAAAGAAAAGAAAACAAAACAAAAAAAAATAAGCTTTATTTGTTGATTGATTTTGAATTAACTAACTAGTGGTACTCACTTTTCTTCATGAGCAGGACTATATGTTCAAGGGCAACAGTGAATGTATTTCTCCATTCAATGAGAGAGGAACATACTGCTTCCTTTCTGTGCTATCAGTGAACAAAAGGTATGATCTTTCCTAAAAAGTTGCTGTCCCTCTTCTGTCTTCTGGGAATAACTTAGAAAGTCAAATTAAAGACAAAGAAAAGGGAGCATGACAGTTTTACCTTAGTGACACAGACTTGCTCCAGTTTCAAGGAGCTAAAAATGTCTGCAACTGTATATCTCAGTAAGAACATGACAATAAACCAACTTAGTTGTATTCCTTTAAACTCATTCCTTTAACTTCCCCATATGTAGCAGTTCACTTGCAATAAGTCAATATCTACTTCAGATCCTCTAATCAATATTACAGAAACAAATAGAAAAACAAAATATCTCCACTGTTTTTTAATAAATTTATGTGACTACTGATTCAAAGCTTACAACAAAACATATTTGACCAATGGCTTTTAATTTAAAAACTTCAGTTTGTTCATAAGCATTAGCCTGTGGAATCTCAAAATTTCCAATTAATGTTGTATTTGTTAATGAATTTTTATGAGGAAAACAACAATAAAAAACTTATTATACTTAACACCTGTTGCAAACTTACCACCCTTAAAAGAAGTAAAAAAAAAATTCCTCAATAATTTTTAAGTGTTTCACAGTATTTATAACATGCTAATTTGTTAAGAGATTGTATCTAAACCTAACTTTCCTATCTTTTCTTGAGGACAGAGAAAAGGATAAAATAACTAAAAATAGTCATACCATAAAAGGTAAAGCAGAAAGAACACTCCATAAAGACATTGACTCTAGAGAAACTGTCAAGGATTAAGGATTAAGTTAATCTGTTTTCTATACCATTGTCCCCAATAAAATTGATGTGCCTCATATCTTACTTCTCAATCCAAGGTTTTAAATTTGTGAATGATTCTGTGATGCCTACAGTTAAAACAGCTACTGAGGCAGAAGTCGACTCCAGTTATCAATAAGGTGTCACTGCCATCAAGGTTCTTCACTATGCAGTCATACTAATATAAGGGCTAACATTGGAGATGAATACACCTTTTTTAAAAAATGATGACTGTATTGTCATATAATTGCTTTTGAGAAATACTTTGTATTTTAGTGTATACATTTAGAGATAATTTGCCCCATACCATTTCTCCCTTTCTCATCCTAATATATTTTTCTCTCACTCCTCAATTTTATTTTTTTAGATATGATTCCTTCCTATTCAACTCACCCTGTGAGCTCTCTCTCTCTCTCTCTCTCTCTCTCTCTCTCTCTCTCTCTCTCTCTCTCTCTCCCTCTAAATATATATATGCACATATATATGTATGTATATGTGTGTGTATGTGTGTGTAATCCCTCCAACTACTCAGATAGTGAGAAAAGTTTCAAGAGTTAAAAATACTATCTTTCCATGTAGGAATGTAAACAGTTCAACTTTAGTATGCCCCTTGAGATTTCTCTTTCCTATTTACCTTTTCATGCTTCTCTTGATTCTTGTATTGAAAGTCAAATATCTTGTATTGTATTGAAAGTCAAATTTTCTTTTCAGCTCTAGTCTTTTCATCAAGAATGTTTGAAAGTCCGCTATTTCATTAAAAGATCATTTTCCCCCTGAAGTATTATACTCAGTTTTGCTGAGTAAGTGGTTCTTGGTTTTAATCCTAGTTCCTTTGACTTCTGGACTATCATATTCCATGCCCTTGGATACTTTAATGTAGAAGATGCTAGATCTTGTGTTATCATGATTGTATTTCCACAATACTTGAGTTGTTTCTTTCTAGCTGCTTGCAATATTTTCTCCTTGACCTGGGGAATCTGGAATTTGTCTCCAGTATTCCTAAGAGTATATCTTTTTTGGATCTCTTTCAGGAGATGATCTTTGGATACTTTCAATATTTATTTTGTCCTTTGTTCTAGAATAGCAGGGCAGTTTTCCTTGATAATTTCATGAAAATTTCATGTCTATCATCTATTTTGATCATGGTTTTCATGTAGTCTCCTAATTTTTAAATTGCCTCTCCTGGATCTCTTTTCCAGGTCAGTTGTTTTTCCAGTGAGCTATTGCACATTACCTTCCACTTTTTTTATTTCCATTTCCTCCATTCTAATTTTTAAATAAATATTTTTTTCAGTGAGCTTTTGGATCTCTTTTTCCATTTGGTCCATTCTGCTTTTGATGACATTCTTCCCTCAATTGATTTTTTGGACCTCTTTGCCATTTTGTTATTTACTTTAGCTTTTTTGAGAGTTTCCTTTAGCAAGCTGTTTCTTGTTTTTTCATAATTTTCTTGCATCACTCTCATTTCTCTTAATAATTTTTCCTCTACTTCTCTTACTTTATTTTCAAAATCATTTTTTGAGCTCTCCCATGGTCTGAAAATAATTTATATTTTTCTTAGAGCCTTTGGGTTCAGGAGCTTTAGTTTTGTTGTCTTGTGCTGGCTATGTGCTTTGAGCTTTCCCATCACCAATGAGATAGGAAAATACCTTTTCACTGAGAAAGTAAGAATCTATAGTCTGTTTCTTTTTCCCCCACTTGCTCATTTTCAAAGACAATTACTTGACTTTTGAGCAGATCATATGGGCCTAAAAGAATGGGAAAGATTTTCCCCGTTTAAATTGCTATTATTTTCAGTTCCAAGATCTTTTATATTGATTACATAGGTTGATAGGTCAACTGATATGAACAGAATTGTAACAGAGATAAAAGAAAATAAGCATATAAAACAATATTTTAGGGTGGGATTTGAATACAATAATCCATCATTTCTCCCTCAAATGAATAGGGAGCAAAATCTTGGGATAAGGGGCTAAGGTCTCTTCTTCCATAGCTACTTCTTGCTGAGATTGGACATAGAGCTGTCCTTGTCCAAAGAGGTCCATTCGAGATATCAGTTCTTTAGCTGACATTTGGAGCTCAGTTGATGCTAAGTCCAGGGATGACAGATGACAGTAATGAACGAGGGGTGACATTTAGCTAAAGCACACAGACATCTACATGTGGAGCTTACTAAGCCTGAGGAAACAAATTTATCAAACAAGTTTCACAGGTAAAAAGCCAAAAGGGAACAAGGTGATAATATCCAGAAACAGGGTAGATATAGAGTCAACCCACACTTCTTCAGTCCATGAACCCACTATCATAGCATCATTCATGGTAGAATATATGAGTTCAGGGTACAATTTGGTAATCTTCTCCTGATTAAACAAGGATTAGGTATTTGATTCCTTTTTTCTAGTATATAGCAAAATTGATATGGGATCTATACTCATATCTTTGTATTTTTAAATCTGAGCTGGGGCTTGGTCAATTTCTTATTCCCCCTGAAAGTGTGATGAACTTGGCTACAAAGCTTTAGAAAGATCTCTAGGGGCATTTTTACTTCTCTATTATGTCTAGTATTAAGCCCCTTTTCTCAGTACATTCTGTGTAGTTCATTAGTTGGAAAACCATCCATGCTTCCTAAATCAACCTTTGCTCTCAATAGAGAAGTAAACAAATCTTTTCATGTCAGTCTATTCTAACTGAATCTGCTGTATTTACTCTTCTCTCTTCAGGAAATTTATCTTTCCTCACAGTTAAATGTGGGTCACTTAACTGTGAAATCTTGTCCAGTATATCTGAAGGAAGGCTCCTTGTTTCCCCAATTATTGCAGGTACTTATAAGTAGGAGGAGCAGTCTTCACTATTATATTCTTGTGGGAAACTGCAACGGCGTATCATAGTATGCATCTGCATTTCTAATCATTGTGGCAGTCTTCATTACCTCCTCCTTTAACTTTATTATACAGTCCCTAAGTGAATAGCAGGACCTGTCTCCCATAGGCCACATAGGGTCAGTAAGATACTACCTACTGCAACCTTCTGCAGGCAAAGCTAATAGATTGGTCATATTGTTCCCTTCTTTCATATTGTAATTGCTGATACCTACCAATTTCAAGCAATCCACACCATCCTTCAACACTCCTCTAGACCCTTCATCACTGATTCTCACCATCCAAGATATTAATGAATCTCCCATCATTTGGGTAAACCAACTCAAAATATCTGTGATCTCCTGCTGAGTAAAAACCTCAATTATTTCCTTAAACACTATCTTCCCTACTTGGTTCTCTTTTTTTTTTCCCACTTATTATGGGGCAAGATTCAACCTTAGAAGTCTCCTCCTGCAAAATTATTTCATTTTCCCACTCTTAATTACATTTTCTGCCCATGCACTATCCTGGCAGATGTCATCACAGCACCTAGAATGGGTAAATATAAAGATGATACGCACACTTCTACTACCAATCTTCCACTTCTTTTTAGCTATATGAATAGACTTTCCTTCCACCTGAGACAACCAGCCCGATCTTTTAAAGGAAAACCTGAACACTGAGAATTCTAATGCAAAGTAGCTAACTCTTTTTTCCATCTTAATTTTCTTTTCTTTCATCAGTTTGTCTCTGTTTTCATACATAATATGGTTATTTGTTAATAAAACCCAGCCTCTCCTACTGACCCCTGTCAGCTCTTTTCCTGGTCTTATTGGTATTCCTTACAAACACCTTTCCAAGTCTTTATGTTCCCCCTCCTGTTTTCCAGTTGTCACAGCATCCCATTCCTTTGCTAGAGAAGAATGCAGTAAATCTTTCCATAGTAGGATATTCATTTCTTCATATAAATACTTTCTACATTCAAATAGAGATTTTATACTCTGAAATCCTCTTTGTGATGCTAAATGTATCACTAGAGGAAATATTCACAGCACTGGTGGTGTTTATGAATATGCTGGCATAGTTCTCAATTACAAAGCATAGCAGATTCTCCAGAAGAAGACAAAAGAAAAACATTTATTCAGACAGGAGAAACCCAAATCTCAGAACCAGAAAGCTAAATTGGTCATAGTAATCAAAGTATTAATACACATTATAACTGCAGGGGACAAAGTCATTCCTAAGGCTTCCCCACCCCTCCTTGCTGGGGCCTTTCCACAAATAAACACTGACAAACCTGGCTGTGTCTGCTTACCTCTGTCCCTCCCAGTTCTGACTAACCTGACCAATTTCTTCCCAGCTTTGCTTCACCCTTCCTTTTCCACGAGTTCAGCAAGCTCCTCTCACCATATTTGACTTAGGTTTCCAGGTGATTTAAATATATTCACGTGATTTAAGGCCGACATGGACCTAATAATGAGTGGGAAATATTTTCCCAATTGCCATTAAAATTCTCTGTGCAAATGCTTTTTTAACTTAATTTACATAGAAAACATATTAATAGCATTCAGCCCCATCATAAGCTGACTTCACCATGCTTTGGTAGATGAACAAGGTAGCATATTGTATTCCGAGGGAAAGGAACTTTGTTTTTCTCTATTGTCTGCCTTACAGTCAAATGGAGGTAAGCTCAAACTTAATGGAAATAGAAATGGAGCCTAATTAAAGTTTGCATTCTTGATGAGTTGAGGTAGGGAATATATAGGGTTGCTCTCTTGACATTGTTATGTTTTTGTTATTATAGAGAGAAGTAATTTTTTTAAAAATCGTTAAATTCTACACAGAAAGATGTAGTATTGAAAACTTTATTGTTTTTAAAAAAGATCTGAATTTAAAGATATCTCAAAGGACCAAACCAAGTGACACTGTTTTTAATAATTCATAAGATAATGAAAATAGAAACAGGATGTTTTTTTTCAAAGTATAAATTGTATATCTTTTATGTCAATTGGCATGCATGGTCCTTGTAGTGTTAATAAGACCTCATAAACTAACCTCTGTTTCCTTTCCAACTTTCTGAGAATCCAAATGGAAGAATTTCATTCATTATCTATTAGTTCAGGCAAATCTTCACTTGTAGTATAGATGTTTCAGTTATGTAGTTGCTGGACTATTATTCCACAATTATTTTTGGAAATATTTGAGGAAAAGTCTAAGTAATCATCCCCACTATACATAGGCTTTCCTTCAAATGTAATTTTCCCACTTTTGTAGAACTAGATTTCTTTAATACATTTATGTTTATTTGTGATAAAGGAATGCAGTTATAGTATTACATGCACTCCAGTGGATCTGAGAGCTCATCAATATGGACATTTCTTTCACTACAATACTTCTCTTTCCTGTACTATATGGTTGAGTCAAATGGGACTTCCAAATAAACTCTCTGTCTTTACTCCATGCCCAGACTATAATCCCTTCTTACTTTTAACTCTTAGAATCACAAATTCCCTTCAAAGCTCAGCTCACAAAATACCTTCCATATGATGACATGTGTGATCCTCCAGGTTCCAGTCCCTGCCAAATAATTTGCTTTTAATGGAAAGGTCTATTATATTTTCTATTTATGCACACACACACACACACACATATACAGAACTGAATCTTTTTTTTTTTTAGTTCTCAGCACCTAGGACAGTGTCTGACATAGAGTAGGCAATTTAAAATGATTGTTGACAGATCACTGAGCAGTACAACTAGCAACTAACCTATGTTTAGTCATCTAAGATGATATTTCTCCATAAGTTTACCAGAATAGATATACCCAATTTGCTGGGGACCATCTTCAATTCCTCTTAATTACTATTATGTCAAATAGTATAGCATAGTAAACATAAATATACATGTAGATGATAAATAGATATAAATGTACACTCACTGCATGTATGTTTATTTACATGTACACACAAATATATATATAAATGAATATATATAAACATATATACATTGGTACATATATAATATGCAATGTACAAAGTTTGAAAGTTAATTTACAGAGAATCACCTTCTCAAGGATTAAATTTAATTTAAACATTCATTTTGGTGAAGGAAATATATACTAGAAAATCCTTCTATATGTATCTCTTCTGTACATCTAGATCATGTAATGTTTATACAACTCATTTGAACACTTACATTATTCTGTTTTGGTGATTTATGTGGTTAAGCAATCTATATCTAATGATGTTAGAAATCCTTTGGGTTCAAGGACAACTTGTTACACTTGTTTGTAACCTTCACATTTACAACCACAATTCTAGATAGATGCTTAATAAAGAAGTGCATTAAAAAAACTTTCAGACACATTCTATGAAAAAAAGACCTTGCATAGACATTTGACTGAGTTGTAATTGCCTTGGAAAATGTGGTATCATTTGTGAAAACAGCAACTTTGGAAATGTTATGCCACTATAGCAGCTGCAGCCATGGCAGGAGGTGTATTACAGTAATTACGTTGATGCTCTGAGCAGTAGTGATAGTTCTTGAGTCGTATGGGTGATTGGTCACATCACCTGCCCAGGCCATCTGCACAATGATGGGGGCCATAGAGGCTACAAGCCTGCTAATAGCAAATAGGAATTTGCTAATAACAGCACTTTGAGTTGATCTTTTGGACTCTGGGTACTTGCAGAATATGCAAATCTAAAAGCTTTTGGCTTCATAAAAAACTGCTGTCTTCCTCTCTGTGCCATTCTTAAGCATCATTATTCCCTCTTCAGCATTCATGAGTAATTCTTTTACTTTTAAATAAGTAAATAAGTTGCACATAGAAGAGAATTATATTCATATTCTTAATAAGGGAAAAACTTTATTTTTGCTATTATTGCAGAGGTGGGTACCAACAGAGCAGAGCAGAAACTCATAAGCCAATGCTCCCACATAGCAAGACACAAAGCACATGGTGAATAGATTTAGAAAAGATACTTTTATAAAAATCAGCTGTTCTGCTGACAAACTCTGAGTGGTCTGCTATGGCTTCTCTTTCCCTTCTCTGTTCCTTTGTTTAGTTTCTTTTTAGGTAAATTAAGTGTCAGGTGCTGACCAAGACATAAGGAAAACACCTGGAGGCTTAGTTCATTGTAAATTTTGTGCAGGTGGAGAGTGTGAAGAAAGATTATAAAATATCTCATTCATGAATAAGCAAAGAAGAATGATCCTCTGCCAAAGATGTTTGCTTATTATAGGGATAATTCCAAAATTAAAATTTTAAATGATGAGAATTATCAAATCTCAATGTCACTGGGAGAATTCTTATTATGTGTGAACCATGAAGTTTCTTGTTAAATAAAAATTCGAGATATTTTGTGGTAGTATTCTAGGCAAATAATGATAAATCTATCTTGATATTGATCATGTAGACATATTTAGACTTCATTTTAATGACACACACATATGCTTCTCATATTTGCATGTGTAAACAGAAGATAAATCATTTGCCTTTTTTTCTGAGAGATAGTATTTGTGGTACTATTTAAAAAAACATTCAATGTAATGAATCAAATGCTGTATTAATTTCCTGTGGTAGAGGCTGCTTTGGATTACTTGCTAAAATAGTCTGAAAACAGGGATTATAATGCTATGCCACAGGTGAGAATAGGAGATGGGACTGGTCTGTTTCACTGGTTAAATACGTTTGCTGTCCTTATGACTTTGTTAAAAAAATATGTCTGTGATTCTTTTATTGTTGAATCTAATCCTGCAAACAAAGATTTCAGATAAACAGCATTTTTGAATATTTCTGTGTCTAATATTATCCATCAAAGATCATGAATTTTCTAAGACTTAATTATCCAACAAGCAAACAGGAGCAAGCAACCAAGCAAACAACCTTATTTCCAGTTTACAAGAAGTCACAGAGAAGCCAGTACCAGGGAAACAATTTTTGATATGTTTTAATCCCAACTCTGAAAATACACAGTGGAGTATGATATTTTCTTCTTCTTCTTCTCACCTATCTAGCATCATTTTTTGGTAAATAATTATGATATAAAATAAGATGTCATGGGAGAATAAGATCATATGATTGAGCTGGAAAGGACGTTAATATAAAATAATTCTTCCATATTTTGAACAAAGGAAAACTGAGTACTAGTGAATCACCTTGAGACCAGGATCATAAAGTTGTAAATAACCTCCATAAAAGACCTCCAGGTATCCTGACTTTAAAGCCTTGTCTCTTTACTAGAAGAATAGAGAAAGGTTTAGAAATTTCCCTACCTTTTTGCTTTTTGAGAACAATGACCTTGAGCTTTAGGGAATATAAAAAAGTGAAAAAGCTAGGAAAAGAGTTTAGAGTGGAATTTGATGAAAGAAAAGCTCTATTAGATTAGAGCTACACCATGCTGGTAGGCAGGCACTGAAATTTTTCAGCCATAAATATCCATATATATTATGACCATCTGGTGATTTCATGAATTAATTTGGGCACTGAGATTATGCATAAATTGCTATGGTAAGATTAGTATGGTGCATGGACAGTAGATCTCTCATCCCAGTCCTTACTAGGACTATATTTTGACATATATGTTGGAAATCTGTTGCCCTTCTGTCTACTGCTGAAACAACAATGATTTTCACTAACGGTATTCTATTTTATGAACATGTGATTTCTATAGGGGCTTCTTTATAATGGTCTAATGCAGTCATGTAAGTCTTATTAAACATAAAACTGACTATTTTTCTGCTTGAGTGCATGTCTGTAAATTACCTCACCCCAGGGCAGTCTGAGTGTGTTGTGTTCCTTGTCTCTGGAAATTTCTCCTCTTTCTATTTCTTTCCTTGCATTAAATAACATAATAAACAGTATGGTATTTGTTAGCCACCAATTTTTTTTTAAAGTCTGGGCCCAAGCAAACCAAAGCAGGTCTCAGGGTCACTGAATCACTGACAATAGTGGCAGTTTCCAGACCTCTCAGTCCACAGACACAAAAGACAACCAAGAAGGTCAGGCAGGAAAGGTCTGTCCTATCTGGGTGATAGTGGAGCTCAGTTCAGTGCATTACTTGTCATCCCAATCTCAGTCACAGAGAATCAGGAGCAGAGGAGTGATTGCATGAGCAGTAGCAGCTGCATTGGTAACAGTTTCTTCCTGAGCTCTCAGCTCACAGATGGTAAGGGCATCAAAAAACTAATCAGAAGGAGATTACAGAAGTCTTTTGATAGCACTGAGGTAAGACTCTATTGCTTTGTCCATATTTGGATCTATCTCACATGTCTGGATGGCAGTCTCAGGGCAAGAAAGAGCACTAGCAAAGCAAATCTTGCAATCATAGTGTAGGAGGGAATCTTATTTCAGTTCTAGGGCAGAGAAGAGACCAGATTATGGACCAGAAAAGTATTTATACCTATGCTTAGATCATGTTCTTCATGGAAGAACTGAAAACTTGCAGGTTCCTAGGAATGTCTTTTAAAATAACTGTGCAACAATCCTGAAACATGGGACAGTGTGCCCTCCACCCTGGAAACAGAGTCCCACTTTAAGAGAGATAAGAAGTCAAATAATAGACTGGGAAAATGAGCAAAAAATGGGGAGAGAACTCTTGACTATAGAAGGTTACCATGGCAACAAAGATGATTAAAAGACACATTTAGGAGAAGACAACAAAGTCAAAGCTATTACATCCAAAGCCTCCAAGAAAAATATGAAATGTTTGAAATGATGTTGAAAATCAAATAAGAGAAGTAGAGAAAAATTGGAAAGAGAAATGAGAGTGATGCAAGAAAATCATTTGAAAAGAATCAAAATCTTGGTAAAGGACACACACACACACACACACACACACACACACACACACACTTGCACATGCACATACAAAATTAAGAAAATAACAGACTAGGCCAAGTGGTAAAATATGTACAAGAAGCCAGTGAGAAAAAGAATAGCTTAAAAAGCAGAATTAGCCAAATAGAAAACCAGGTCCAAAAGCTCACTGAAGAAAGCAATTTCTTGAAAATTAAAATGGAACAAACGTAAGCTAATGACTCTTTGAGAAATTAAGAACGAATAAAACAAAACCAGAAGAATGAAAAGAAATAGAAATCAGTGTGAAATATCTCACTGGAAAAACAGCTGAACAGGAAAATAGATCCAAAAGAGGTCATATAAAAGTTATTATACTACCTGAAAGCTATGATTACAAATGAGTTTATACATCATCTTTCAAGAAATTATCAAGAAAAACTACTCTGATATTCTAGATCCATATGGTAAAGTAGAAATGGACAGAAAATATTGATCAGCTCCTGAAAGAGATCCCAAAATTTCTTGGAATATTATAGACAAATTCTAGAGCTCTCAAGGAGAGAATATTGCAAGCCACCAGAAAGAAACAATTCAAATATTATGGAGCCAGAGTCAGGATAACGCAAGATTTAGCAGCTTCACATTAAGGTATCAGAGGGCTTGGAATATGATATTATGGAGAGCTACAGGGCTAACATTACAATCAGGAATCCCTTACTCAGAAAAACTGAGTATAACTTTTCATGGAAATCATGGAAATTCAATTAAATAGAGGACTTTTAAGGATTCTTGATAAAAAGAACAGAGGCGAATAGAAAATATAAGTTTGAAATACAAGACTCAATAGAAGCATAAAAAGGTAAACAGGAAAGGGAAACCATAAGAAACTTTATAATATTAAACTGCTTACATTTCTACATGGGAAGATGATATAACTCATAAGATTTTTCTCATGATTAGGGTAGTTAGAAACAGTAAATATAGAAATATTGAACAAATATGAGTTGAATATACAGGGATGACACTAAAAATCAAAATTAAGGGGTGAGAGAGAGGAATGTATTGTGAGAAAGAGAAAGAGATAAAATAGAGGTTAGAAAGAGAAAGCAGAATGGGATAAATCATGTCATATAAAAGTGGAAAGAAAACATTTTTTAGAGTGGAGGGGAAGATATGGAAGTTGAGCAAGAATGATTGAACCTTACTCTCTTCAGAATTCGCTCAAAGTGGGAATAATATACACACTCAATTCTGTTAAGAAATCTATTTTGTACTGTAGGAAAGAATGAAGAGAAAGGGATAAGAGAAGTTGGGGGTGAGCGAAGGAAGGGCAGATAGGAGTAGGGAGTCATCAGAGAAGCGAAGCACTGTGGAAGAGAACAGGGTGAAAGGAGAGAGAGAATAAAATAAATCTGTTGGAGGAAAATCAGACAGAGGGAAATACAGCTAGGAATAGTAGGTGTGAAAACAAATGAAGCAAGTTTCTCTGAAAAAGGCCTCATTTCACAAACATATACCTCACTGAGTGAAATTTATACAAATAAGAGCTATTCTCCAATTAACAAAGGATCAAAAGAAATGACAAGCTTTCAGATGAACTAATTAAAGTAACTTATAGCCATATAAAAATTTTAACTCAATATTGATTAGAGAATACAAATTAAAACAATTTTGAGGTACTACCTATGACTATTAAATTGCCTAAAAGAATAGGAAAGGTGAATGTCAAAAGTTGGAGTAATGTTGAGAAAATGAGACATTTATATGCTGTTGGTGGAGTTTTAAACTGATTTAGCCATTCTTCAGAGCAATTTGACACTACATGCAAAGGACTGTAAAGCCATGCACATCTTTTGACCTAGTAATACCACAGCTAGATCTGCATTCCAAAAAGAGGTAAAAAAGAAGATAAAGGACCTATATGTACAAAAATTTTATAGGACTTTTTTTATGGGGGGGGGCAAAGAAGTAGAAAATGAAAGGACATCCATTAGTTAAGGAATGGCTGAACAGGTTCCATGTGATTGCAATGCAGTACTACTGTACAATAAGAAATGATGAGTAGGATGCTCTCAAAAAACCTGGAAAAACTTGCATGGGCTTACAGAAAGTGAAATGTTTTGTGTAATAGCAATAAGATCAACTATGAATTGCTTGCATTTTCAATGGGAGAGGAGAGATGGAAAATGAGGAAGAGAGAGAATCTGGAACTCAAAGTTTTGAAACAAACTGGGGGAAAATAAAATCCTAAATAATGAAGTACTTTTTCTAACTAAAAAAGAATTGGAATTGGGATTTTATTTTTACTTTGTTAATTTTCTTGGGAAGAACTTTCGGCTTTTATTTATATTTCCAGTGCTTAGAATTTATTATTAAATGCTTGTTAAATGCCATTATATGGCATTCGGGAAGCTGCACTCTATGGATTTTGTTGGAAATATTTGGTAATGGACATTGAGAATGACTTTTCAGCAGAGTAGAAAGACACACATATGCCGGCTCTCCCCACACAACCCATAAAATACCTGTAGAGAGGGACTCTCAACAAATTCTGGAGCAGTAGAAGTGAAGAACAACAGATTAGAGGAGATTTCCAGACCAAGGTGATCTGAAAGGCCCATGGGAAACGTCTGTTGCACAGAGGGGACCCCAGTCCAGCCTTAGCTGTATGGCATGGCCCAGTGCAGCTTTGGGAGGAGGACACCTCAGGGGCAGAATCACCAGTGGAAGTAGCAGTGGTTCACAGAACCTTCAACCCACAGGTTCCAAAAGTTAGTGACAGGGTTTTTTCAGCTGACCAGGAAGGGAGACAGGCCTACTCATAGCTCCAGTCTCAGGCAGAAGCCAAAGAGGTGACAGCACTAGTTCCCACAGCAGCTCCAATGGATTCGCATCCATTGTTGGATCATAAATCCCCTGGGGGCACTGAGCACTTGATTCTTACCTCAGCCCTGTGTAGAGGCCCTGAGGAAGCTGATCTTTATCTCACGCTGAATGGTGACCCTCCCCATGCAGCTTATCTGAAAATCAGCCCCCCTGGTGGATTGGTGGAACTGGAGGCCAGGTGGCTGTAGAGAGGAAACTGCTAAGATTCTGGGCACAAAATCTCTTGCTGATCCCAGATCAGTTTACACACTTGACTGTGCCACCTTGAAGGAACTGAGATCTTACACATTCCCAGAGTATACTCTACTCTTGACAAAGGACCCAAAAGTCGAGTAACTGGTTGGGAAAATGTCCAAAAAAGGGGGGAAAAATAAGACTATAGAAGGTTACTTTCTTGGAGAACAGATATCTTCTCTGATCCATTCAGATGAGGAAGAACAATGCTTACCATCAGGGAAAGACATAAAAGTCAAGGCTTCTGTATTCCAAACATCCAAAATAAATATTCAATCGTCTCAGGCCATGGAAGAGCTCAAAAAGGATTTTCAAAATCAAGTAAGAGAATTGGAGGAAAAATTGGGAAGAGAAATGAGAGATGCAAGAAAAGCATGAAAATAAGGTCAGCACCTTGCTAAAAGAGACCCAAAAAATGCTGAAGAAAATAGTCCTTTAAAAATTAGAATAGAACAGATGGAGTCTAATGACTTTATGAGAAACCAAGAAATGACAAAACAAAACCAAAAGAATGAAAGAAACAGAAGACAATGTATGGGACTACATGAAAGCTACGATCAAAAAAAGGACCTAGACATCATCTTCCATGGAATTATCAGGGAAAACTGCCCTGATATTCGAGAACCAGGGGGGCAAAAGAAATATTCAAAGAATCCACCAATCACCTCCTGAAAGAGATCCAAAAGAAGAAACTCCTAAGAACATTGTGGCCAAATTCCAGAGTTCCCAGGTCAAGAAGAAAATATTACAAGCAGCTAAAAAGAAACAATTCAAGTATTGTGGAAACACAATCAGGATAACACAAGATCTAGCAGCTTCAACATCAAGGGATCAAAGGGTGTGGAATATGATATTCCAGATATCTAAGAAACTAGGACTACAACCAAGAATCACCTACCCAGCAAAACTGAGTATAATACTTCAGGGGTAAAAATGGCCTTTCAATAAATAGAGGACTTTCAAGTATTCTTATTGAAAAAACCAGAGCTGAAAAGAAAATTTGACTTTCAAACACAAGAATCAAGGGAAGCATGAAAAAGTAAACAGCAAAGAGAAGTCATAAGGGACTTACCAAAGGTGAACTGTTTACATTCCTACATGGAAAGACAATATTTGTAACTCTTGAAACTTTTTTCAGTATCTGGGTAGTTGGTGGGATTACACACACACCCATACACTCCAACACACACACATACACACACACACACACAGAGCACAGGGTGAATTGAATAGGATGCGATCATACCTTATAAAAATGAAATTAAGGGATGAGAGAGAACTATATTGGGAGGAGAAAGGGAGAAATGGAATGGGGCAAATTATCTCTCATAAAAGAGTCAAGTAAAAGAGATTTCAGTGGAGGGAAAAAGGGAGGAGGTGAGAGAAAAAACATAAAGCTTACTCTCATCACATTCGACTAATGGAAGGAATTAAATGCACACTCATTTTGGTATGAAAACCTATCTTACAATACAGGAAAGTGGGGGAAAAGAGGATAAGCAGGGCTGGGGAGAAGATAGAAGGGAGAGCAATGGGAGAGGGAGGAATTAGAAGTCCACACTCTTGGGGAAGGATGGGGTCAAAAGAGAGAATCGAAGAAATGGGGGGCTGGATAGGACGGAGGGAATTATAGTTAGTCTTCTTTTTTAATATAAATTTATTTATTTAACTTTTTACATTCATTTTCACAAAATTTTGGATTGCAAATTTTCTCCCCATTTGTCTGCTCCCCGCACCCCAATACACCAAGCATTCTAATTTCCCCTATCACCAATCTGCCCTCTCTTCTATCATCCGTCCCTTCCCTTCTCCCCATCTTCTCTTATGTCCTGTAGGGCTAGATGACTTTCTATTCCCCATTAAGTATATTTCTTATTTCCTAGTAGCAAGAACAACACTCAACAGTTGTTCCTAAAACTTTGAGTTTCAACTTCTCCCCATCCCTCCCTCCCCACCCATTCCCTTTGGGAAGGCAGGAAATTCAATATAGGCCATATCTGTGTAGTTTTGCAAATGACTTTCATGATAGTGGTGTTGTGTAAGACTAACTATATTTCCCTCCATCCTATCCTGCCCCCCATTGTTTCTATTCTCTCTTTTGATCCTGTGACTCCCCGTGTGTTGACTTCAAATTGCTCCCTCCTCCCATTGCCCTCCCTTCCATCATCACCCCTACCCTGCTTATCCCCTTCTCCCCCATTTTCCTGTATTGTAAGATAGGTATTCATACCAAAATGAGCGTGCATTTTATTCCTTCCTTTAGTTGAATGTGATGAGAGTAAACCATGTTTTTTTCTCAGCTCTCCTCTTTTTCCCTCCACTGAAATGTCTCCTGCTTGCCTCTTCTATGAGAGACAATTTGCCCCATTCCATTTCACCCTCTCCTTCCAATACATTTCTCTTACACATTTACCTTAATTTTTTTAAAGATATGAACCCACCCTATTCAATTCACTCTGTGCTCTCTGTCTCTGTGTACATGCATGTGTGCATGTATGTGTGCACAGGCATGTACATGTGTGTGTATGTGTGTGTGTAATCCCACCAACCCAGATATTGAAAAGTTTTAAGAGTTACAAATATTGTCTTTCCATGCAGGAATCTAAACAGTTCACCTTTGGTAAGTCCCTTATGACTTCTCTTTACTGATTAGTTTTTCATGCTTCTTCTCATTCTTGTGTTTGAAAGTCAAATTTTCTTTTCATCAAGAATGCTTGAAAGTCCTCTGTTTCATTGAAAGACCAGTTTTTTCCCCTGTAGTATTATACTCGGTTTTACTGGGTAGGTGATTCTTGGTTTGAGTCCTAGTTCCTTTGACTTCTGGAATATCATATTCCACGCCCTTCAGTCCCTTAATGTAGAAGCTGCTAGATCTTGAGTTATCCTGATTTTATTTCCACAATACTGGAATTGTTTCTTTCTAGCTGCTTGCAAGATTTTCTCCTTGACCTGGGAATTCTGAAATTTGGCCACAATGTTCCTAGGAGTTTCTCTTTTTAGTTCTCTTTCAGTTGGTGATCGATGGATTCCTTCAATACTTATTTTGCCCTCTGGTTCTAGAGTCCTAGGGCAGTTTTCCTTGATGATTTCATGAAAGATGATATGTAGGCTCTTTTTTGATCATGACTCTCAGGTAGTCCCATAATTTTTAAATTGTCTCTCCTGGATCTATTTTCCAGGTCAGTTGTTTTTCCCATGAGATATTTCACATTCTCTTCCATTTTTTCATTCTTTTGGTTTTGTTTGTGATTTCTTGGTTTCTCATAAAGTCATTAGACTCTATCTGTTCCATTCTAATTTTGAGAGAACTATTTTCTTCAATGAACTTTTCAAGCTCTTTTTCCATTTGGCTGATTCTGCTTTTGAGAGCATTCTTCTCCTCATTGGTTTTTTTAATCTCTTTTACCAATTGGGTTAGCCTATTTTTCAAGGTGATGTTTTCTTCAGCACTTTTTTGGGTCTTCTTTAGCAAGGTATTGACCCATTTTTCATGCTTTTCTTGCTTCTCTCTCATTTCTCTTCCCAGTTTTTCCTCCACCTGTCTAACTTGATTTTCAAAATCCTTTTTGAGCTCTTCCATGGTCTGAGCCTTTTGGATATCTATTTCAGATGTTCGGGATACAGAGGCCTTGACTTCTATGTCTTTCCCTGTTGGTAAGCATTGTTCTTCCTCATCAGAAAGGAAAGAAGGAAACATCTGTTCACCAACAAAGTAACCTTCTATGGTCTTATTTTTTTTTCCCCCTTTTCTGGGCATTTTCCCAGCCAGTGTTTCCCGCCATGGCAAGGCTTTTTTTCTTCCTGTTTTACATGAGATAACTTATCCCATTCTACCTCTCCCTTTGCTTTTACACCAGTGCATTCCACTTTCTTACAACTTAATTTCATGTATTTTAAGTTAGTCTTCCCATCACAATCAACTCACACCCATGCTCTTTGTTTATGTGTACTCCTTTCAGCTTCCGTAGTAATGAAACATTTTTGAAGAGCTGTAAGTATCATTTTTCCCTTGTAGGAATGCAAACAGTTTAACTTTATTGATAACAAAATTATTTCTCTTTCTTATGTACCTTTTCATATTTCTCTTGAGTCATGTATTTGAAAATCATTTCCCCTCAATTCATTTCTTGTCTTTTGAGCAGGAATATTTGAGAGTCTTTTATTTCATAGATGCCCATTTTTCCCTTAAAGAATTATGCTCAATTTTTCTGAGTAGGTGATTCTTAGTTTTAATCCTAGCTCTTTTGCCCTCTGGAATATCGTATTTCAAGCACTCAGATCCTTTAATATAGGAACTGTTTAATCTTGTATTATTCTGACTGTTGTTCCACAATATTTGAACTGTTTCTTTCTGTCTATTAACTGTTTTTCCTTGACTTGGGAGCACTGAAATTTGGCTATAATATTCCTGGGAGTTCTCATTTGGGGATCTCTTTCAGAAGCTGATTGGTGGAGTCTTTCCATTTCTATTTTACCCTCTGCATCTAGAATATCAGGGAAGTTTCCTTCATAATTTCTTGAAAGATAATGTCTCAGTTCTGTTTTACTTTTCTCATTACTTTCATGTAATCCTAAGTTTAAAATTATTTCTCCTGCATTCATTTTCCAGATCAGTTATTTTTTAAGTGAGATTTTCCACATTTTTTTCCATTTTATTCCTTCCTTTGATTTTCTTTTCTTGATGTCTCATAAAGTCATAAGCTTCATCTTCCCCCCATTCTTCTTTTTAACGAGTTCTATTCAGTGAATATTTGTACCACATTTTTTTTCCCACTTTGCCAGTTCTGCTTTTCAAGGCATCCTTCTTCTCATTGGAGTTTTGTACCTCTTTTAACACATTGCATATTTTTTTAAGGTATTACTTTCATCAGCATGTTTTGTGCTTCCTTTGCCAAGCTGTTGATTCTTTTTTTTCATGCTTTTCTTATATCACTTTCATTTGTCTTCCCAATATTTCCTCTACCTCAGTTACTCAGTTTTCAAACTCTTTTTGATCTCTCTGAGTCCTGAAACCAATTGAGTCCTGAAACCAATTCATAATTTTCCTTGAGACTTTGGATGTAGCAGTTTTGACTTCATTGTCATCTTCTGAGTGTCTTTTTTGATCTTCCCTGGCACCAAAAGTATCTTTCTAAACTCAAGGTTGCTTTTCTTTTGTTTGCTCATTTTCCAGCTTATTTCTTGACTTTTAGCTCTATGACAAGATGAAATTCTGCTTCTGTGAAAAAAATGTGTACTTTCCTGTGTTTTCAAAAGCTAGTTTTGGTGGTCTGTAAGCTTTCAGTTCTTCTAATATGGTATGATCTAGGAAAAGGTGTGTTTACTGTTTTCCTGCCTTGTGTTCTGGTCAAGAGTAACTATAAGAACTCTTTTCTCTCTGAAACTGTGACAAGGGTCTTCAATTCTCCATGGCCCTCAATTCTGGTGTGCTAATTCTCCTCCTTGCCATGGGACTACAATTCAGGACTGCAAACCTGATCTGAATATGAACCGTACAAGAGTGTGCCCTTCCCCCAATGACAGTAAAGAGATGTCTGCAATCTCATTCTTAACAATTGTTTGACCCCCTTATTTGTGATTTAAGAGCTCTGGAAGTAGCCACTGAAGCTCCACATTAAGTAGCTCCCAAGGCCTGTTCCTGGTTTACTGGAACCCAGTCTGCTCTGCTCTGGTCTGCATGAAATGCACTGCACTCTCCCTTGGTACAACAGAACTTTCCTTCCAGACTTTGTAAATTGCCTTGGGTTAGAAAATTGCTTCATCCTTTTGTGGCCTCTATTACTTCAGAATTTGTTTTGAAGCATTATTTTGAACGTATCTGGAGGGGAATTTTGGAGAGCTCAGGCAAGTCCCTGCTTTGGCTCCATCCTTGGTGATTCCTTTTAAAAGTCAAATCTTTCATAAGCTTCAGAACAGACAGCAACAAGCTACAGAAACTAATGTGCTCACAGAAAAGAAATACGCTGAAGTGCTACAAATGCATTAGAAATTTTAAAAATAGAAAGTTTGCTTTGAATTTGCTAGTCAGTAAAGCCAAGTATGGTCAATTTGTGAAAAAAACACACAACATCTATTTTCATCTTTTTTTTTTTTTTTACCTTTAGATCATTTAAAATTTGATTTCCTTGAGAATAATATGCATTCACCACCTGAATGTCAAGAAGGATATTTTCTTTCAATATTAGGAATTTATTCAAAATGAATTGTTGGCCATCTTTAGGAATATTTCAAAAATTAAATATTAGCACATTTACTTCTAAGTGTTGATGGTATTAATGAAAGTCAGTATTGATGTCTGAATATTAAGAGCTTTGCTTTCATGTCAGCAGTACAAAATAGTAAGTAGCACAATAGTAAAGAGAAATCTCCCAAATATTTTACTTCTAGGTTCAATGTCTGCTTCATATGTAAACTGTTAATTCCATTAATTTCACCATCTGAGTCTTGGTAAGGAACGTACTGTCACTCCATAAATTTTACTTATGAATTTCTATTAGTAAATTACTGTATTTATGCATGGTTTATTCAAATGTACCATCTGTTGTAGGAACCTGAACATACAGAGGCATAATCTCCATGCTCAAGATAGGCTAAATTGAAGTTCATATGGGAATGACAATTCTCCATTTTAAAGTAATATTTGTTCCCCTTTTCAATAAGAAAAATTCAGTTGGGTTATCTAGAAACTTAGAAGTTGTAAAATTTAATTTGAGGCTTCTACAAAATAATGAACTGTTAGGGGAAAAAATCATGAAAATCTCATGGATCTGATATGGATGCTTTATTATATTTGAGAAAAGTTTCTTCCTAACCCTTCCTCTAATATAAATGACACTTATGAAATGAAAGCATGTAGAACCAAGATGTTGCCAGAAGTCAGCCAACTAATGTATATTCATGGATTTCATTCCCATTTGATAAAACTACTGGAAGTGTAAACACTGCCAGATCTCTATTATGTATCTGTGACTTTTTAATTTGCTTTCAATTTTGCTTATACATTCACTTAGAGGTAGCACAAAATTGATTTAAATCACATCAATTTAAATTATGATTTTAATTAATTGAGTTAATCTTTGCTGATTTCTTATATATTTCAACAAAGTATTATTCTTGTTATTTGATAAAATGTTAATACATAATTTTCACCACATGGACTTTGGATGTTTCATATTTAAAATGAATACAATATACAATTTAGTGAAAACAGTTTTGATTTATTTTTCCTTTCCTGGGAAATTACTTCATATTTAGTCAATATGTGAAGTGGGCTGAATGAAACCAATAAGAAAGCTCCCATCCATCTTCTGGAAGCAGTGAAGCAGTGAAAAAGTTTACTCCTCCTTTGTCCTGAACATGCAGGACAGAAATTTCTGGAGGAAAAACTGAGAAATGTGACTGAAGATGAATGTAGAGGCTGAGTGCCTGACTTGATTAGAAAATGGGTCAGTGAGAGCAATGAGAAGGAATAAGATCCTTGTAATAGGTAGGTGTCTCAGAAAAAATTTATTCCCCACATTATTGTCTCTCAACAGTGTCTTCAGATATCTGACCCCAATAAAAGTGAAACATAAGATTGGAAGTGTTAGTTAAGCAGAAAACCAGCAGCTGTATTTTGAGTGGTCTCCAATTTCCCACAAGCAGAGCAACCCTTTCTTCACTCCTTTGAGAAGTCAAGAGCATGTGTCTCCTTAAACAGCTCCTGTCCTATTCTCCTCTCTCATAGTCAGACAAGTCTCTGTATTTGGAAAGTAGTGTGTGTGTGTGTGTTTGAACATGCGTGTGTGTGTGTGTTTGCACGTGCATATGTGTGTGTGTGTGTGTGATTTCATCTGAGGCATCTTGCTTACCAAGGTTCCATTCCATCCTATCTTTATTCTCTCCCATTTGACTTGAAAATCTGTGTATGTAGCATACTCAGCGCCTATGTTTATGTGCACACTTCTACTTCTTCCTGGTATTTCTCTTCTCCTTTTCCAGAACAAAGGAAAACTCTCGGTTTCCTCAACTGTTGACAGTCTTGTTAGTTCTAGAAACTTATGGATATTGACACTGAAGATCATTTTTCAGCCCCTTAAAAGACTGATCTCTAATACAACATCCCATTAAATTTTTCTCTTTGTCAAAAATACACATACACACATATATACACATAAATGCATATATACTCACATACATGTTTATATCTCTATTTGCATATGTAGCTATCATTTGCACACCTCTTTTTGTCCTATAGAAATGTACATAAATGCATATTAAGCTATCTATACCCATCTATCGATATATGCATCTTTGTTTATTGATTTATATGCATAACTCTGTGCCTACAAAAATATAAACATGGCTATAAAATGTGCTGAATGTATGTATATATATGTATATAAACAAATATATTGTTTATAAATATGTATATATATACACACAGAAATTATATCTCTGAAGAAAATATTAAAAAATAACAATTCCTTCCTACGTAAAATTATTTTGTAAGAAGTTAATCTAATTCACTTTTGAGTTCTTTATTCTTGCACATGAATATTCTAAAGACAACAGAACAGTACATGTGGTATTTAATTAGCTAGTCCTTATTGTGTGCCCTTTGCATGGGAATTTATTCTCTCTAATTCTTTGTAAAAGACTCAGCATAAAATTAAGTTAAATTCTGTGACAGATCATACATTCATATGTGAGATATATGCTAAAGCTAGTATTTGTCTCTGTGTTGATTTTTAGCCTTTGATTATGTTCATAAGTTAGAGTTTACTAAATTCGGAAAAGAAGTGTTTAGTAATTTAATTACAGTAGAGCTTCCTGTAATGCATTTCCATTGAGATTTTTTAAAAATATGTAGTTTTCCTGCATATTTATTTATTTTCTTCCTTATTTATTTTGTTCCACATTTATTTCTAAACTGAGCAGCTGCTAAATATGTATTCATTTTGTGTACATATTGTTTCCTCTGCAATAGAATATAAGCTCCTTGAGGACAGGCATTATTCTCAATATCCAGAGACTAGTACAATGCCTAGCATACAGTATGGCTTGATAAATGCTTATTGAATGAAATTAAGTTCAGTACATTCTTTCTATGCCTGTAGACACATGTATTACTATATAATAAAGAAAATCATTTCCATGTCCTTCATATGTGTGCTTCTTAAGTAAGTCCTGTCTTTTCATCAATATAATCACAAAGCTTCTAACAGCAAAAGCATTTCTTGTGTGGTTATGTTGCATGCTAATATTTATTATAGTTTATATTATCATTAGTTTTCTTGTTATTGGATACACAAGCCATAGATAGAACCGATGACTCGGCTAAAAATAAAACAAAAGTTAGAGATATTGCATTGTCAATTATTGATAATTATATTTTTTATTGATTCTTAAAATGACTGAACAATATATTATTAGAGAAAATAGTAGTTATATTCTGTATTAGCCAGAGGATGTTTTTATTCATTATGTTTTCTGTGTCAACTTCAAACTGTATGTATTATTGTTATTTTCAATTTAAAAATATTTTAACCCCCAATAGCAATTTGAAACAACAAAAATTAATCCTTACCAGCTAGAGGTGGCTTGATTTATGTGGTTTTCTCCTCCTCTACCTAGCCACAGTTAAATTCTCTAAAGTGCTTCACTTAATTTTGAGTAACTCAATGTAGCTATCACAGAGTGCTCAATAAATGATTGGCGAACTGAATCTGTCTTTACATAAAGTCATCCACTCCTGATTTCTAAGGAATTTTTAAGAACAATAATAAAATGTCAACTCAATTTCCTTGAAATAATCTTCGTGAATAGTATTTCTGCACAATTAGTGAAAAAATATTCAATAGTTATTCAAAAAGCAAAAGAAAATTAAAACCAGTCACAAACTTGATGTAGAGAATATATAAAAATCTTGTCTTATTTGACTGACTTGAATATGTCATGTTTCTGGGAACCTAAGTCATTAGATGATTGTAAAATCTTCCACTTTGCCTCAGTGGCAATAGATATAGTGTGGCTGTTTAAATGAGTAGTTTTGAATTTTTGAATAGATATTATTATTTTTAAAAAATAACTTCAATGTTGAATGTGAGAAATGCTCCAAAAAGAGAATAATTTCAACAGAGTAAAATAAAAAAGAGCATTAAATATGAAAGCACAACAATATAATATAGAGTTTGTCTTTTTTAGAAAATTAAACAGATTCAATACCGAACTTTTAATATTATCCTTCTGTCTATATTTCCCTCAAAACTTCTTTCTGTTCTTTTCTATTTTAAAAATGCTTTAATGTACCCCGCTTTCATTTGCTTTATTCTTTCCTTTTGAATCAGCACTAAGCCTAAATTCTCTCCCCTGTTAAATCTACAATCTTCAAGACAAACAAAAAACAAAATAACCACACCCTCCCCAACACACACAATACTTATAACTGTTTCTCTAGCCCAAGACAACTGAAGAGGTCAGTAAGGAAAGTATATTTATTAGGTCGGTGGTGAGACCAGGAGCCTAGTACAGACTGTACAGCACAGGCTACACCAAGGTGTTGGCAGCAGGCACTGGGAGAAGCTTATCATCAGAAATAGAAATTTGAAATCTTGACTCAAGGTAAGGAGATTGGACAACTGCACAGAATGTGATATAATGAATCCATTGCTGGCACTAGGTGCAGGATTCTGTTCCACTGACCACATGCAGTACTGGGTCAAGGTCCCAGAGTTAAGAGGAGGAGTAGCTCACCAGTACTTGTAACCCAAAGATGCACAGGGGCCTTTGTCACAGTGTCAGGGGGATAAGTGTTTGTGGTCACTCACAGATAAGAGCACAGGCCAGGAGAGCAGCGACAACAATTCTACTTAGATTATCCACAGTGGAAGCACTGAAAACAAAACAAAACAAGCAAACAAAAAGACAAGGTCAAAGCTGTATCAGTATTTGGACATAAAGTGTGACAATACATGAAAATTCGGGGAATATGCCCTTACCATATATATGGATAAGGGAAGAACTTATGACCAAACAAGAGATAGAGAGCATTACAGGTAGTGAAATGAAAAATTTTGATTACATTAAATGTAAAAACATTTTGCACAAACAAAACCAGTACAGCCAATATTACAAGAAATCAGTAAAATGAGGGGAAAAGGTTTTATGGCACATTTCTCTTAGGAAAGCTTCATTTCTCAAAGACAAAGAAAGCTAAGTCAAATGTATAAGATTAAGAGTCATTTCCCAATCGACAATTGGTCAAATGAAATGAACAGGCAGTTTACAGAATATAAAATCAATTGATTAGAGAAATGCAAACTAAACAACTCTGAGGCACAACCTCACAGGTATCAGATTGGCTAATATGATAGAAAAGAAAAAAATGATGAATTTTGGAGAAAATTTGGAAAAATTGGGACATTAATACACTGTTGGTGAAACAACTCTGAGGTACAACCTCACAGATATCAGATTGGCTAATATGATAGAAAAGAAAAAAATGATGAATTTTGGAGAAAATGTGGAAAAATTGGGACATTAATACACTGTTGGTGAAATCATGAACTCATGCAACCATTCAGGTACCAATTTGAACCTAAGCCGAAAGTGCTATTAAACTATGAATACCGTTTTAACCAGCAATAACTACGAGGTCTCTATCCAAAGCTGTGGGATTGTGGATAGTGATGATTCCATCACCATTGTGAATGATAAGCAGGACTGTTTCTGAAAAACCCAGGAAGATTTATACAAACTCATGCAAAATCAAATGAGCAGAAACAGAAAAACAGTAATATACAGTAACAGCAATATTGGGCAACGTCCAGCTCATTCTGATAAATACAGTTATTCAAGATAACTCTGAAAGACTTATGATTAAAAATGTTATCTATCTCCAAAGAAATAACTGATGAAATCTGAATGAAGAACAAGACACATGTTTTTCCTTCTTTATCTCTTTTGGTGTGTTTTCATTGGCAGCATGGCTAATATGAAAGTATATTTTGCATGACTTCACTTGTATTGTCTATGTCATTAAATTTCTTACATTGTTGGGGAGAAGAAGGGAAAAAGAAAAATTGGAAATTTTTCTTTACAAAAAGTTAAATTTTACATACAACATGGAAATATTTAATGAAGTAAATAAAATTGCATTGGACAAAATGGGTGTTGTATTTTGACAAAGTTTTCTGCATGTTTTGAGATGATGACACATTTTTTGATGTTTTTGTTATTTACTTGGTCAGTTAAACATATAGTTTTCCTTACACAGATCTAGTTTGCATTCCTAGTGCAAATTCCATGTGGTCATAGAATATTTACCTATTTTTTCAATGCTTTGTGGAATATTGGAATTTATTGTCCTTTATTCATCTGATCACTTACATTCATAATCATTGCAACTTCTTTCTATATACCAGGGGGAAAATTAGGATGTAAACAACACATTTCCATATTTCATTTTACCTGAAAAATAGTGACAACACATATACAAGAGTGCAAAAAAACAAACAAATCCATCATACATGATGTGAATTTTGTATATTATTTTAGAAATTTTGCAATAACTATCAAATTCATGTGGCTGTTGTAAGTAGAAAAAAATAGTTGTACTTTGCCAGCACAAGGAGCAAAAGGAGGAGCCAAGATGGTGGAGTAGAAATTCACACATACGCTAGCTCCCAACGCACACCCTATAAAATACTTGTAAAGAAAAACTCCCCACAAATTCTGGAGCAGCAGAAGCCACAGAAAAATGGAGTGGAGGAGATTTCTGTTCCAGAGAGACCAGAAAAACCAACAACAAAATTTCGTTGCACACCAGACATGGAACAGAGCCCAGCCCTGCCCTGGCCACACAGCCCTGAGAGGAGCAGATCTGAGCAAGCTTCAGGAACAGAATCTCCAGTGGCCTCTAAGTTCCCTCCACCCACAGGTGCAAAGGTCAGTGAGAGAGCCTGTTTGGAGGAGAGCGGGGTGTCTCCATAACTCAGGCCCCCTCGGGAGGCAGCAACTGACAGGTGCTCCCAAAGCGGACAGGAGCTCTGATCCATTGTTGAAGGTCCCTGCATAAACCGCCTGAGGGAATTGAGCCCTGTGTGATGGCCCTCCACCCACCTGAGCATCTGAACTTAATCTCACATTGAATAGAAGCCCTGCCCCTGTTGAAAGTCCTGAGGCTAGGAAGTCTCATTTGAATCTCAGACCAAAGCACTAGCTGGGCAGATCTGGAGGCAAGGTGGGTATGAAAAGGAATCTCAGAAGGTAAGTAACTGGCTGGGAAAATGCCCAGAAAAGGGAAAAAAAATAAAACCATAAAAGGTTACTTTCTTGGTGAACAGATATTTCCTCCCTTCCTTTCAGCTGAGGAAGAACAATGCTTGCCATCAGGGAAAGACGCAGAAGCCAAGCATTCTGTATCCCAAATATCCAAAATAGATATTCAATGGGCTCAGGCCCATTGAATCAAGTTAGAGAGGTGGAGGAAAAACTGGGAAGAAAAATGAGAGAGATGCAAGAAAATTATGAGAAGCAGGTGAATACCTTGCTAAAGGAGACCCAAAAAAATGCTGAAAAAACTAAAATCTTCAAAAATAAGCTCACTCAATTGGCAAAAGAGGTTCAAAAAACCAATGAGGAAAAGAATGCTTTCAAAACCAGAATTAGTCAAATGGAAAAGGAGGTTCAAAAGCTCACTAAAGAAAATAGTTCTCTCAAAATTAGAATGGAACAGATGAAGGCTAATGACTTTCTGAGAAACCAAGAAATCACAAAACAAAAACCAAAACAATGAAAAAATGGAAGATAATGTGAAATATCTCATGGGAAAAACAACTGACCTGGAAAATAGATCCAGGAGAGACAATTTAAAAATTATGGGACTACCTGAAAGGCATGATCAAAAAAAGAGCCTAGACATCATCTTTCATGAAATTATCAAGGAAAACTGCCCTGACATTCTAGAACCAGAGGGCAAAATAAGTATTGAAAGAATCCATCGATCACCACCTGAAAGAGATCCAAAAAGAGAAACTCCTAGGAACATTGTGGCCAAATTCCAGAATTCCCAGGTCAAGGAGAAAATATTGCAAGCAGCTAGAAGGAAACAATTCCAGTATTGTGGAAATACAATCAGGATAACACAAGATCTAGAAGCTTCTACATTAAGGAATCGAAGGGCTTGCAATAGGATATTCCAGAAGTCAAAGGAACTAGGACTCAAACCAAGAATCACCTACCCAGCAAAGCTGAGTACAATACTTCAGGGGAAAACTGGTCTTTCAGCAAAATAGAGGACTTTCAAGCATTCTTGATGAAAAAGACCAGAGCTGAAAAGAAAATTTGACTTTCAAACAGAAGAATGAGAAGAAGTATGAAAAAGTAAACAGCAAAGAGAAGTCATAAGGGACTTACCAAAGGTGAACTGTTTACATTCCTACATGGAAACACATTATGTGTAAGTCTTGAAACTTTTCAGTATCTGGGTAGCTGGTGGGAACACACACACACACACACACACACACACACACATACACACAAGCGTGCACACAGAGACAGAGAGCACAGAGTGAATTGAATGGGATGGGATCATATCTTAAAAAAATGAATGTAGTCAGTGAGAGAGAAATGTATTGGGAGGAGAGAGGGAGAAATGGAATGCGGCAAATTATCTCTCATAGAAGAGGCAAGCAGGAGTCTTTCTAGTGGAGGGAAAAAGAGGGGAGCTGAGAGAAAAACACGAAGTTTACCTTCCTCACATTAGACTAAAGGAAGGAATAAAATGCACACTCATTTTGGTATGAATACCTATCTTACAATACAGGAAAGTGGGGGAGAAGGGGATAAGCAGGGTAGGGGGGATGATGGAAGGGAGGGCAATGGGAGGAGGGAGCAATTTGAAATCAGCACTTGGTTAGGGACAGGATCAAAAGAGAGAATAGAAGCAATGGGGGGCAGGATAGGATGGAGGGAAATATAGTTGGTCTTACACAACACGACTATTATGGAAGTCATTTGCAAAACTACACAGATATGGCCTGTATTGAATTGCCTGCCTTCCCAAAGGGAATGGGTGGGGAGGGAGGAATGGGGAGAAGTTGGAACTCAAAGGTTTAAGAACAACTGTTGAGTATTGTTCTTGCTACTAGGAAATAAGAAATATACTTAATGGGGAATAGAAAGTCATCTAGCCCTACAGGACATAAGAGAAGATGGGGACAAGAGAAGGGAGGGATGATAGAAGAGAGGGCAGATTGGTGATCGAGGAAATTAGAATGCTCAGAGTATTGCGGTGGGGGGAGGGGACAAATGAGGAGAAAATTTGGAACCCAAAATTTTGTGAAAATGTATGCATAAAATTAAATAAATGAATTTATTAATAAAAAAATAAGAAAGAAATTATTTGTAAATGTGAGCTGAGACAATGGCTAAAACAACTGCTACTGTTATCAATAAGGTAACACTCATGAATTTTTCTTTCCTTTTTCTTTTCTTTTTTTGCAAAACATTATTTCATATATATGTAAATTAGCAGTCTTTTGTCTTTGCCCATTCTAATTCCTTCAATTTCTTTTCTTCATATTGCTAAATATAATGTTTCCAGTACCAAATATAACAGTGGTTATAATGGATTTCCTTGTTTTACCCCTGGTCTTATTGGAAATCTTATTGGGAATTCTAGCTTATCCCCAATACATATTATATTTACTGGTGACTTTAGGTGGATGATATTGTTTCATTGCTTATGGTGCCTTTCAGCAGGATATAGTTTCCTTCCTTGTCTCTTTAATTAGATCAATTTTTTGCTTTTCATTTGTCTGATGTTAAAATTGTTACCTGTGCCTTTTTTTCTTTTTTTGCTTCAGCTGAAGCATATTTTCTACTCAGCCTTTAAACTTTACCCTGCTTGTATCCCTCTGTTTTTAATTTCTTTTTTTGTAAGCAACAAAGGGCAAGATTGTGATTTTTAATGCATTCTGCTATCTGCTTCTGTTTTATGATAGAGTTCATCCTATTCACAATTACAGTTATGATTACTATCTGTGTTTTTCTCTCCATTCTATTTCCCACCCCCAGTTTATCCCCAGTTTATCCTTCCCCCTTTGTCTCCTCACTAGAGTTTTGTTTTTGATCACAACTTACCTGAATCTGGCCTTCCTTCTTTCAGACCCCTTCCCTTTTCTTTCTCTTTTCCCTTACTACTTCTTTCCTCCCATCTATTACTCCCTCTTCTTTTTTTCCCCTTTCCCTTCCAACTGCCAATAGGGGAAGTAAGATTTCTATACCTGACTGAATATGTTATTCCTTCCTTGAGACAAATCTGATGAGAAGAAAGTTCAAACAATACTCATATCCCTCCCTTCTTTCCCTTTATAATAATGTCTTTGTGTCTCTTTATGTGATGTAATTTACCATTTCCTGCCTTCATCTTTCTCTTATCCCATATATTCTTTTTAAGCACTTAATTAGATTTTTTGTCATCATATCAAAATAAACTTAAACCCACTGCTTCTGTCTATATGTTTATCATATATATATATATATATATATATATATATATATGTATATATATATAATGTTATGCAAGTAGAGTTGTCAAGAGTTATGTTTTCTTCCCATGTAGGGAGGTAAACAGTTTTTTCCTTATTCAATAACATATTCTGTTTTTCCTGTGTACCTTTTTATACCTTTCTTGAGACTTGTATTTGAAGACAAGATTTTCCATTGACCTCTGTTCACTTCATCAGGAAAGTCTGAAAGTCTCCTATTTCACTGAATGTCCATCTCCTCCCCCTGAAAGATTATACTCAGTTTCATTGGATAATTGATCCTTCATTGTAAATCAGGTTCCTTTGTCTTATGCAATACCATATTTCAAGGCCTCTGAAATTTTAATATAGGAACTGCAAGGTCCTGCATAATCTTGATCGTAGTTCCATTATATGCTAATTTTTTTCTTTCTGGCTTTTTGCGGCATTTTATCCTTTATGTGATAATTCTGGAATTTTGCTGTAGTATTCCTTTATGTTTTCAATTTGGAGTATCTTTCAGGCGGTGATCAGTGAATCTTTTTGATGATTATCTTACCTGCTAATTCTAAGATTTCAGGGCAGTTTTACTTGGTTATTTCTTGAAAGATATTCTACAGGCTTTGTTTTAAATCGTGGTTCTCAGGTAGATCAATAATTTGGTAATAATTTGGACTGAAAAGTAGAAGATAATGTTAAATATTTTATTGGAGAAACAACTGACCTAGAAAAGTGATCCAGGGAGGGTCATTTAAAAATTATTGAACTACTTGAAGGCCATGATCAAAAAAAATAGTCCAGACGTCATCTTTCAAGAAATTATCAAGGAAAACTACCACGATATTCTAGAACCAGAGGTTAAAATAGAAATTGAAAGAATCACCAGATCACCTTCTGAAAGATGTCAAAAGAAAAATTGCCAGGAAACTGTTGATTCTTTTTTCATGATTTTCTTTTCTCACTTTCATTTCTCTTCCAAATTTTTCCTCTACTTCTCTTACTTGGTTTTTAAAATCCTTTTTGAAGTCTTCCATGACCTGTGACCAATTCATATTTCTTTTCGTGGAGGTTTTAGATATGAGAACTTGTACTTTGTTGTCTTTTTCTGTTTGGTTGGGTTTTTTTTCTCTTTTTTTATCTTGTTACCAAAGTAAGATTCTATAGTCTGTTTTTCTACATGATGTCTGATCATTTAATTTGACTTTCTAACTCTTTGTCAAAGTAGGTCCCTGGTTCCAGTATGGTGGTGGTGGTGTACTGTCCTAAATTTCAGGGTTTTCATGCAGCTCTTTTCAGAACAACTTCTAGGAGTCTAAAAATTTCTAGTTCTTCCAAAGTGTTTGCTCCTTTTCTGATCTCTGACATGATCTGTGAGTGACCACGAAACCTATTTTCTGCCTTAGAAAGATGAGGATTCCCTCTCCACTGCACCACAAACTCCACTGCACCACGAGCTCCACTGCACCACGAGCTCCACTACACCAGCTGTCGCCAAGAACTGTGATTCAGATCTAAGCAGGGCAAAGCTAGAAAATCCTGCCTCAGGGCCAACAAAGAGATCCTTCCAATCACACTTTGATCAGTTGCTCAATCCCCACACTGTCCATGGATTCAGAGCTCCAGAAGCAGCCACTGCTACTGCTACTGTTGCTGCCGTCACTTCCTGAGGTTGGAACATGCCACTCCCCCACTCAGGTCCTACAGACCTTCTATGCTGTCTTTGGTGTTTGTAGACTGAAAAGCCTAGTGATTCCATCACCTAAAACCTATTCTGGACCTGTGTATATAGGTGAGTGTCATGCTAGATTGAGCTCTGCTCCCAATCAGGTGCGATAGACTCTTCCTGTCAATCTTCCAGGCTTTCTTGGGCAAGAGACTTATTTCACTCCATCATTTTATGGACTCTGCAGCTCTAGAATTTGTTTACAGTCATTTCTAACAGGTATTCAAAGGGCTTTGGGGAAGAGCTCAAGCAAATCTTGGCCTTTACTCTGTCATCTTCTGGAACTCAAAATTTTAAAAATCATGTTAAAATTGTTTTTACATGTAACTGGAAATAATATTAAATAAATACAAAAATGGGAAAATAGTACAATATTCAGGAATGACTATAAAAATAAATATTTATTACAAATGAAGTATAAGAGGAAGAACTGATATAGATGTGTTAGATTGGGAAGGAGGGCTATTGCTTCTAGGAAGCTACTTTAATCCAGAATGGGTTTGGGGGGGGGGGGGCAAGGCTCACACATGTAGAAGAGTATAAAATTTTCTGAATTTATAAAGAAACAAAATCCTAAAGGATAGAGAGGGCTGAGGGGATAAGGAAGGAATCTTTAGATGAGGTCAGGGAATAGGTTAAAGGGGGGTATATAAATGGGTGTTTAAATTTATGTGAATGGGAGGATAAGTGAGGTCTCTTTGGAGGAGGTTTGTTAAGTATTAGGAGGGCAAGGTGGTAAGTTGAAGTAAAGTAGAGGAGTCAAGAGTGATAGAAAATAAGAGATATTCATAAACATAAAAACAAAGATTAGGAGTAAAATCTGTTAGGGAAAGCATATGTTTATATATGTGTGTATGTGTGCATGTATGTGTATATATGCATACCTGTATTTATGTATCTATATCTATCTATATGCATGCATGTATGTATGTATGTATGTATATAAAATATCTCTTAATTGTATCCAAGGGGGAAGGGGAGAAGAAGGTGTGAAAAAGAGCAAAGTAAAAAAGGTACATTATAGAACAAAAGAAAATTTGTAAGGAAGCAAAGAAAAGGTAAATAGCTTTCAATACAATACAAAGCATTTAATATAAAGAATTTCTGCAAATGGAAATTTATTGTTATATATTTTGAATCCTCTCATTTTCTGCTATGCATATGATGTTTTTTCTTATTTTACATTTAAAATTTTATACATAAGTTTATGATATGCTGCTTTTTCTTAGGTATTCACTTTTTTCTTATATTTATTTAAGTTTTAAATCTTTATTTCCACAAAATTTTGAGTTCCAAATTTTCTCCCCATTTATCTCCTCCCTCTGCCCCAAAATGCCAAGCATTCTAATCACCCCTATCATCAATCTGCCCTCCCTTCTAACATCCTTCTCTTCCCTTATCCCCATCTTCTCTTTTGTCCTGTAAGGCAAGATAAATTTCTATAAATCATTAACTGTATTTCTTATTTCCTAGTTGTATGCAAGAGCAACACTCAACAGTTGTTCCTAAAACTTTGAGTTCCAACATTTCTTCCTCCCCCCCTCCCCCCCATTGGGAAGAAAAGCAATTCAAAATAGGGCATATCTGTGTAGTTTTGCAGTTGACTTCCATAATAGTCGTGTTGTGTAAGATTAACCATATTTCCCTCTATCCTATCCTGTCCCCTATTTCTTCTATTCTCTCTTCTGACTCTGTCCTTCCCCAAGAGTGCTGACTTCTAATTGATCCTTCCTCCAATTGCCCTCCCTTCTATCATTCCCCCACCCTGCTTATCCCTTTCTCCCCCACTTTCTTGTATTGTAAGATAGGTTTTCATACCAATATGTGTGTGCATTTTATTCCTTCCTTTAGTCGAATATGATGAGAGTAAGCTTCATGTTTTTTCTCTCGCTTCTCCCCTTTTACTCTCCACTAAAAAGTCTTTCACTTGCCTCTTTCATGAGAGATAATTTGCCCCATTCCATTTCTCCCTTTCTCCTCCCAATATATTTCTCTCTCACCCCTTAATTTCCTTCTTTTTAAGACATGATCCCATCCTATTCAACTTAACCTGTGCTCTCTGTCTCTCTGTCTCTCTGTCTCCATCTCTGTCTCTGTGTGTGTGTGTGTGTGTGTGTGTGTGTATGTGTGTGTAATCCCACCAACTACTCAGATACTGAAAAAAGTTTCAGGAGTTACAAATATTGTCTTTCCGTGTAGGAATATAAACAGTTCAAATTTAGTAAGTCCCTTTTGATTTCTCTTTGCTGTTTACCTTTTCATGCTTCTCTTGATTCTTGTGTTTTGAAAGTAAAATTTTCTTTTTCAGCTCTGGTATTTTCATCAAGAATGCTTGAAAGTCCTCTATTTCATTGAAAGCCTTTTTTTTCCCCTGAAGTATTACACTCAGTTTTGCTGGGTAGGTGATTCTTGGTTTTAGTTCTAGTTTCTTTGACTTCTGGAACATCATATTCCACACCCTTATGTAGAAGCTGCTAGATCTTGTGTTATGCTCATTTTATTTCCACAATACTTCAATTCTTTCTTTCTAGTTGCTTGCAATATTTTCTCCTTGACCTGGGAACTCTGGAATTCCTTTTTTGGATCTCTTTCAAGAGGTGATTGGTGGGATTCTTTCAATATTCCTTTTGTTTCTCCTGGTTCTCAAATATCAGGGCAGTTTTCCTTGATAATTTCATGAAGGATGATGTCTAGACTCTTTTTGATCATGATTTTCAGGTAGTCTTTTGATCATAGCTTTCATGTAGTCCCATAATCTGTAAATTTTCTCTCCTGGGTCTATTTTCCAGGTCAGTTGTTTTTCCAATGAGATATTTCACATTATCTTATGTTTCTTTCATTCCTTTCATTTTGTTTTGTGATTTCTTGGTGTCTCATAAAGTCGTTAGGCTCCATCTGTTCTATTCTAATTTTTAAAGGACTGCTTCCATCAGTGAGTTTTTCAACCTCTTTTTCCATTTGGCTAATTTGGCTTTCTAAAGCATTCTTCTCCTCATTGGCTTTTTGAACCTCTTTTGCCAATTGAGTTAGCCAATTTTTAAAGGTGTTATTTTCTTCAGCATTTTTTGGGTCTCTTTTAGCAAGGTGTTGACCTGATTTTCATGGTTTTCTTGCATCTCTCATTACTCTTCCCAATTTTTCCTCCAATTCTCTTACTTGATTTTGAAAATCCTTTTTGAGCTCTTCCATGGCCTGAGACGATTGAATATTTATTTTGGATGTTTGGAATACAGAAGCCTTGACTTTTATGTCTTTCCCTGATGGTAAGCATTGTTCTTCCTCATCTGAATGTATCGAAGAAGATATCTGTTTGCCAAGAAAGTAACCTTCTATACTCTTATTTTTCCCCCCTTTTTTGGGCATTTTCCCAACCAGTTACTTGACTTTTGGGTCCTTTGTCAAGAGTAGGGTATACTCTGGGAATGTGTAAGATCTCAGTTCCTCCAAGGTGGCACAATCAAGCGTGTAAACTGATCTGGGATCAGCAAGAGATTTTTGTGCCCAGAATCTTAGCAGTGTCCTCTCTTACAGCCACCTGGCCTCCAGTTCCACCAACCCAGCAGGGGGGGCTGATTTTCCCATAAGCTGCATGGGGAGGGTCACCATTCAGTGTGAGATAAAGATCAGCTTCCTCAGGGCCTCTACACAGGGCTGAGATAAGAACCAAGTGCTCAGTGCCCCCAGCGGATTTATGATCCAACAATGGATGTGAATTACTATTAGAGCTGCTGTGGGAACTGCTGTGGGAACTGCTGCCACCTGCATGATGTGGAGCTATGGGTAGGCCCTTCTACCTTCCTGGTACCCTGAAAAAACCCTCTCACTGATCTTTGGCCCTTGTGGGTTGAGGAACCGGTGAACCCCTGCTACTGCTACTGGGGATTTGCTGCTACTGCAACTGGAGATTCCACCCCTGAGGTGTCCTCCTCTAAGAGCCACACCATGCTGTACTGCACCATACAGTCAAGGCTGGACAGTGCTCCACTCTGCGCCCAGTGCAACAGATGTTTCGCATGGGCCTTTCAGCTCACCCTTGGCTGGAAATCTTCTCCACTCTGTTGTTCTCCACTTCTGATGCTCAAGAATTTGTTGAGAGTCCCTCTCCACAGGTATTTTATGGGCTGTGTGGGGAGAGCCCGCATATATGTGTCTTTCTGCTCCACCATCTTGGCTCTGCCCCCCCCCCCCAAGTTTTAATTTAAAAAATAAAAAAGAGAACCAACTTGTTGCAATATTACAAGAAATCATCAAAGAAAATTGACCTGAAGTATTAGAAGGCAGAATAGAAATAGAAAATGATCCTCTTATTGCCACCTGAAAGATATTCTAGGAGAAAAATGTCCACAATGTTATAGACAAGTTTCAAAGCTCATAGTTTAAGGAGAAAATATTGGAAGCAACAAGAAAAAAAAAACAATTTAAATATCATGTAGCTACAATGATGATAAAATAACACCTGAAAGCTGTGAACTGTGGGTCTTGGAATGCTATATTTTTTAGAGCAAAGGAACTGGGTTACCACCAAGCGTAACTTATTTAGCACAGTTAAATGTAATCCTGAATGGAAAAATAATAATACATTTCATGAACTCAAAGACCCAGGTTTTTGGAACAAAATCTCCTTGGTTCCCTTAAGGGAAAATTTAACATATGATACATATGTTAAATATGTAGGAGAAATATAAGGTAAACATTAAAACCCCATTATAAGGCCCCACTATAGTCAAATTGTTTACTTTCTATATGTGAAAAGTTTAGCAATACTCTTCCTATTATCAATATTTGGGTAGCTTGCAAGAAAACTGTGGATTGAGCTGAGTATGATGGCATGATTCTAAAAATAAGAATTTGTGGGGACCAATAAAAATGAATAATTATCTCATACAAATGAGGCATAAAAGGAAAAAAAATGATGCAAAATAAGATAGTATATTCAATTCAATATTCACGGCACCTACAACAGCCATGAATATCCAAGTACAATTCTGAATTATTTAATACAACAGATACCACACAGAACATAGGAGAAAAACATTTATTCAGATACCAGAAAGTGAAATACCAATATCAGAAAGCCAAGTCCTTCATAGTAACAATATATAAACAATAACAATGCAGAGGATAACAAGGCTTCCCTATCCTGGGGACTTCCTAGAAAGGAACACTAATGAGCCTAGCTGTCTGCTTTTTCTCTCTCCCTCAGTTTTGACTGCTCTGTCCAATTTCCTCTCAGCTCTCCTCCAGCTCTGCCTGTTCCTTCTCCATCCCTTCCTGTTCCACCCATTCAGCAAACTCTTCCCATCACATGTGATTTATGCTTCTGTGTGATTTAAGCAGGTCACATGGGCATATTAATGAATGGGAAACATCTTCCCATTTAAATTACCATTTAAGGGGAGTGCAGGTAGTGCTGGAACCTTACTTTCATTAGTAATAGCTTAAAGGGAACGACCTATACATTTGGAAGGATATAAAAGTCTTCTAAATTCATAAAGAAATTAGAGAAAAAGGAGATAATGTGGGGGGAGAGGAAAAGAAAGGGCTTTATAGAGGAGCATATAAGTTAAGGAATAGGAGGGCAAGGTAGTACATAGAAGTAAAGCAGAGGAGTGAAGAGGGATAGGGCAAATAGGGTGAGCAAAATAAGAAGGTGGTAAATATGCAAATAATTACAGCTTAGAATGTGAAAAGGCTGAATTTACTCTCCAAAAGGAAATAGAGAGGAGATTAAGAAAATGAATGCAACCATATGTTGCTTTCAGGAAATAAAAATATGAGAGATACAGGCAAATATAAAATAAAAGACAGGACTAGAATTTAGTATGTTAAAAAAGCTGGGATAGTATTCATGATAGCAAAGTTAAAGCTAAAATGCATTTCATCTAGAGTAAAAAATAGAAAATGTTATGTTGCATGTCAACAATATTATTCAATATTGTTTTAGACCATTTGAAATACATAGACAGTATAAAACACCTGAGCATATATTTGTCCAAACAGATACGAAAACTATATGAACAGAAATATAAAACATTGCCATTCAAATAACTTGAGATCTGAATAATTGAAATTATATTTATTGTTCATGGGTAAGAATATTTTGAGGTGTAGGACATAATTAACCAGTATATTCAGAAAAACTTGGAAAACATTGGATTTATGAAGGAAAATGCTATCCACGTTCAGGAGGAAAAAAAGACAGACGGTAGGAGCAAAAAAGCATAGTCTGGAGCATAGTCTGGTCTTAGATGTGTAAAAGTGTATATGTGTATGTGTATGTGTATAGATATCTTTGTGTATGTGTACATATCTGGAAGCAGGAATGACTTAATTGCAACCTTCTTTGCAGTGGTGGCAGGGAGGGGAAAATAAAGGAAAAAGTGCACAGCAGAAAATGAAAAAAATAAGAGGGAAGCAAACAAAAGCTGAGCAGCTTTGAAAATAACGTGTAGTATTTGTTAATATAGGTTTTCTTGAAATGGAAATTTATTGTTTTATGTTGAATCATCTCTTATGGTCTATTGTATAAATTGTAGTTTTTCTTTTCTTTCTCATTCTGTATTTAAACTCAAAATTGAAAAAAATGTTAGTTTTGAAAAGCTATGTCAGGATGACATGACTGAACACCAACTTTCTTTTTCTATGAAACTGACTCTAGAAATATGAACCAACAAAGTTTGGAACTATGACTTAAAGCTAAAACTACAGACGATTTCTTCTTTTGTTACATTGTCTTTTTAATTATATTTGACATATTTGAAGGAGATGTTTGTGATGTGTGATGAAGTACATGGAAGAAGGCAGCCAAAATGAGGTTATATGATATCCCTAACTCAATAATACATACACTGAGACAATTTTTTAAAAAAACAGATATGAAAATATTCATCTTACTACAAGTGTAATGTTTCATCTTTGCTGATATTCAGCTATTTCATCATTCTTTCAAGTTATTTTTTTTATGGCATTAAGAAAACTTTTTTTAAATAAAAATTTATTTATTTAAGTGTTTACATTCATTTTCACAAAATTTTGTGTTCCAAATTTTCTCCCCTTTTTCCCCGCCCCCACCCCAAACACCGGGCAATCTAATTTTCCCTATCACCAATCTGCCCTCTCTTCTATCATCCCTCCCTTCTCTTGTCCCCATCTTCTCTTTCATCCTGTAAGGCCAGGTGACTTTCTATTCCCCACTAACTGTATTTCTTATTTCCTAGTAGCAACAACAATACTAAACAGTTGTTCCTAAAATTTTGAGTTCCAAATTCTCCCCATCCCTCCCTCCCCACCCATTCCCTTTGGGAAGGCAGACAATTCAATATAGGCCATATCTGTGTAGTTTTGCAAATGACTTCGATAATAGTCACGTTGTGTAAGACTAACTGTATTTCCCTCCATCCTATCCTGCCTCCCATTGTTTCTATTCTGTCTTTTGATGCTATGACTCCCCGAATGTTGACTTCAAATTACTCCCTCCTCCCATTGCCCTCCCTACCATCATCCTACCCCCCCTTACTTATCTTCATCTCCCCCACTTTCCTGTATTGTAAGATAGGTTTTCATACTAAAATGAGTGTGCATTTTATTCCTTCCTTTAGTCGAATGTGATGAGGGTAAACTTCATGTTTTTTTCTCAGCTCTCCTCTGTTTCCCTCCTCTAAAAAGTCTCCTGCTTGCCTCTTGAATGAGATATAATTTACCCCATTCCATTTCACCATCTTTCCTCCCACTACATTTCTCTCTCACTATTTACCTCAATTTCTTTTAAGATATGGTCTCATCTTATTCAACTCACTCTTTGCTCTCTGTCTCTGTATGTCCATGCATATGTGTATGTGTGTGTGCGTGTACGTGTTTATATGTGTGTGTGTGGTACCACCAACTACCCAGATACTGAAAAGTTTTAAGAGTTACAAATATTGCCTTTCCATGTAGGAATGTAAAGAGTTCAACTTTAGTAAGCCCCTTATGACTTCTCTTTGCTGTTTACTTTTTCATGCTTCTTCTCATTCTTGTGTTTGAAAGTCAAATTTTCTTTTCAGCTCTGGTCTTTCCATCAAGAATGCTTGAAAGTCCTCTGTTTCATTGAAAGATCATATTTTCCCCTGAAGTATTATACTCAGTTTTGCTGGGTAGGTGATTCTTGGTTTAAGTCCTAGTTCCTTTGATTTCTGGAATATCCTATTGCACGCCCTTTGATCCCTTAATATAGAAGCTGCTAGATCTTATGTTACCCTGATTTTATGTCCACAATACTGGAATTGGTTCTTTCTAGATGCTTGCAATATTTTCTCCTTGACCTGGGAATTCTGGAATTTGGCCACAATGTTCCTAGGAGTTTCTCTGTTTGGATCTCTTTCAGGCGGTGATTGATGGATTCCTTCAATACTTATTTTGCCCTCTGGTTCTAGAATATCGGGGCAGTTTTCCTTGATAATTTCATGGAAGATGATGTCTAGGGTCTTTTCTTGATCATGGCTTTCAGGTAGTCCCATAATTTTTAAATTGTCTCTCCTGGATCTATTTTCCAGGTCAGTTGTTTTTCCCATGAGATATTTCACATTCTCTTCCATTTTTTCCTTCTTTTGGTTTTGTTTTGTGATTTCTTAGTTTCTCAGAAAGTCATTAGACTCCATCTGTTCCATTCTAATTTTGAGAGAACTATTTTCTTCAGTAAGCTTTTGAATCTCTTTTTCCATTTGGCTAATTCTGCTTTTGAAAGCATTCTTCTCCTCATTGGCTTTTTGAACCTCTTTTGCCAATTGAGTGAGCCTATTTTTCAAGGTGTTATTTTCTTCAGCATTTTTTTGGGTCTCCTTTACCAAGATATTGACCCGTTTTCCATGCTTTTCTTGCATCTCTCTCATTTCTCTTCCCAGTTTTTCTTCCACCTGTCTAGCTTGGTTTTCAAAATCCTTTTTGAGCTCTTCCATCGCCTGAGCTCACCGGACATCCCCCTGGGATGTCTGGGGTACCGAGGCCCCACCCTCCACGTCTTTCCCTGATGGTAAGAGTAGTTCCTCGTCATCAGAATTGAAAGGCAGGAACATCTGTACCCCATCAAAGTAGCTTTCTATAGTCTTATTTTTCTTCCCTTTTCTGGGGAAAAATTTTCCCAGGCAGTTACTTGACTTCTGAGATTCCTGTCTACTTCCGCCTAGGTCCGCCCAGCTAGTGATTGGGGTCTCAGATTCAAATGGGCTTTCTGAGGCAGGCGCGGCTGCTATTCAATGTGAGCTTAAGTTCTGGTGCTTGGGTGGGGGCAGGGCCACCTCCCAGGCTCAGTTCCCTCAGGGGCTTTATGCAGAGACCTTCAGTAATGGAGCTCCTGTCTGCTCAGGGAGTCCCGGGCCGGGCCGCCGCCCCTGCCTCGGCCGCTCCCTATCCCGCTGCCTGCCGAGGGGCCCCAAGTCACGGATACACCCCGCTCCCCTCTCGGCCAGCCCAGACGTCTCTCTCACTGACCTGTAGCCTCTGTGTGTGGCGGGACCTTCCCAGCCACCAGAGATTCCATCCCTGAAGCCTGCTCGGATTCGCTCCTCTGTGGCCGTGGGGCCAGGGCAGCACAGGGATGGACTCCGCTTTCCGGGGCACGATGGACCCCTGGGGACAGCTCTCCAGGGCTCTCTGGAAGGGAAATCTTTTTCACTGTGTTTCTCCACGCCTTGCAGTGCTCCAGAATTTGTGGGGAGTTCTTCTTGCAGGAAATATATGGGCTGTGGTTTTGGAGCTAGCATACGTGAGTCTTTCTTCTCCGCCATCTTTTCTCTACCCCTCAGTTATTTTAATAACTTATTCACATTGTATTATTATGTAGAAACTAGAAATATTGCTGCAATACTTTCTCCTCTCCACTCTCAATCCTGGGAAACCTACACTCTTAGATACACCACCCTTTATAGAAGCATATACTACACTGTCTTCTTTCAACGTTATCTTCTACCCTCTCCATTTTTCATCTAAATTACAGTTCTAGCAATTCATACATTGAAGTCATAAATAATTTAATCATTGAGCTTGAAATCTACAGAACTTAGATGTTTGTCTCTCCTAAGACCTGATATATTTGTTCTAAACTATTAACAATTTAAATATACTTAACTGTAAGAATATAATAAAATTAGGTGAAGATACAGAAAAAACATGTTGGAACTACACTTTTTCATTTTAATATTAATTTTCTTCAGATTTTTGGTACATTTTATGTCAAAATGATTTTTTCAAACTAACATGACCATAATTTCTTGAGCATGTAACCTGAATTTTCCTGAAATATGAATGACCATGGAGGGAAATAAATGCTTCTCTTTTTCTTCTACCAGAAGGTGGAATTTCAATTTTTTAATCTTCTTTTTGTAGATCTGAATACTAAAACTTTACTATGTAAGAAAAAAAAGCAATGTATTACAAACTTAAATATAAAAAGAAATATTGTAGAATAAAATAAAATTAAACCAACAGTACCAAAATAAAATAAATAAATAAATGGATTATATACAGGTGCATGTATACTCATATATATTTGTATATAGAGACACATGTATGTGTATATGTACATAGATACATACATACTGCAAACATGCGTATATACACATCTGTATATAGAAAATAGAAACAAAAATGTTGGGAACCTATGGTGTAGTGCATAGAGACTTGGTCATTTAGTTGAGAAGATGTTAATTTGAATCCCTGACTTAAATCTGACATTTAATAGCTATGTGACCCTCTTAATTATCACAGATAGTTGTCCAAAACTAAATATTGTATGACCAGTCATGTAACAATAGTAGTATTTTCTTCCTCCTCTGTGCTCTCATAGTGCTTTGCTTGGGAGCATTATCTCTTAAAGATCATATTCTACATTGTATTTTATTTCTTTGTATATATGTCTTACTTCTGTTATTATAGGGCATCACCAACTTGTCTTAGAGGTAACGAGGTTGCTTAGTGGATAGAGTACTGGGTCTGGGATCAGGAAGACTTACATTCAAATCTGACGTTGGACATTTACTAGCTGTGTGATTCAGGTTAAGTCATTTAACTTCTATTTGTCTTAATCCACTGGAGAAGGAAATAGTAAACCACTTCAATACCTTTGTCAAGCAAACCCTGTGAATATTATTAAAATGCTATAATCATTGGGGTCACAAAAAGTCAGAAACAACTGAACAAGAGAAAGTATTTGCCTGATTAATCTCCATACCTACCTCGGTAACTTGCACGGCACCTTTCATAGCGTATCTATTCAATAAGTATCTGTGAATTGAAAGAGAAACAACTTTCTGATTTAATTATCAATACCAACTGTGAAAATGATGAGCATCCCCATGCTAAATTAAATGAAATAAGGTTCTATGTTATGGTCAAATAGAATTTTTTGGGGAAATTTCATGTGTTTCATTTTCTTGACTTCTTTATAGATCAATATGACAATTACTGGGATATGAATGCATTAAAAAAAGTATCAAGCCACACCAAAAAATTACATATAAGACTGGGAACTACTGATGTGTTATAGAAACAAATTAAAGATGGATATAACAAAATTACTCCGGTGAATGTATTGCATATATATAATATATATGTATATCTATGTGTATATGTATATACATATATACATACACACACATATATGTACATGTGTGTATATATTTATATGTATATATAAATATATACACACATACATACACATATATATACAACCATATATATGTATATATTTATATGTTTGTGTGTGTGTGTGTGTGATTACACATATATACCACTTATTGCTTTTCTCCTAGAGAAATGCAATGATTTAGCCAATGAGTTGCAACTGTTCCCTTCCATAATTCCTAGTTGATGAAAACTTTGAATTCTAAATAGTTCAGAATAATGTAATTTTCTCTTAAGGGATCTACCTGGGTAGGAACCAGTTTATCTCTTTTTCTAGGCTTTAGTTATTTATTACAATAGCCACAGATGAGACAAATATCAGTCCTTAATTATCTATGAGAATGGTAATAAAGAATGGGTCTCCATAATTGGCAGATAAAAGTAAATCAAAAATTTCACTTCAATGAAAAGCTTCACTCTTACTTTACCATATACACTGCTCTGAGATAATATGGTGAAGAAAGAAAATGATATTGGTTTTGATTCAGACCTGTGATTTCATTTGAATTGTTAATTCCTTGTGAGGCAATTCTGTCTCCCAATTCATAGGGAAACTTCTATAACTTCTGGTCTGAGAGGTATTTAAAAATGCTGCAAGATTCATAGAATTGCAGTGTCAAACAGGCAGCATGTAAAAGAGAGTTCTTCAACCAATCTTCCTGATGATGAGGTCAAATCTCCTTTTTCTATGCTATATTGCATATTATATATTTAAAATATTTTAACATAAAATACTCTTAATATACTAAGAATAATTTATATAGGTAGAGATAGGACTAGCTAACATGCAACCTTACCTTAAGTATTGTTATTTAAATATATACATTTTACTCTATATTTCTTAATAAGTTATTGATTATTAATACCATCACTAGTCACACATAATCTTTATATTCTAAATTCATCTCATGAGGTTCTAGCAGTTATTTGGGTACTTAATTATTGAAAGGACTTCAGTTTTCATTGAGTTAGATAGAATTCCTTAATAAATCTTTGTTCTCCACCTTTACAGTTGTTTATCCTGCAGATGGGTGGTGTTGATGAAAGCTTTCAGCATTTAAAAGGGCAATATTACATAAAATACATTAGATGAAAAATCCTTCATAAGATTCTTTCTTGAACTATAAAATTATTCTAATTGTGTGTAGACAAAATTTCTCTATGATAAAAATATATTATTATACTGCTCAAAAAAGATTATTTATCTAAGTTTGTTCAATTCAGAGAAAAATGATCGATAACTACACTTCATCAAAAATGAAAAGCACAACAATATTTTAGGTCCAAGTTTTACTCCAGTGTGCAAATACCTTGACACATAAGCTTATGCTGTTGAGGAACTATCGCCATAGCTTGCATGTAAACATCTCTTTTATAAGACTAGAAAGTTTTACCTGTGGAAAATGATCACCAGAGTGAAGAAATCATCTCACCCAACAACCACTTAAAGAGTTAACCAAGAGAAGAAACATGAATAACCAGGATGATTTGTTTGTGATACAAAACTTACTTATAAAACATTATGAAAGACAAAATGTAGTATTATTTCAAAAAGAGTAAAAAAAAAAAAGTAACACAGGCCAAAACAAAGTGTAGAAACTTCTGAAATACAACTAAATTAGGGCATTGCAATAACATTTATAGATGAAACTTGCAGGAAGACAATAAAAAGAAAATTGAACAAATTTGTCAGGAATTCTACAGTCTTTTGTCCAGACTTGGAATTCAGTTGGATAGTTTGTCAGAGATTAATGCTTAGACAGTCACTTCAAACAGTGGCCTGTGCCTAAAACTAAAGAGAAAAAAGAATTAGTTGGATTTTTGGAGAAGAAATGTTATGTTTTCAACAATCCCAAGATATTTCTAGCTACAAATAAATATGTTTTTAAGGTATAAGCCACTATAATGCAAGAATTTTCTTGTTTGTATCCCTAATGACTGTTACAGGGGTTAGTTGACACAGTAGTTTACTAAATGCTTGCTCACTGACTGAGTTAGATACTTCACTTATTGTAATATAACTTCATATCTCAGAACATTGTAGTTTCCAAAAAGCTAAGGTTGTGGGTGATCCAAAAGACAGAAGATAGATATATAGAGATACAAGAAAGACATAACACATTACTAATTATGCTTGGAATAGAAGGAGAGTAAACTTCATCATCTAGGAAATGTATGGTAAGAAAAGGATGCAAGTGAATTATGGATCAAGAGACATTGACAGGAAGCAGGACAGATCTAAAGTTGAATTGTCATTTCCTGCCTAATATATAGCCTTTGGAAGGAAGAAGAATAGTGAAATGAGACCTTTCATCTGACTGTGTGCCTTCCATTTCATGCTATACTTGTCTCCAGACTGATTTCCAGCTGCCTCTGAGGAGTGATGCCTCCCACTTAATAAGGAATATTATAATATCTAATCATACCCTACATATCCCAGTGATTCTGAACCCTAGTATTTCATCTAAACCTAATTATTCCCCATTAACCACAACCTGATTTCCTGATTCCCATTTCTCTCAACCTTTTCATTTCAAAGTTCTAATAAGACACCACACACTGCTTCTGCTGTGGCCTTTGGAATTCCTATTCCATAGACAACAAATTATCTTCATTGTAAATCTTTTCCTCTCTCATTTCTTCCATTTTCTATTATTGAAACCTCACTCTCCCTGATGACACCTTCATGATACTGATAATCCTTCCTGGTTACATTTTCTGGAGTTGGCTGTATTTTCCACTTATTCTCTTCAGCTCACTGGTTGAGGTGGAAAAAGTGGAAAACAATTTACGTATTTATTTTTAGTTTTCAACATCAATTTCCTCAAGATTTTGAGTTCCAAATTTTTGCCCCATCTCTTCCCTTCCCACACTCCAAGACACTGTACAACCTGATTACCTTTTCCCCCAATCTGCCCTCTCTTCTATCACACCCCTCCCTTCCCTTCTCTCCATCTTCTCTCTTTTCTTGTAGGGCAAGATAGATTTCTGCAACTCTTTATATGTATTCCTTATTTCCCAGTTACATGCAAAAACAGTTCTCAACATTTGTTTCTAAATCTTGGAGTTCTAACTTCTCTCCCTTCCTCCCTCCCCACACATCCCCACTGTGAAGGCAAGCAATCCAATATAGGTTAAACATGTGTTGTTATGCAAAAGACTTTCATAATAGTCAGGTTGTGAAAGACTACCTATATTTCCCTCCAACCTATCCTGTACCATATTTATTCCATTCTCCCTTTTGTCCTTGTCCTTCACCAAAACTACTTACTTCTAATTACTTCCTTCTCCCATTTGCCCTCACTCCTATCATGCCCCCACAGGGGGTATTTATGTTCTTCATTCCTAATTTCCTCTAGTGTAAGATAGATTTTCATACTAAATTGATTGTTACAAATATTACCTTTCCATGTAGTAATGTAAACAGTTCAACTTTAGTAAGTCCCTTATGATTTCTCTTTCCTGTTTACCTTTTCTTTCTTGATTTTCATCCTAGCTCCTTTGACGTCTGGAGTATCATATTCCAAGTTCTTCTATTACTTCATGTAGGAGGGACTAAATCTTGTATTCTCCTGATTGTATTCCCACAATCCTCGAATTGTTTCTTTCTGACTGCTTAAAATATTTTCTCCTTGATTTGGGAACACTGAAATTTGGCTACAATATTCCTAGTAGTTTTCCTTTTCGAATCTCTTTCAGGAGGTCATTGGTGGATTCTTTCAATATCATTTTTAGCCTCCGGTTCTAAAATATCATGGAAGTTTTCCTTGATAATTTCATGAAAGATGATGCCTCAACTCTTTTTTTCATGACTTTCAGGTAGCCCCATAATTTAGAAATTATCTGTCCTGGATCTATTTTCCATGTCAGTTGTTTTTTTCAATGAGATATTTCACTTTTCTTCAAATTTTCCATCCTTTTGGTTTTGCTTTGTAAGTTCTTGGTTTCTCATAAATTCGTTGGCTTCCATCTGCTCCATTCTAATTTTTAAAGAACTATTTTCTTCAGTGAGCCTTTGGACTTCCTTTTCCATTTGTCTAATCCTGCTCTTTAAAGCATCTTTCTCCTCATTGGTTTTTTTGGATCTCTTTTGCCATTTGGGTTACTCTATTTTAAAGGTGTTACTGTTTGTTTGGGTTTTTTTCTTTTTTTTGCAAAATTTCATCTTTATTTTCTTTAGGTAATGAAAACGTGGATGATGATTTTTAACTATAAAACTGGACAATGAATACTCCAAGTACACCAAGTGATAAAAACAGATCCAGCCAAATCTCAGCTTGATATGCTAATTGAGGTAAAGTGATTACTCAAGGAAAACAGACATGAAAATCAGGAAACATTTCTAGTACTCACATGTATAATCTTTACAAATGGTACCAATTTTTTGGGGGGGACTTAATATGTATTAATTCACCTTACCTAGTATGTTTCTGTCCTGTCAACCAGGAATTTATGTAATAAATATGTGCATATGTCTCCCCAAGTCCTGCCCTCATATATAGGGACTTTAACATTATATAGATAAACAGATGTATACATATATGCATATACACAGTCACACACACACTCTTCTTCAAACACCCAAACTACTCAGTTCTCCAACCAACAAATTTCTGATTACCTACATCTCCACCCAACTCATGCCATAAGTACAGTCACACTTTTGATCTTTCCATCACCCATACATTCACAATTCTTATATTTAGAACTTCCCAAATCTTTTTATCTTACCATTATCTTTTGACTTTCCTCCTCTCCCCTTTCCTTCTCCTGTCAAATCTTGCTCTTTTCCAACATCACTGGCCTAAATTCTTTGATCCCTCTATTCTCTATCATTCTTCCCATAGTAAATGTCTCCTCTTTTCACTATCTTGACCCATTGGTGAATCAGCTCAACTTTAACTCTAATCATCTCCTGAGTCCCTAGTAACTTATTAGTCCTTAGTAATACTTCATTTCACTTTCTGATGTCCTTTAATTAATCCTTGTCTCTTTTTTATTCTTTGTGAAGTTTGTGGCACTATTTATTCTCTATATTATAGTGGTTCTTTTTTTGCTTATAGCTTTCTTTCCCAAAAATATTATTTGAGTATTTTTGACATGCTTTTAAGAAAAATTTAAATATCCAATTTTTCCCTTCCTATCAACTGAAGCCTGACTGAGAAGGCAAGAAAATAATATCAATTAATAATAACTATATGATTAAAAAATCCATTATTAACCATGTTGCAGAAAAAAGAAAAAAATGAGAAAACATATTTCAATTTGCAGAGTTCATCATTTTACTTAGATGGATGAGAGTTTTTCATCATGACTCATTTGAAATCTTTGGATTTTTGTATTGATCAAAGTACCCAAGTATTTCAAAGTTGATCATCATTGTTGTCACTGCACAATTGATCTCCAGGTTCTTCTAACATCACTTTGCATCATTTCATATAGGTCTTGTCATGATTCTTCTAAATCCTAAGCCCCATCATCACTTCTTATAGCACAATAGTATTCCATCACAGTCATATGCCAGAACTTGTTCAGACATTTCCCAATTGGTGATCATCTCCTCTTTCTTCCAATTCTTTGCCACCACAAAAAGACCTACTACAATTTTTGCCTGTGTGGGTAGGGGTTGGGTGTTAAATTTTAATGGTAATATTACCAAAGCAGCATTTATATAATCCACTGAATTCCAAAGCATTGATTTTAGAGGTCTTGTGCTTCACATTCATCCACCTTGATTTACATGGGCTGATACATAGCACCCACCATCAGAATACACAAGGACAAGGGCCAAAAAGTTACCAACAATATAATTAATAATAATAAATCCATGATTCTTGAATAATCACAACCAAAAAAGTTACAAGTGTCATATTAAAACTTTTAGAATCATTGCATTGAAAACAAGATTTGTGCACATAATTTAAAGAGGCAAAAACAAGCCATTTAGGGAAACCTCACATTCGCCACAGTTTGTGTAAGTTGATGGATAGCATTGAGTTGTCTCTTGGTGGATCAGATTGTGGTACCTGTTTTCTTTGACAGAGAGGCACTGGTGGTGGGAAGCAGGCCAATGTATTCCTCATGCAGGTGACTTACTGCTCAACAAAACACTTTCAGGGCAGCTGAATGGGACAAATTTTTTAAGATTAATATACACTAATTCTCTTTCTAAACCCTTTCTTTCTTTCCTTCATTCTTCTCTTGTTTCCCCAGGGATTCCAAGTTCAACTGGTACACTTCCATTCCAGAGAATTCTATGTGCAGAACTCAAGAAATAGGGGAAACTCCCATGGGTTTCAAACATCCATCAATCCAGCAATGCCCTTGAAGCCTTGTCTGTGACTGCTTCCTGACTTGCGGGAGGGCAGGAAGCTTTGAATTGCTGTGAAGACAATGAAGATATGTTTAGCAAAAGACATCATTGGACTATGGATGACAATGGAGATGGCTTGGGGCTGGGGGCATGGGGTCTCAGTTGTTGCTTTCTCCTGATGTTGGTCACTCTTCCAGAAGGTGAGGTTGTCTAGCAGCAGCTGCTTGATGATAATGGAGTCCTTATAGGAATCTTCATCAAGTGTGTCCAGCTCAGAGATGGCTTTGTTCAAGGCCTACTTGGCCAGAAGGCAGGCTTGCTCAGGAGTCTTCTGAATCTCTTAATGGAAGAAAGAGAAGTCAAGGGACAGGACTGGCTGGATGGAGTGGGTCAGTTCAATGTGCTCCTTGCTGATCTCAAAGGCCTCCTTGTAGGCTGCCTAAGAGGACTGTAAGATTCTTCTCTTATTCCTGCCCCTAGCTACCTCAACCAGGTAGTGGTAATAATTGCCCTTCATCTTTAGGTAGAAAACTTTGCTTATATACTGGAAATCTTTGCAGTTCTTGATGAAGAACTTGTTGAGCAGCACAAGAACATTATTGCAGATGGTCTCCATCTGCTTCTAAATATTTTTTAAGTAAATTTATTTATTTTTAGTTTTCAACATTCACTTCTATAAGTTTTAAATTTCTTCCCCCTTCTTAGCATGCCCCTCCTCAAGATGGCGTGAAATCATATATAGGCTCTACATATACATTCCTGTTTCGCTTATTTTCACATTAGTCATGTTGTGTACAAGAATTAGAACAAATGTAACTATAAGAAAGAAAAATATTAAAATGAAACAAAATGAAAAAAAGAAAATAGTCTGTTTCCATATGCTTTCAGACTCCATTTTTTTCTACATGTGGATGACATGGGCCTTTTGGAAATGTTTTAGATCTTTTCATGGCTGCTTCCTCTCAGTCTTTTCGTAGTAGACCTTCAGCTTCTCCTTGTTGTCGGCCTTAGTCTTCTGCTCAATGTTGCTAATGAGGCACCAGCAAGCCTGCCTCCTGCCCACCACTTTGCTGTAGGGCACAGAGAGGAGGTTTCAGTCTTCCTTGGAGAGTGACTCATTAAGCCTGGTCACCATCTTCATACCAGAGGCCATTGTCATCTGAAGTGCCCCCAGCTTGCTTAAGCAGCTGCTCCTGGTGGCCCATGTCATAACTTTCATGGCCTAATCAGGCTGCTCCGCTGATGCACCTTTCGGTCTTTTTCAGGCTCAGGCCAGGCTGGGCTGGGGATGAGTTGATCATCAGTGTCTGCTCCTCAGGCCTCTTAGGTTGGGGCTTAGGTGGCTTCTGGACTGGGTTTGGCATCTGACAGGGAGGGAGAGGGCAAGAAGGAGGCAAGGGAACAAAAGGGCTTGGAGAGGGAGGCCCCAGCCACTGCTCCTGCTGCCCCCTATGAAGTCCAAGCTGAGGCAGTTACTATAATTTTTAAAGTGCACATAGCTCCTGTTCTTTTGTCTTTCATTTTCTCGTAGTACAGTCCTAATAGAGGTATCTTTGTGTCAAATGGCTATCATAAATTTATAACCCATGAGGAATATTTCTGAATGGTTCTCTCTAGTGGTTGAACTAGTTCACAACCCCACCAACAGTTTATTAGTGTGCCCATTTTTTTCTCATGCCCCCAGCATTTGTCATTTTTGATAGTTGTGATGAAGTACCTCAGAGTTGTTTTAATTTGCATTTTTCTAATCAGTAGTGATTTTAAGTATTTTTAATACAATTTTAAGATGCCTTTGATTTCTTCTCCTGAAAACTGCTTCCTTATATACCTTTGACCATTTACCAGAGAATGGTCTTTAGTTTAGAAATCTGACTCAGTTTCCTATATATTTGCAAAATCAACCTTCTTTCAGAGAAAAGTGGCCCAAAGTTTTTTCATATTACTTCATTATCTATGACACTTTTAACTAAATATACTTCCCTGATTATGTTTTAATTATGTTTTTTTGTTTGTTTTGTTTTGGTTTTTTTTGCTTTAGTGCAGCTAAGTGGTGCTGTGGGTAGAGTGTTGGTCCTGAAGCCAGAATATGAGTTCAAATCTGGCCTCAGACATTTTCTAGCTGTGTGGCTTTGGACAAGTTATTATATCATTTTTGTCTTGGTTCTACATCTGTAAAATGAGCTGAAGAAATACACGATGAATCACTGTAGCATTTTTCTTTCAAGAAAACTCCAAATGGTGCCATGGAAAGTCTAACACAATCAAAATGACTGAATAAATACAATTGTTGTTTGAGATCATGATTGCTACTTTTTGTCTTTTTTAACCTCAGCTGAAGCATAATAGGTTCTGTTCTAACCCTTTATTTTAACTCTATGTTTGTCTTTCTGTTTCAAGTTATTTTTTGGAAAGAACATCTTGTTGTATTATGGTTTCTAATCCATTTGATTATTCACTTTCATTTTATGGATGAACTCATTCCATTCACATTAACAGTTATAATTATAGTATATTTCATTTCATTTTATTTTCTTGTCTGTCTCTCTCTCTGTGTTTCTCTCTCTGCCTCTCTGTCTCTGTCTGTCTCTCTTTCCTGTCCCTCCTTAAAGGTCTGTTCAGCATTGAAACATTGCTTCCTTTAATCAACCCTCCCTTTTAACATCCCTGTCTTAAATCTCTTATCCTCTTTCCCTCTTATTTTACTATTAAGATAGATTTCCATGAAAAATTATGTGCATTTATTTGCATTTTCCCCTTTTTGAACCAACTTTGATAAAAGTGATGTTCAAGCATTTCCTGCTAACACCCCCAACCCTTTATTCTTGCCATTTTAAGTTCTTCCATGCAAACCTCTTTTATGTGAGAAAATTGTCCTTATCTTACTTCTCCTTTTCCCTTCTCCCAATGTGTCTCTCTTTCTCAGATAATCTTTTTTAAGTAATCACCCCAAAATAATTGACTCACACTCATGTGCTCTGTTTATTCTATACTTCTTTTAAGCGCCGCAATGTTGATAAAGTTCTTAGAAGTTACATGTATCATCATCCCATATAAGAATGCAAATAGTTTAACTTTATTGAGTCTCATGATTACTCTTTCATGTTTAATTTTTTATAATTACCTTTAATATTGTGTTTGAATGTCAAATTTTCCATTCACCTCTGTTCTTTTCATCAGGAATGTTTGAAGGTCTTTTATTTCATTAAATACCTATTTTTTCCCCTTGAAGGATCATACTCAATTTTCATTAGGTTACTATTAGTTGTAATCATAAGTCCTTTTTGTTCTGGAATATTATATCCCAAACTCTCTTTTCCTATAAGGTAGAAGCTGTTAAATCGTATTGGATTCTGATTGTGACTCCATGATGTTTGAAGTGTTTCTTTCTGGGTTTTTGCAATATTTTCTCCCTGATCTTGGATCTCTGAAATTTGGCTATAATATTCTATTTTTTTTCCCTATTTTAAATTTAATTTATTTATTTAACTTTTTACATTCATTTTCACAAATTTTTGGGTTCCAAATTTTCTCCCTTTTTATCCCCTCCCCCCACCCCAATACCCCAAGCAATCTAATTTTCCCTATCTCCAATCTGCCCTCTCTTCTGTCATCCCTCCCTTCTCTTGTCTCCATCTTCTCTTTTCTCCTGTAGGGCCAGATGACTTTCTATTCCTCATTAACTGTATGTCTTCTTTCCTAGTTGCAACAACAATACTAAACAGTTGTTCCTAAAACTTTGAGTTCCAAATTCTCCCCATCCCTCCCTCCCCACCCATTCCCTTTGGGACGGCAGGCAATTCAATATAGGCCATATCTGTGTAGTTTTGCCAATGACCTCCCTGATAGTCGTGTTGTGTAAGACTAATTGAATTACCATCCCTCCTAACCTGCCCCTCGTTGTTTCTCTTCTGTCTTTTGATCCTGTCCCTCCCCAAGTGTTGACTACAAATTGCTCCCTCCTCCCTTTGCCCTCCCTTCCATCATCCCCCCCTTGCAATATCTCCTTCTCCCCCCCTTTCTTATACTGTAAGATAGGTTTTCATACCAAAGTGAGTGTGCATTTCACTCCTTCGTTTAGTCAAATGTGATGAGGGTAAGCTTCTTGTTTTTTTTTTTTTCTCAGCTCTCCTCTTTTTCCCTCCACTAAGAAAAACTCCTACCTGCCTCTTAAATGACATATAGTTACCCCCTTCCATTTACCCCTCTTTCCTCCCACTACATTTCTCTCTCACCATTTACCTTAATTTCTTTTAAGGTATGGTCCCATCCTATTCAGTTCAATCTGTGCTCTCTATCTCTGTATGTGTGTGCATGTGGGTATGTGTGTGCATGCGTGTACATGTGTATGTGTGGTCCCACCAACTACCCAGATACTGAAAAGTTTTAAGAGTTAGAAATATTGTGTTTCCCTGTATGAATGTAAACAGTTCACTTCTGGTAAGTCCCTTAAGACTTCTCTTTGCTGTTTACTTTTTCATGCTTCTTCTCATTCTTGTGTTTGAAAGTCAAATTTTCTTTTCAGCTCTGGTCTTTTCATCAAGAATGATTGAAAGTCCTCTGTTTCATTGAAAGACCATATTTTCCCCTGAAGTATTATACTCAGTTTTGCTTGGTAGGTGATTTTTGGTTTGAGTCCTAATTCCTTTGACTTCTGGAATATCCTATTCCACGCCCTTCGATCCCTTAATGTAGAAGCTGCTAGATCTTGGGTTATCCTGATTGTATTTCCACGGTACTGAAATTGTTTCTTTCTAGTTGCTTGCAAGATTTTTTCCTTGAGCTGGGAGTTCTGGAATTTGGCCACAATGTTCCTAGGAGTTTCTCTTTTTGGATCTCTTTCAGGTGGTGATCGATGGATTCTTTCAATATTTATTTTGCCCTCTGGTTGTAGAATGTCAGGGCAGTTTTCCTTGATAATTTCATGGAAGATGATGTCTAGGCTCTTTTTTTGATCATGAGTTTCAGGTAGTCCCATAATTTTTAAATTGTCTCTCCTGGAACTATTTTCCAAGTCAGTTGTTTTTCCCATGAAATATTTCACATTCTCTTCCATTTTTTCGTTCTTTTGGTTTTGTTTGGTGATTTCTTGGTTTCTCAGAAAGTCATTAGACTCCATCTGTTCCATTCTAATTTTGAGAGAACTATTAAATTCAGTGAGCTTTTGAGCCTCTTTTTCCATTTGGCTCATTCTGCTTTTGAAAGCATTCTTCTCCTCATTGGCTTTTTGAACCTCCTTTGCCAATTGAGTGAGCCTATTTTTCAAGGTGTTAATTTCCTCAGCATTTTTTTGGGTCTCCTTTAGCAAGGTATTGACTCGTTTTTCATACTTTTCTTGCATATCTGTCATTTCTCTTCCCAGTTTTTCCTCCACCTGTCTAACTTGCTTTTCAAAATCCTTTTTGAGCTGTTCCAGGGACTGAGCCCACCCGCCACCCCCCTGGGGTGTCTGGGGTACTGAGGCCCCGCCCTCCAAGTCTTTCCCTGATGGCAAGGATACGTCCTCGTCATCAGATCCGAAGGTCGGGATCATTTGCATTTGTTGGAAAAAACTCTCTATAGTCTTATTTTTCTTCCCTTTTCTAGGCATTTTCCTAGCCAGTTACTTGACTTCTGAGATTCCTTTCCACCCCCGCCTGGATCCGCCCAGCTAGTGCTTGGCCTCTGAGATTTAAATGGGCTTTCCTCCTGCTGGCTGTCAATCAGTGAGCTTTAGTTCAGGTGCTGGGGTTGGGGCAGGGCCACCTCCCAGGCTCAGTTCCCTCAGGGGCTTTATGTAGAGACTTTCAGGAATGGAGCAGGTGGGGGCAGGGCCGTCTCCCAGGCTCAGCTCCCTCAGGTTTTATGCAGGAACCTTCAGTAATGAAGATCCTGCCTGCTGCTGGGGGATTCCTGAGTCCCGGGCCGCTGACGCCTCAGCCACCACCCACACCTCTGCCTCCGCGGCTTCCTGCCCCCGTCTCTGCCGCCGCTGCTTCCTCCCAAAGGGGCCCGAGTCACGGAGATGCTCCGCTCCCCAGCCCAGCCTTCTCTCTCACTGACCTGTAGCTTCTGTGGGCGGAGGGACTTTCCTGGCTGCCGGAGCTTCCGTCTCTGAAGCCTGCTCGGATCAGCTTCTCTGGGGCCGCGGCCAGGGCAGCGCTGGGAGTGGGGTCCACTTTCTGGGATGCGACGGACCCTGGGGACGGGTCTCCAGGGCTCCCTGGAACGGAAATCTCTTCCACTCCGTTTCTGCACACCTTGTATTGAGCCAAAAGTTATGGGGGTCTCTTTTTACATTAATTCTATGGGCTTTGGTTTCAGAGCTCATAAACGTGCATTCTTCTACTCCACCATCTTGGCTCTGCCCCCTGGCTATAATATTCTTGAGAATTTCACTAGTGGGGTATCTTTCCGGAGGTGATCAGTGGATCTTTCCATTTTCATTTTAACCTCTCAATCTAAGACATTGGGCCATATTTTCTTGATAATTTCTTGAAGAGTGATGCCTAAGCTTTTTCTTTTTTCATTATGACTTTTAGGTAGTCTAGCAATTCTTAAATTATATCTCCTCAATCTATTTTCCAGGTCATGGTTTTCTCCAATGAGATACTTTACATTTTCTTCTTTTCTTTATTTCTTCTTATTGACCAAAGGAGTTTCTACTTGCCCAATTCTAATTTTTAAGTTATGCCTCTTTTATTGAGGTATTAATTATATTTTATGACTTTCTTGCATTACCCTCATTTTTTTCTCAATTTTTCATCTAACACACTTTTTTTACAATCTTCTAAGAATTCTTGCTAGACTTGGTTCCAATTAATATTTTTCTTTGAGATTTAATATGTTGCTATTTACACTTTTTTTTTCTTCTGAATTTGTTTCTTACTCTTCTTTCCTATTCTAGTAACTTTTTAAGGCCTAGGTGTGAGTGTGTGTGTGTGTGTGTGTGCATGTCTTGGTGTGTGCGTGTGTGGGTGTGCATATGTATGTTTGCTTATATTTCCAGTCTATTGTTTGACTTTGAATTTTATATTAAAGTTGGAGTTTGCTTACCTGGAGTTGAGGAGTCACTGTCCCAAGCTTCAGACCTCTTAATGCTCTGTTTTCTGAGCTAGTTCTAGGGGTCTACAAGTTTTCAGTGCTTCCAAGTTAGTGTGATCTGAGGAGAGAGGTGTGATCCCTGCTTTTCTGGTATGTGCTCTGATCTTTACTTAGAAATAGTCGTTGCTTCTTTGCTCTCTTGTCCCCAGAGGTGTGAACATGTGCCCTGCTCTCTTGGAGCTTCAAGCTTTAATGCTCTTCTCCCCTTTGGAGCTCTAACTAGGGTCCTGTTCCCTTTTGACAGATCACTAGCACTCTTTTCTGCCTTGGACCTATGATCCATATCTGCTTATAGACAATAAAGTAGCCAGTCAGTGCCAGATGCATCTAGTGCCATCAAAGAAGCCCTTGTAATCTCCTTCTGACCAGTTGTCTGACTCTCTGTATTTGAGCTGAGAGATCCCAAAGCTGCTACTACTGCCTCAATCATGGACACCCCCAAAGCCCACAACTTGTGTTTCTGATACATCCTGACCAGCTTACACCCCAGTGTCATAAACTTTCTCTTACCAACCTCTTCACTTGTCTTAGGGTGGGAAAATGTCTCATTCTGACCTTGTATTTACTCTACCATTACAAAATTTGATTTGAGGAGTTATTTTGAAGTTATTTGGATGGGGATGTTTGAAGAGTTTAGCTGGGTTGATTCTATCATTCTGTTTCTACCTGGTTCCAGGCACACTGATGATTCTTAAAGTTGTAGTTTCTATTATTTTCAGTCATATCCCACCATCTGATTTGCAACATTCGATGGAGTAATGAGATCATGCATCTTTAAAAACAGACAAGTATAAGCAATAAAGTTAGGACAACACACATTTGATGTGAAATAACATGCACTATATATTTTAAATAAAGAAATACTCCAGCTTTAAAGGAATAAATCTTTCAATTTCCTAGGATTCCTAAGTCACAACAGAATCAATAGTTTAAGAAAAAGAATTGACAAACTACTGTTCTCAACAAAATCTAGCAGGGCATCCATTGCAGGCCCAGTGATATAAGAAAATTTTTTTTCCATTGTAAAATAGAATTTTATTTTATTTAAATATGAAAGAGCTATTCTTATCTTATGGGCCATACAAAAATTTTCTGTGGCTATAGTTTGCTAACTCTTGTGAACTAGATTATTTTATCTGGGAACAAAAGATTGATAATCTTGAATACTTTAAGAAGAAGTATAAGTCATCCAGAATAGGGAAGAGCTAGAAAAAAATGATGGCCCATTTTCCTCAAATGTCTATAAGCAACACATTATATAGGTTTCAAACCAAAAATAGTTTTGCCAACGTAGAGGCACTTTCCAGATAAGATGCAAAGGTTTCTAGAAATTCATCCATCCATCTATCTGTCTATCTTCTCTTTATCTATCTTTTTTGCTCTTTCTCTGTCTCTCTCTATCTCTGTCTTTGTCTCTCTGTCTCTAACTTACATTCCTTGTATCAATCTCTTAGGTCCTGAGTTTAACATTAAATGAATCTAGTCTCTAAGCAATAGATGTACTTTCTCACTCATGCAGAGCTAGGCTTAAACAATGCCATAAAATTTTAGAACAATTACAACTTCTCAAATCATAATCCTATGATGAATGACTTACTGAAAAATATGAGTAAACTGGAGCTATACTACATTTTTTATTATTTTTCTTTGATATATTTTGAATTCAGGATTCATTCTTGCTCCTAAAATTCATATTTGAAATATATAAATTTTATTCTGCCATCTCAAGCTATATGGAATGGTTTCACTTATTAAATATAACATTTTATAATAATTGTTTAGGAATTATATTTACTATATAATGAAACATAACTATAAATTTAGAAGCTATTTGTCATGCTGTATACATAGTAAGTCTTTCTTGAAGTTAGAAAGACTTCCAATGCATATTCACTCTATGACTATGAGCAAGTCACTTAATCTGTCATTTGCTCCATATAACTAAGTTACAGGGCAGTTTCCAATCTATATTTATAGAAGCAGTTTCCTACAAAAAAGTGTCCTATACTAGTGAAATCACCATTCCAGTTTAAAAATTATAAAATGTAAATTAAATATCACTATCAATTCAGACATCTTTTGTTACTATTGACAATTACATTTCTATGCATAAAATCTAAAAACAGTCAATGCATTACAATGGTTGCCTGCCTAGTACATTAAATAAGAGCTGAAAGATAATTTATAATTTTTAGAGTGAATCACTTTTCTAGAAAATGTCTTAGGAAATATAATATCTCAGTAAGGGAAACACTAATAGCATGAAATAGAATAGCAATGGAAATACAAATAGCAGTCACTTTTGATTAAAAATATAAAGTAGTAGTTATTCTATCAAGATGCAATAATGATTTTTGTTTAGCCATACCTAGAGATAAAAATATCAGATAAAAGCTATATTCTCTCATCTTTACACATTATCTCCTCATTATTTAATTTTATTTTCTTCTTGAATCTTGGAATATCAATGAAATTGCCCTAATGAAATAAACTGATCTCAATTTATTGTCACATTAGTTTTGAGACAGTGTGGGGATAAAGAATAGAGTAATTGGGTATTTGCCCAAATGAACCAGTGTGGAGTCTTGTAACTAATTTAATTAATGAGACTGTAAGAAAAAAATCAAACAGTGCTGTGTCTCAGGCCCAGTAGAATGGTTGTATTTTAATTTTACTGTATCTACATAGCTTTAGAAAAAATTTGCTGTTTGTTGTTATAGGCATTTATCAGAAGTATTGTCCTTGTTTGTAAAATCAAGCATTTTCCAAATCAAGAATAGAACTTGTAAAAGTTTTTCAAATCTAATGATACTCTTCCATTTAAATTTTGTAAGATTAATTTTAAAGTTGAGGCTAATGAATATTTAATTGTAGAGAATTGTAAATTCTTACTGTTCATGATGCAACATTAAGCATGTGAAATATTTGAAACTTGCCCTCATAGCGTTTACGATTTTGTAAATATTCTTCATAATACAAGGGCAGCTAGGTGGTACAGTGGATAGAGCACCAGTGCAGGAGTCAGAAGGATCTGAGTTCAAATCTCACCTCAGACACTTGACACTCCCTAGCTGTGTGACCTTGGGCAAGTCACTTAACCCCAATTGCTGCCTCATCCTGAGTCATCTCCAGTCATCCTGATGAATATCTGGTCACTGGATTCAGATGGCTCTAGAGGAAAAGTAAGGCTGGTGACCTGCACAGACCTCCCTCTCTCAAAAAACAAAGGTGAGTGCAAGTCATGCCATCATTTCTCTGATGGCATTTTCTTCTTCTACAATGAAAGACGAACACATATTCATAATACATTTCAAGTCATGTAACTCATTTTTAAACATTTCTCTAAGGAGGTGTGGGATCAAAATTGCTTAGAAAATATTTGAAGAATTTCAAATAAACCAAATAATATTCCTGTCATGGATATGATTTTTTGAATTTATTCCATATTGGTTGATATGAAGATACAAATATAATATATTGGTCTTGCACATTGAATACGCCAAGTATTATTTTAAATTAGTGGTAAAATTGGTTAGCTAATAATTCTATTTCTGGCAAAATTATACAACAAAGACATTGGAGAAAATGTATAAAAATATGTCTCATTAGGCAGAGGGACAAATACATATCTAGAAAGAAATAGATGACAGATTTGAAAAAAAACAAAAGAAAAAGTAAAGAAACAAAGTTTTTCTAGAGATTTATATTAGTTTCTGAAAAACTGAAAAAACTTCAAAAGTTAATTATGTTAATATATTTTGAGAAGCACCATACATATTTTTTTCTCTTTCTGTATAAGGTTTTGGAATTAATCATTTTATATTACAAAAAAGGATATAAACACATTTTCTTAAGTGTGATTATTCACTTTTAATAAGAGGTAAGTTCAATCTATAGTAATCTATAATTTGACAGCAGAGGGCACCCGTCTCCTTTCATGAAGAAAAATCTATGTAAATTGTCCCATAAATTCTTATTGTTCTGCAAGCTTAATTTGAAAAAGACCAAGGTTTTCTCAATATTTTCAATAAATTTTTTTAAAGTTTAAGATTCAAGCCTTAGAAACATCTTTTTTTTTAATTCCAATGTCTATTGTTTAATGAAGAAAATTAAATCCTCACAATGAGAAATATTTTCAATATAGTCATTATGGTACAGAAGAAAAGACTGCAATTTTTCTAATCTTCCTGAGATAAATATTTATTCCTTTTTTGTTATAAGATTTCTGGTAGTGTTGTTTGTGATTTTACATTGTTTTTTTTTAAACAAATATAAGAAACTTTGAAGAGGAATTGTTAATATTAATTTTTTATTATTTTCTAAATTACTATAATTCTCATCAGTGTGATGATTATGCTGTATATATATATATATATATATATATATATATATATATATATATATATATATATGCACATATGTACGTAGATTTGTATAATACCTTAAATCCAACTTGAACTTAATAAAATATTTCAGTCTTTGATTTAACCTATTCAAGTGTAATTTAAAAGGAAGAATACTTTTACTAGAAGGAGACAGGCTTTTGAAATGCATTTTGTTCCTTTAATAAAGATGCATGGTGAATTTTCAACCTCAATATCCTCAAAATGATGTTTGAGGGATAAAAAAATACATTCATTAAGGAGCTGTTAGTTTAAACACTTACTGATGTTTTACATAATTTTAAATGTATAAATTTGAATTTCTTAGCAAAAAGCAGAAGTAATTTAGTTTTAAATTTTGGAATCTCAAAGGATTTTGGAAGTAGACTGTAATCTTTTTGTAATAAAATAGCCCTCTAATTGGTAAGCATAAAGAATATTACTCGAATAAATATTTGATGAAAAAAGATGTTTTATCTATTCATTAGACTCCAGAGTAATATATGTTCATTAGAGGAAGATAAATAAAAGTATTTTAATATTCTTTACAAGAGAAGGTCACATGGAAGAATATATGAATATGTAAGTTGTGACCTTCACACTTTGTCAGTTTTAAGGACAATGGAGATGTCTCTGCATTTTCTGCTTTGTGTTTGATTTTTAGTCTTAATTAAAGCACAATTAAGACCTCTTTCAACTACAATGACAAAAAAGAGTCTGATTGACAGTTATAGATGTCTTTGGAATTTTTTTCTTTAAAAGAATTAAGTTGAAAGTAAGGTAATACATTTATTTATTAATTCAATTGTGAAAGAGCACAATGCAAGTCAATATGATGGAATTCTAGAGTGATTGGCTATATTGTCGTTCATTTGGCAGGCTGAAATTCATGAAATTTTATTGTGGAATAACTAATAGCTATTTTATGTGATGGTCTTTTCAATATTATTAAATTCAATTCCACGGGAGAAGTGCAAAAACACATGCCATTCCTTTGTAAATAAAATCAGCAGTCACATGGGACATTGCTATCTTTGTTTCACTTATTTTTTGTTTCATTTCCTCTTCCATCTCATTTGTGTCTTGCCACTATGCAGTTTCATTTTATGAAAGTTCTCTGAAATGTCTTGGAAACAATTTCTCAATAATATCAGAAAATCTTAAAGATCAGAAATTTTGTGCTTTTCACAGAGATGTTTACTAAAGTCCATTAAGAGAAGATGAATTATCAATTATGCGTTTCTTCTTTGTTTTTGCAGTATGGCGACCAGGTATTCCAAGTGTTTAAAATAGATATGATTTTGATTTAAATAATAGGTCTTGAGAGTTCAAATCATAACTCAAGCTGGCTATAGTGGCATTTGGAAGATTTAGTTAAATGCTAGTTTTTTTTTAAATTTACATACTTAAAAACCACAATAACAATGACAACACAAGGAGCCTTGATCATTGGTGAGAAACTGAAATAGAAATGGGGATAATAAATTGTACATACAGCTCCCTATGGGCTACAAATTAACACAGTTTTAAAATGCAATATTATCTATGCCTATTGCATTTGATTTTGTTAAATATTTCCCAACTCCATTTTGATCTGGTCCAGCAGCACTCAGGATATAGCATGCCTGGAGTGGCTCAGGGCCATGTGTTTGACATCTTTGGTTTCAACTGTCAAAACAATGAACTAATTTGAAGAAAATACTTTAAAAAAGTAATCAAGGCAAAGGCCATTTAATTTTGACTGTGTACACAGAAATAACTTCATTGGAAAAAAAGTCAGTTTGTACTCTTTGATTGATGTCATTAATTCTTTCAGGAGTGCTGGAACAAATTGTCTAATATATAGATGTAGACATTGTAATTTCAGAACAAGACAGAAATATTTATTAAAGGTCTACTATGTTTAAAGCACTGTGAACAAAAGACAAAAACAAAACAGTTCTTCCTTACAGGAGTGATAAAGTATATACGATAAATGTTCCTAGAATTTCAGGTGGATGAGCTTGCCTACCCAGGGATCCTTGTCCCCAGAGTATCTCCAGGATATCCTGGCTCTTGACCCTTGTTCTAAGGGAATGGAATGCAGCAATGAAATCACTCTGCTAAGGTGTGTTAGCACACTGGGCTAACGTCCTATAGATAGATAGATAGATAGATAAAGATAGATATACCTATAGATATATAGATATGTAGATATATAGATGTATATCATAAGCACAAAAGAGTGTACATCTTTGGGAAAACATAGTGCTTTATCCTATTCTTCTTACCTCCACCATATCCACTTCAAACAAGACATAAATACAGAATGATTAATTTATTTTTGCTATGAGGACTCTTCTGCTGCCACTAGCCTTCTACGGCTATGTTAGCAGGACATTCTTCACTTTCTCAGGCTGTCTTGAATAAGACTGACTCAGGTCTGGAGCACTGAGGCAAAATAATGCCATTTCCCCACAGGACTACAAGCTATGCACTTTTGACCTTTTAGGCTAATTTTTACTGAGTGCATAGCCAGAAAAGCTAATGATACAAGGCAACATCCTGAAAAAGAAGAACTCTTTGAAGAAAGTGGGAGAAGGTGATGTGTGATTTTATCTTTGGAATGGAAGAAGGAAAGAGCCTTCTACTCCCTGATATCAGGAAGGAGCCAGGACCTTTTGGGCCTGGGGGAATCCCCAGCTGGACCATGTGCTCAAGTAACTGAGCTCATACTGCAGACCACTGACTGATCTGCCTTTCCTTTGACCTTGGTGTACTACTATGTATCATCAACTTTTCTAGCTAATAACAAATAATTAGAATAAGCTTTCTAAGATAACCTAACTTCCATGTTTTATCCCTAGCAGTCAGCATAAAACGACTGCAAATGCTTTGAAGAGGGACAGCATGGAGAAAGTCCATGAATATGACTGGAATGTCCTAATGGATTGTTATTAAAAGGTGGTATATTTGCTGTTTTAAATTTTCTGTTGCTGTCAGCAAACATTAAAATATATTAGTCAATTCATATTCCTTTGTCTATGAGTTGTGAACATTTATTAATTTTTTCATTGTATCTGGGACTTAATTTTATACATATTCTAATTGAATAAAGTTATTGCAAAATAATAGGAATTAAGCTATTAAAAAAGCTTTAAATGTAATTTCTGGTATTGGAGCTAGGAAAAGATTTATTAATAAAGCAATAGGCCACATTGATATCTGGATCACTTTTCATCCAATCAGAGACCGTCCTGGTCTGGCTTTTCATTAGCCAATGCTTTTCAATTCCTGTGACTAACTTTATGGTTTGAAGTGCTACTAATACCTGAATTTCATCCTGTGAAGTGAAAGTAAGTGAGGGATTGTACCCCTGCACCTATGATTCATTGAATATTAAAACATCAAGTGCAGTCCATACTTTTGGAGACTTCAGGTGTGACAGAAAAATCATCTCTATCCCAGGCTGCTAAGGGTCTTAATGTGTGCTAACATCATGCTTTCCCAGTGACTAATCATGAGTCTGGGGGAAACAAAAGTATTCATGCACAAACTCAATCATTTATACCATTACTAATCAGCCTTCCTAAATCTTTAAGGTTAGTTTAAAAAAAAAGAAAGAAAAGCACAACCCTGCTCATAAATAATTACGTAGGTTCACTTTTACATTGCCTTACTCCTAAAGACTCATCTTGAGACCCTGACACATATACTGTAACTTGCAGTAGCATATCAAACTCTAGCTAAGGAAGATCGACTTAAATCTATGGAGTATGAAAGCCCCCAAAAGGGTCCTAGTAGTGTGGGAAACAAAGAAGGAATTGTGTTTCCCCAAGGTTAAAACTCCTACCTTTAAGAGATAGCAGCTTATCAGAGTTGTGACCTAGCATGGTCAAATAAAAGGTCAGAAACTTGTAGGAAGGCTTGAGAAGCTGTTTGATGGAAATCTATCAGAGAGGAGAACATGAAGTGAAGTGCTCAGGAGGTCTCATTTAGCCAATAGATGGTGAGGCGGGAAATTCCAATTTGCAACAGTATAAAGGGGCTTGCGTTGGTCTGAATAATTATACTTCTCCCCAGGAGTTACCCATTCATTCAGGGAGAATCAAAGTTAAAATTAGTAAAAGCTTTCCTGATTTCATAATAACTATTGTCCTTTATTTAAGGTGAGCAAGTTTTACACAGTTGGGAGCTGGTTTCTCATAATAATTGTGAGAGATATGAAATAGTTAAGTTTCCACACTGTTGAAATCATTTAACCTCAGTCTTGCAAGAAACAGAAGTTGCTTAGATAAGATAAAAGTCATCAGTCAATCAGTCACAAACTGAAGAGCTCAGAAATTTAAACTCAGGGGCCCTCAGCAAACCTGACCAAGCCAGTTTGGAGTCATGAACAGTCAGCTTTTCTCTTACTACACACATGCTTAATTAACCTCATGCATATAATGGGGAACCCCCCACATAAAATCAGAGCCTCATTACAGGAACCACCAACATATGACAAGAGAGTTACATGTGAAGAAGAAACATGTGAAGGACATATAAGGAAGATTATAACAGAGAAATATTGGGAGGAGTTGAGGGTTATTAACCCTATAAAGCCTGCTCCTGTGCCTGTATTCATTGCACCGTCCCTTCTTACGGAGGTGTATCTGCTTCTCGAGAATCACAGGGGAACACACTTCAACCTTTCCAATAAAGAAACTTTGAGACACCAGTTTTCACAACTGAGTCTGGGGTCTTCTTTATAATACTAGTTTTCATGACTTATACATTCACTATTCAGATCTTATTTGACCAGCTGTCACATATTCTTCCTTAAGTCCTACTGGAAAACAAGCAAATTACATATTGGGTTTTGTGTTCTACTATTAGTGAAGTGAAAACCACATTGTCAAACAAATTATCATTTAGAAAGCATTTGCAGCTAAATGTTGAGGAATGTTGGAATTGTACTCAGGATCCAAGGATTTTCAATTACATTTGAATTGCAAAGCCTGGAAATACTATGCATAAGGAGTATAAGAATGTGGCTAAACAAAGGGGAAGTAACAGTTGGTCTTATTTGTTTGTGGTCTTGATTCTTGGTCTTATTTTGTTTGTGCATTATCTTCACTTCTTCATCCCTGGACTCAGGACATTCATGACCCCTCTTCCACACACACACGGAGATGTTCATTCATCTATAGGAGATAATAGGAGTTTTGAGATTTAGGAACTTGAAGACCTCGGAGTCTGAGAATCTTTATCATTAAGTGGATTGAGGGAGGATTAGTTTCTACAGAAGGTGATGATTAAATATAAGATAGTCAACAGGAATTACAACAGAAAGGCACACAAGAAATTCAACTCAAAACCAGTGTGTAGTCTGTGATGGGATGGCAAAACCCAGCTACTGAAAAAATGGACTCAAAAGAAAAGTTTAAACCTGAATGCACCAGCTATTTCCCTGGGTTCTGCTCTGGGTTTCTTTACAGTCTTGGTTAGAGGAGACTTTATATCTGCAACAGAAATTTCTTTGCCCCAAGTGCCAAACTCTTTAAAGTAGCAAGTACTCCAGTATGCTGAGAACATAGAATGTATGAAGGGAAATAATGTATACTCAATCTGTGAAGAAGTTGGAACCATATTTTAAAGAACATTAAATGCCAAACCAAGACATTTTTGTGTTAACATAGAAGCAATAAGAAATACCGAGAGAAAAAAACACAACAAATTGTTTTTAGATTTGTATTTGTTAGCACCTAACAAGGTTGTCGCTAAATTGCTGCTCCTTGCCACCTTCATACCATGCTTCATCCAATCAGCTTTATAGAGGTTACCCCTGGGCACTGAGCACTAATTGGTGAAAGTTTTCCAAAACTAACCTCACTTACACCTATCACCCTGCTGATCTTCAGATCTTCAGCCCTCTTCATGACACAAAATATATGCTTTCTCTGTCTTCCCTTACTACTTTAACTACTTTGGGAGTAGCAATCAAACCAATGCAACCATTCCCGGAAATGACATGTCCATTGATTTTCCTCAGACTCTATTCACCATCTTTGAGTCTTTTAGCACCAAAAATACTCTGTCTTTAATCACTTCCTCATACATGTTGTCTTCCCTTATAAAATTGTACATCATTAGAGAGCAAGTATTGTGATACATTCTATCACTTGTCTATCTATCACCTAGGAACTGTCAACCTGGTGGTGATGGGGTACAGATTCTGAGAATCTCCTTAAACTCTCCTTGAATCTTCCTACTTAATCTGGTCCTAATACTCAAATCTGTTATCCTTAACCTAGCCTAGCTCTCCATTGTCTGATACCTCACAATTGCCTCCAGCTGTTTCCCACCCTTGATTATATCACTAGTTACCTCAGTCTCATCAAGTTCTCCTTAGTTCCTCCTTTCTACTAGACCATCCCCAGGTCCTTCCCACAGTCTTTCTGTATATAAATTCCATCTCACCTCCATGAAGATTCTCAGATTCAACCTGGTTAAGATTCTACCTGGTTTGCTCGTCAATACAAGCCCCACAAACAGTAAGGCTTCTTAAGAGTAAACCCAATATGGTGAATCTTTAATAAACTTTGTTTTGCATTGGTTAAAAGAAGGCTTGAGCTGAATTCATTTGGCAGGACCTAGCATGTCAATATTTTAGGATCCTGAGCACCCCAAATCTCAATATTATGGTTCCCTGACCACATCAGCAGAGTTTGATCTAAGAAAGACAAACAAAATTGGGTTGTCCAAGTCTGTGTTTTTATTTCTGTCAAGCTGAGGACATGCATGCAGAGCAGCAGTCAAAAACAGCCCCTGTAAGGGAGCCACTCTAGAAACAGACTGGATTTGGGGGCTGGAGTACCCAGTTTATATCCTTTTCAATAGGGGTTAATGTTACCTTATCTTCATTTTACCTCACAAGTGAGGAAATACTTCTTCTATCAGATCACCCCCAATCATACCAAAGTACTCCCAGCCTTGGGCTACCGAGGCAGAATAATCTGTCTCTGTCCAAACCAGAGCACAACACAATGGAGCTTCCACATCTTTGAATCAAACACTTTAGACTTGGATTGGGATTAGACCAGGATAAGACTCAGTGCAATCTAATGATAAGTAATGTCCTCCTGATGAAATTTGAAAGAAGGAGGAGGTGCTGGGAGGAAACTTTGAGTCCCCAAGATACTTATTACTAGGAAAAATCATTTTTTTTCACAGACTATATCGTTTTTCCCATTAAATGTTGAATTATTTTTTTCCATAAATATTCACCCACTCATGTGTAGATATTTACCCTAACATGTCAAAATGTCATTGAAAAAACATATCCGAGGACTACATAAGGTGCCTGTGGTGGTGGCACTTGTGCTCAGGGAGACTGCTAGACCACCCCATTGCCAGTCATGTGTGCTGCTCTACCTAGGTAAGGTAGAGGAGCTGACTGAGGATGGTGCTGGCAGACAAGCAGCAGACAGTGGGCCTGGAGTTGAAAAGGAACCAGAATTGGGAAACTCTGAGGGCCCTTCAGAGAGACCCTACGCAGTCCGATAAGGTGAAGGTTTGCTTTGGAAACATGTTCATCAAGTATCCTTGACCACAGGCAAAGGATATGATTCAGAAAGATCAGGAACACCTGGATGAGGGGATAGAGAAACTCAGAAAACAGGTGAAAGGGAAGGTCAACCTTCTCTTGGAGCCCAAGATAAACCAGAGTTGAAAGGATTTAACTTGAAGCCACTGAGCCAGGAGGAGATGAGAGCCCCTAATGTCATCTTGAAAGGATGAGGTTTGGCAACCAAGGACCAGCATGAGACTTAAATCATTGACTCCCATATGCTCACAAAATAACTGCTTCACAAGCGCGGTGATAGGGTACAGTAGGAACAAGTTTCACAGATCTATCAGATAGCAGTTTGCTACTGAAGACTTTTGTTTACAGGATTTGGCTGCTCTATTAAGGCCAGGAACCTACAGCCTGTTATTATCCATCCAGGACACTACTAAGGTGGTTTGAAATGCTATGCCTATTGATAATCCTTGGAGAAAATCCAAGATCAGAGGCTGGGGAAGCAGTAGTGGGAGCGTTAGAATGACTGCCATAGGTACTTCCAATAATACCCTGTTTTCTGGCAGAAGGTGTTTTTCCTTTGCCTCAGACCCGTAGTTTCACTATTGTTCTAGGACTGTGGAAAGGAGTGGGAGAGAGGGAGTACTTCATTCCAGCATAACCCCTCCCTTCCCTACCCTGGCTGTGGGGAAATGATGGAGAAGAGATACTTGGTAGGATGGTGATGGAGAGTTCATAACAGGTAGGAATAGAACAGTTAAGCTTTTAAATGTGGTTTGTGATAGACAGGAAACCTTCTCTATTTGTGGTTCCTCACACAGCTCATGCAACTAGTGCTGAAGACAGAGCTCACATTTCCCAAACAGCTCCTGCTTTTCAGTCTTTTTTGAGTTCTGATTGCATTAGAACTTTTAATAGAGTCCCATTAATATGGTGAAGAGCAGACTGAGACTTTGTCTCCTAAATATCTCTTAGGCAAAGGGGAATTGCCCAATAATTGTTCCTTCAGTAATTGTGGAGTTAGGGGCAACTTATTGAACATTCCCTGATGATAGTGTCCCTATCTACACTTCTATAGCTTCATGGAACTTTCCAGAGCCCATTCCTCAAGGAGGGCGCACCATAGGACGTTACCAAATGAGCTTCCAAAGAGCCATACAAAAAAAAAAAAGAAAAGAAAAAGAAAACAAAACTGAGCAGAATAAAGACCCTGAATGGAATATACAAAAAGAGAAAAAGAAAAAAAAAAACATATCCAAAAGCAGTATTGATTTTGATTTGAAGAAATTAACATTTGAGTTTTTTTTTTCAATGACTACTTGTTTTCTGGCTCTGGAATAAAACCTTGGAAAGAAGCATATGAGAAATGACAGGACCTTTGAGCAGATGCTTATCTCTCATTATCTGAAGAAAGGTATTCATTAACTCCATAATATCATATTTTCCCTCCTAATTTGGTCATAAAAATCCCGAATTTTACTACTGATGAAAAATATTTTTTCTTTTGATTTGCAATAGCTACACTAATGGTTATAATGGTCTTGTATAAGTAAGTACACAAGATTTAATAGATAATAGTTAATCTTTTAACTTACTTTGTAATGTGCATATCTGGTCTTTAAAATGTATAATGTCACAATGTGAACACTAGAAAAGTGGCATTTGAATTACAAACAAGTTGGTATTCACTAGACTCTGAGGCAAATTCAAATAGAAGACTACTTGAAAAGTGGTTTTAATGATTTGATTTTTAATTGTTTGAAAAGTCCATTATTTTCTGCAAAAAAAAAAAGGAATATAAATGACCTTAAAGTCACGGTTTGCAAGAAAAATATTATATTTCATTGTCAACTAGAATAAGGGCAAGAGAAAATATAAATATAGTTTCACCCTATATGTATTGCTTTTTAAGAGAGATAATTGGTGGTGATTGTAATTCATCTAGGAATTCTTATTTGCTATCAAATGTTGAAGCAGAATGTAAATTTTTCTTTCAATATAAAAAGAATAAAGGTTTTCCAATATAATGTGTTTTATAAATATTTTTGATTATATATAATTAACATAAACATCAAAGCATAAAATTATTTATAAATGCATAATGCATATGTAGTATGAAAACAAAGTATATATTTTTTTTAATTTATTTATTTATTTAACTTTTTACATTCATTTTCACAAAATTTTGGGTTCCATGTTTTCTCCCCTTTTATCCCCTCCCTCCACCCCAATACCCCAAGCAATTTAATTTTCCCTATCTCCAATCTGCCCTCTCTTCTGTCATCCCTCCCTTCTCTTGTCTCCATCTTCTCTTTTCTCCTGTAGGGCCAGATGACTTTCTATTCCTCATTAACTGTATGTCTACTTTCCTAGTAGCAGCAACAATACTAAACAGTTGTTCCTAAAATTTTGAGTTCCAAATTCTCCCCATCCCTCCCTCCCCACCCATTCCCTTTGGGAAGGCAGGCAATTCAATATAGGCCATATCTGTGCAATTTTGCAAATGACTTCCCTGATAGTCGTGTTGTGTAAGACTAACTGAATTACCCTCCATCCTACCCTGCCCCTCATTGTTTCTCTTCTGTCTTTTGATCCTGTCCCTCCCCAAGTGTTGACTTCATATTGCTCCTTCCTCCCTTTGCCCTCCCTTCCGTCATCCCCCCGCCTTGCTTATCTCCTTCTCCCCCACTTTCCTATACTGTAAGATAGGTTTTCATACCAAAACGAGTGTGCATTTTATTCCTTCCTTTAGTCAAATGTGATGAGGGTAAACTTCTTGTTTTTTGTTTTTTTTTTTCTCAGCTCTCCTCTTTTTCCCTCCACTAAAAAGTCTCCTACTTGCCTCTTAAATGACATATAATTACCCCATTCCATTTCACCCTCTTCCCTCCCACTACATTTCTCTCTCACCATTTACCTTAATTTCTTTTAAGATATGGTCCCATCTTATTCAATTCAATCTGTGCTCTCTGTCTCTGTATGTGTGTGCATGTGTGTATGTGTGTGTGCATGCATGCGTGTACATGTGTGTGTATGGACCCACCAACTACCCAGATACTGAAAAGTTTTAAGAGTTACAAATATTGTCTTTCCATGTGGGAATGTAAACAGTTCACTTCTGGTAAGTCCCTTAAGGCTTCTCTTTGCTGTTTACTTTTTCATGCTTCTTCTCCTTCTTGTGTTTGAAAGTCAAATTTTCTTTTCAGCCCTGGTCTTTTCATCAAGAATGATTGAAAGTCCTCTGTTTCATTGAAAGACCATATTTTCCCCTGAAGTATTGTACTCAGTTTAGCTGGGTAGGTGATTCTTGGTTTGAGTCCTAGTTCCTTTGACTTCTGGAATATCCTATTCCATGCCCTTCGATCCCTTAATGTAGAAGCTGCTAGACCTTGAGTTATCCTGATTTTATTTCCACAATACTGGAATTGTTTCTTTCTAGCTGCTTGCAAGATTTTCTCCTTGAGCTGGGAGTTCTGGAATTTGGCCACAATGTTCCTAGGAGTTTCTCTTCTTGGATCTCTTTCAGGTGGTGATCAATGGATTCTTTCAATACTTATTTTGCCCTCTGGTTGTAGAATATCAGGGCAGTTTTCCTCGATAATTTCATGGAAGATGATATCTAGGCTCTTTTTTTGATCATGACTTTCAGGTAGTCCCATAATTTTTAAATTGTCTCTTCTGGATCTATTTTCCAGGTCAGTTGTTTTTCCCATGAGATATTTCACAGTCTCTTCCATTTTTTCATTCTTTTGGTTTTGTTTGGTGATTTCTTGGTTTCTTGTAAAGTCATTAGACTCCATCTGTTCCATTCTAATTTTGAGAGAACTATTCTCTTCAGTGAGCTTTTGAACCTCTTTTTCCATTTGGCTCATTCTGCTTTTGAAAGCATTCTTCTCCTCATTGGCTTTTTGAACCTCTTTTGCCAATTGAGTGAGCTTATTTTTCAAGGTGTTATTTTCTTCAGCATTTTTGTGGGTCTCCTTTACCAAGGTATTGACCCGTTTTTCATACTTTTCTTGCATCTCTCTCATTTCTCTTCCCAGTTTTTCCTCCACCTGTCTAACTTGCTTTTCAAAATCCTTTTTGAGCTCTTCCAAGGCCTGAGCCCACCCGACATCCCCCTGGGATGTCTGGGGTACCAAGGCCTCGCCCTCCACGTGTTTCCCTGATGGCAAGAATATGTCCTCGTCGTCGTCAGATCCAAAAGTCGGGATCATTTGCATCTGTTCGAAAAAACTCTCTATAGTCTTATTTTTCTTCCCTTTTCTAGGCATTTTCCCAGCCAGTTACTTGACTTCTGAGATTCCTGTCCACCCCCGCCTAGATTCGCCCAGCTAGTGCTTGGGGTTTGAGATTCAAATGGCTTTCTGTGGCAAGCGGCTGCTAATCAATGTGAGCTTTAGTTCTAGTGCTGGGGTGGGGGCAGGGCCACCACCCAGGCTCAGCTCCCTAAGGGGGTTTATGCAAAGACCTTCAGGAATAGAGCGGGTGGGGGCGGGGGGCCGCCTCCCAGGCTCAGTTCCCTCAGGGGTTTTATGCAGAGACTTTCAGAAATGAAGATCCTGTCTGCTGCTGAGGGAGTCCCAGGCTGCCACAGCAGCTGCTACCTCCGCTGCCACTTCCTCCCGAAGGGGCCCGAGTCACAAAGACATTCCGCTCCCCTCCTCCAGCCCAGCCATCTCTCTCACTGACCTGTAGCTTCTGTGGGTGGAGGGACTCTACCGGCTGCCGGAGCTTCCGTCCCTGAAGCCTGCTCGGATCAGCTTCTCTGGGGCCACAGCCAGGGCAGCGCTAGGGTGGGGTCCACTTTCTGGGGCACAATGGACTCTGGGGACGGCTCTCCAGGGCTCTCTGGAAAGGAAATCTCTTCCCCTCTGTTTCTGCACACCTTGCAGTGATCCAGAACTTATGGGGATCTCTTTTTACATTAATTCTATGGGTTCGGAGCTTGTAAACATGCGTCTTTCTACTCCGCCATCTTGTCTCCGCCCCCAAAGTATATATTAAAAGCATGAATGTATCAGTATGTACTAGCAAAGCTTAGCTATAAGGAACATCTTCATATTTACAGAAATCATTCACGATACTGACAGAGTACAGGTTCTTTAAACCTCCTTGAATTTTCCCAAAAGATCTGGTATTCACCTGAGAATATAATTCCCTCAACTTGCCTTTCATTATCTCTGTGCCCAATTTTCTGTTAGCCTTAACCTAGCTCAGGCCTTCATTCTTTATTATCTCTGGATTGCCTCAGGTTACTTTCTACCCTTGAGCCTATCTAAATTCCACTCTCTTGGTTCCTGTCCTCCTACCTCTGGTCACCTAGTCTACCAGTTACTCCCATCAATGTCTTCCCTAGACCTCTCCTCCAATCACCCCAGACTACTTGGGCAACCCTAGATTCCTCCCACAGTCTTTTTGTAACTAAGATTCATCTAGTTTTCATGAAGGGTTTAGATTCAATCTGTACCTCTTACACTATCTTTACAAATGCTTACATTCCTTAAGAGTCTAACTAATACTGAAAGTCCTTAAGAATTTGAAAAATATAATGGATTTTTAATAAGCCTTTTTTTTCCTTGGCTGAAAGAAGACTTGGGTTGAATTCAGACAGTATCTGTGTGTTGCTATTTCAGGGTTCCAGCGCCCTAAACCTCAACAATACCATTAACTTTTAAACATGAAATATTTACTAAATGAGATAACAAAAGTTAAAATTATTTAAAATACAAGAGTCTGCCCATAAGCTTAGATAGCATTCCTCAGTGCACACACTGTCCGTAAAGAAAAAGAAAAAGGCAGACATAAATTTACAGTTTTAGCACTGAGACCCACAAGTAGGGATGTGCCTAAACATACTAATAGCTTTGGACTACAAGCTTGGATGTCTGTGGTCTCTTTGGTTAACAGTCTAGATAACTACACAATATCTTAAGGGCAGAAAGTTATTCTCTGGTGCTGGATGATATCACCTGTCTGTAGCTTGGGTCACCCAAACAGTGTTAACTTCTTTTATCAAAAAGAAATTGTAAGCTTAGAATCTACAGAAGCTCACAGATATTTTCCATAGGGTTGTTAATGAAGTGGCATGCTGTTCTTCCAATGAAAAGCATTCCCCTTTAAGACTTGGATCAGCAAAGTTATTCAGGTTTGTTCTCTATTGGCTTGGAAAAATGTTCTCCTTTCAATTCGTAGTGGGTAGAAAGAGGTAAGACAGGTAAGTCTCTTAAGACCTTCCCTGATCATTAGTAGACAGTGATAGAGAGCAAGATAACTTTTCCTAAATCAGCTCCATACACATCAAAAAAAAAACTGACTTTTTTAATTAGCTCTCAGCATCAAAGTTTTATTCTAATTAGATAAACTGCCAAAATTAACTTCAGTACTGTCTGTCTCTATTCATCTATTCTCATGTATATTTATCTAGTAAGTTAACTTCTCTTTTTCTGGCTTATGTTTTTGTTTGTTTCTTAATTTCTTGAAACCTAACTGCTCAGCTGGGTTGACTGAATTTTTTCTAAGCAGCCTTTCTGATCAGCTTCCTTTTAATTCTTTCCTTTTCAACTAACTGCTGATCCCTCAAATCAGTGCGTTAGATTGATACCTAAGGTTGAAACACCAAAAACTCACATTTCTATTAAATGTGATATCTTCAGTTGAAAAACTCAACATTCACATTTATGCAAATGTGATACCAATAATTAATACACAGGAATCTCACAGTAAAACAAACAAAAGGAAGAAAATCTCTGATTCAGAGATGCCCAACAATAAAGTCTTAAAATCCAAAGTCTTAAAAAAAATGATCACATGTGGAAAACTCAGTTCCCTAAAAATTGAGTAAAGTTTCCCTGGTCTCCATTCTCAGGCCAGTGAAATGCCTGATGTTGACCAGATATAGTCACTTCCAACTTCTGATTATTTTGTAAATCTTCCAAACTCTTAGCTCTAGAGTTTCCCAAACTTTCTTTAAAGACTTTGGCTGGTGAGGCAAAACCTCTTACTTTGTGAAACTGGGAGATGCCTAACCTCTCCCACCTGCAGACGGGTCATTCTCTGTGCCTTAGTGGCCTATATGAATCCTACTCCTAGCTCCCTCCTTGCATACCCCAGTACTTCCTGTGTATCCAGAGTTTTATCTAACTTGCCCCAAATAAAGACCTCCATTTTGTTGTACTGACTGTTTTCATTAAAATACAGGTTGACAAATTGAAGGTCCCATGAAGATTTGATGACCCCAGTCTGATCAGCCCCCATTTTGACCATGAACACTTAACGCCATCAGGAATCCTTTGTGTTCCAGTCTGGATTCAAAGCAACTGTGACTGAATGAGTCTCTAAAATCCAGAACTTGTGTCTCTTTCCTTTGAGTTCATACAGCTTGTTATTTCGGTGTAGTTATTTTATGTCCATGTATAACTTAGTAATTTGGGTCCATTCTGACAGGTCTCCTAAGAATGGGATGGCTATGGTTGGTAACGATGGTTATTCTGGCAGGTCCCAAAGGAATGGCTGCTGGGTTCTGTTTTCAAATTATTAACTACATGATTGCAATACTTGAAAAATTGAAATAACTTTACTATCTGACCCAAAACACTGATGGTCGCAGTGTGGGAGTCTCCTTTTTTTAGTTTACTCTTGATTTTGCTGACCCAAATATTGAGGGTCCTGAGTGGAATTCTATTTCCCAATCACTCCCATCTCCTCTGACAAGAGGATCTCCCTCCAAAAAAGATCAATTACTCTGGCTCAAATTGATGAGACTTTGAGGATAGAGGGACTAAATATGTGCATTCCAAATTGTTTTAAGAATCTTAACCACAGCTGTTTATTTTGTGCCTGTCTTTGTGGAGTGCTATTTATGTTAAAGTCTTCTCTCTCTCTCTCTCTCTCTCTCTCTCTCTCTCTCTCTCTCTCTGTACAAGGCAGTCTATTCCCCCGCTCCTCTGTTTCCCAGGCCTGGGGAGAGGTGAATGGTGTGGAGACCTATAGTCAGTTGCTTCCTTTACCCTCCAAAATTCATTTTTTTGCATAAGTCCCTTATTTTCCTTTAAACTATGTTATACACTTTACCCCTTAAAGCAGAATTGTCACTAAAGTAATTCACATGGTGGGGCAGTTAGAAGGTAAATACAACTTGATTATTTTTAACTTGCTTTTAAGAAATTTGTTTAAACTTTAATTGAGAATTGTTTTCCAATAGTAGGAATTTTAAACCCAGATTTAGTTGAACTCCAAAGTAAGGTTTGTAGATCAGGTTCAATTTAAACCTAGGAAACTGTCTGACTTTTCAGGTGCCAGGGTTTTTATCACCATGTAAAAATGAGTTTATTGTCTCATTTTGAATATTGTCTCAATAATTGTCTCATTTTGAAATGCTAATTGTAGATGGCCTTTGAATAAATTGAGAATTGTATCATTTAGGAATGTTGATGCTGTTATAATTTAATTTGTATTAGATTTATTTTTAGTGAAATATGTTTCCTATTAAGATGTTTTTGGAAAGTCAGAATGCATTGTCATATTGGTAATTAAAACAAAGTGTTTAAAAATTTAGTGAATGCAGAAATTTGTTAATTGCATGATCTTAAAATAAGTTTCCTCAGTTTACCAATCTATAACATGAATATTTGATCACTTGTTTAGAAATACAATAGATGTTAATAATTTTTATATGACTTTGTAAAGGCAGGAATGTCATTAAGATGCCCTCATCCATTAAATACTGTGTCCTAAGATCTTGCCAGACCTACTAACCATTTAAGTACAGTGATTTAGTTTTAGTTGAGAACTGAAAATTAGTTACTGTAAAACTTTCACAGAGTTCATTGTGAGAAACAGACAAATGAAATTAGGTTTTGTTCAGGTTTTTGGTTTCTCTCAAGCTGGCAATATTCATTACACGGGAGTTACAGTTCAGTATTGGTTCATCCAAAGGATATCAGTCCAGAACTGACTTGATTTGGAGGTTGGGGGCTCAGTTTACATACCTCATTCCAATTTTGTCCTGCTTCTCTGAACCTGTAAGAATCTAGAGGGAGTTAAGGCTTAATAATTTACAAATGAAGAGAGCTGTATTTCCCTCATACCCTTCCCAAACAAAGTTATAATGTTAATATACATTTTAAACAAATCAATGAAATCCTAGAGTAATCACATTTAAGGCTCAGCACATTAAAGCCCTTACTCAAAATGCCTTAAAAGACTAAAAACTTTTGCTATTTCAAACACAACTTGGTCTAGATTTTATTAGTTTAAAACTACTACTCAATTGTACCTTCCAATTAACTTCTGGAAGAGTCTCACCCTATTTTCTAATTCCATTATTTATTATCTAACTTTATTCTTGTAATCCCAACTTGGCCAGTGTTAGAACACCCCAAAAAGTCTTACTCTCCTGCTAAAAGCCTAAGATGGGAGTGCTCCCCCAATGTTCTCCCTAATTACAAACCTGAGAAGTTTCTTAGAAGTTTTTCTGGTTGCATCTTAAACCTTTTATCACAAACATCTTTCAGCACAGAGGCACAGACAGAATGACAAGACAGTGAAAAGACAGAGCATGCACCAATACAATTTTCTTGTTGGCTTTTTACACTTACATAGGATAAAGGGCAGAGCCAAGATGGTGGAGTAAGAGCAAATTCTCACCTGAACTCTAAGACAAACTCCTTCAGATACCTCTAAAAAGAGGATCTGAACAAATTTTAGAGTGTCAGAATCCAATAGGGGAAAAATTGTGGTAGATTTCCATCCCAGAACTACCTGGAAAGGTGACGAGAAGAATCTGTTGCGTAGGGCTGGAGGAGCTTAGAGCTCACAGCACACATGCTGTACCAGTATAGACCCCAGCACAGTAAACCAAACAGGAAATCCTGGGCCCTCTGAAGCAGCAGCAGCACTGGAGTTTCTCAAACATATCAGCACAGGATGGGAGTCCAGTGGAACTGAGTAAGATAGAAGCTCAGAAACCCAGGTGACAACAACAACCACTTCTGAGGCTTTCAACCCACAGATTAAATATCTATAAGTCACCTACTCGAACTTCCAGGAGCCAAGATGGCAGAATGACCTGTGAATGCTAATCATCTCCCCTTGTTGACATTGAAAAACAAAGAGAGGTGGGTAGAGTCAAGATTGTGGAGTGAGAGCAGCTATTCACCTAAGTTCTTAGACAAACTCCTTCAGATACCTCTAAAAAGAGATTCTGACTGGATTTTGGATGGGCAGAACCCAAGAGGAAACAGACTGTGGCAGATTCACAGCCCAGAATAGACTGGAAGGTCAATGGGAAGGATCCATTCTGTGGGGCTGGATAAGCACACAGCACACAGCATACAGGCTGTATGAACCTGTCCCCTCCACAGCAGGGCTGCGCTCAGAGGCAGTGGCCATACTGTAGAATCTTGGACACATCAGTCCAGGATAGGAGTCCAGTGGAAGTGAATGAGAGTCAGAGAGTCCCAGGGAATTGCAGCAGCTGCTCCTGAGGCTATCAGTCTGAAGATTAAAATATCTGTAAGTCACCTACTTGAACTTCTGGGACCCAAGATGGTGGAGTGATCAGTAAATGCTCTCCTGTTACCCTTGTGACCTTGAAAAACCCATAGAATATTTCCCCAGAAAAATCCTGGAACAGTGGGATAACCTGAAGTCTCTTAGCATGTGAGGCTAGGAAAATAGCTAAGCAGGGTCTCTCTTGCAATGGCTGAAGAGGACCAGTGCAGGACTGGAGTTGTCCAAGACAGCTCCAGCTCCTCAACCAGGAGGAGATCAAGAGGCCCAGGGAGGTGGAGCCCACAACCTCAAAAATGAGGACCCCAGGGAAACATGAAGGCACTAGGGCAGCTAAGATCACCAACCACTGAGCTTACCTATGCTCTAATTCAGCAGAGGAGACCTGATGTAGCCAGACTACTCCTCCTCCACACTTAACACAACTAGCTCCAGGGCAGCTCTGAGGAAACCCAGAAAGACTTCACCTGGCCTCTGTTTTCTCACACCAGCCAGCTCAGCACCAGGTAAGATGCAGTATTTTAGCTTCTGCATGAAAGAATCAGAGATCACAATACACAAAGCCTCAAGTTCAAGGCACAAGAACTGTGGTACAGAACCCCTTGCACCCTGAAAGCAGAGATCTACTGTAAAACTCAGGAAAAGGGTGATCATCATGAGTAAGAAGCAAAGCAGAAAAGAAAAGACCATAGATTCTTTCTATGGGGATAAGAATCAAAGCAAAAATACCAAAGAGGTCCTCATTGAGACTATACTCCCATCTGAAACTTCAGAAGGGAATGTGAACTGATTTGAAGTACAAAGAGCATTCTTGGAAAACCTGAAGAAGGATTTTAAAAGCAAAATTAGAGAAACAGAAGAAAAACTGGCCAATGATTAAAAGTATATTTTCATATTAAAAATATGAAAACAAATCACAGAAATATTCAAAAGGAAAATTGGAAAAATGGAAAAGGAAGCACAACATCTAATGGGGAAAATTGGACAAAGGAAAAGGAAGTACAAAAACTAACTTGAAAAAATAACTCCTTAAAGGAGATACAAAAGTTAACTAAAGAAATCAATTTGATAAAAATTAGAATTGGGCAAGTAGAGGCCAATGACTCTATGAGACATCAAGAGTCAATCAAATGGAATCTAAAGAATGAAAAGACAGAAGAAAATATAAAATATCTAATTGCAAAAACAATGGACTCGGAAAATAGATCCAGGAGAGAAAATCTAAGAATCATTGATCTACAAGAAAGCCATGATGAAAAAAAGAGCCTGGACAATATCTTCCAAGAAATTACCAAACAAAACTGCCCAGAAGTCTTCCATCCAGAAAGCAAAATAGTCATGGAAAAAGTCCACCATTCGCCCCCCCCCAGCCCCCAGAAAAGGGGATACCAAATGAAAAACACCAAGGAATATCACTGTCAAATTACAGAACTATGAAGTGAAAGAGAAAATACTGAAGGCAGCCAGAAAGAAACAATTCAAACATCAAGGAGCTACAGTTAGGATCACACAGGACCTTGCAGCTTCTACACTAAAAGACCAAAGGAATGGGAATATGATTATTGTAAGAGAAATGAGCAGGAACAACAACCATGGTTCCATTACTCAGCAAAGTTGAGTATACTATTTCAGACAAGGAGATGGGCATTCAACGAAATAAGGAATTTCCAGGGCTTCTGGATGAAAAGGTCAGAGCTCAATAGAAAAATTCAATCTTCAAACACAAGTATCAAGAGAGGCATGAAAAGGTAAATGGGGGAAAAATTGTTATTCATTATGGGTATGCTGTTTACATCCCTGTAAGGGAAGATATTACTTGTTAATTTTGAGAATTGTATATTTTTCATGATATATAAAAGGCATATACATAGATAGAGGGAGCAGGTATAAAGTGAATGATGTGATGATGAAAATATTGTTTAAGGATGTAAAGAGAGAGGTGAAGGGACAGGGCATGTGAAAAGGAGGAGCCAGAAAATGGTAAAATGCATCACAGGAAGAGGCACAAAATTATGTTGTAGTAGAGGGAAAGAGGTGAGGGAGATGAGCATTGTTTCTCATCGGATTTGGTTCAAGGACGGAACAACAAACTCAGAGAAGTTTATAAATCTTAGTAGCTCTATAGACAGTAGGAGGGGAAGGGGGTAAAGGTAACTGACTGGCACAGAATGTATCTCTGTGGTACATGACACATATACAAAAATTGACCACGTACTAGGGCATAAGAACCTCACAGTTCAGTGCAGAAAGGCAGAGATAATGAGTTCATTCTTTTCATATCATAATGCAATAAAAATAACATGTAATAGAAGGCCATGGAATGGTAGACCAAAAATTAATTGGAAAGTAAATAATCTAATCCAAAAGATTGAGTGGGTTAAAAAGCAAATCAAAGAAATGATCAAAAGCTTCTTTCAAGAGAATGACAATAATGATACAAGCTACTATATCTTATGATATACTGAAAAGCAGTTGTTAGGGGAAGTTTTATATCTTTGAATATCCACATGATAAAAATAGAGAAAAAGGAGATCAATGAATTGAGCATGCAGCTGAAAAAGCTAGAAAAAGAACAAATGAAAAATCTCCAAGTAAATACCAAATTTAAAATATTGAAAACCAAAAGATAGATTAAGAAAATTGAAATCAAGAAAACTATTAAATTAATAAAGTGAACTAAGAGATGATTTTATGGAAAATTCAATAGAATTAATAAACATTTGGTCAATTTGTTTTAGAAAAGGAAAGAAGAAAACCAAATTACCAATATAAAAAATGAAAAGGGTGAACTCACCTCCAAAGAGGAGAAAATTAAAACAATAATTAGAAATCATTTGGCCTAATTGTATGCCCATAAATTCAACAATTTAAATGAGATGGATGATTACTTTAAAAATATGAATTGTCCAGATTAACAGAAGAGGACATTGAATATTGAATAATGATTCTCAGGGAAAGAAATTGAACAAGTCATATGATCAGGTAAAATTTATACCAATAATGTAGGACTGGTTAAATATTAGAAAAATTATTAGCATAATTGATCATTTCAAAAAGACAACTAACAGAAATGATTATCTCAATAGATGCAGAAAAAGTTATTGACAAAATACAATACTCATTCCTACTGAAAACACTGGAGAACACAGGAATAAGTGAAACTTTATCATAAAATAATAAGAAATATCTACCTAAAACTTTCAACAAGCATTTTATGCAATGGGGATAAGCTAGATGCATTTCTAAGAAGAACGAGTGAAACAAAGATTTCCATTATCACTACTATTATTCAATATAGTACTAGAAATATTAGCAGTAGCAATAAGAGAAGAAAAATAAATTGAAAGAATTAAAATAGGCAAAAAAGCAATTATCACTGTTTGCAGATGATATGATGATGTACTTAGAGAATCCCAGAGAAGCAAGTTAAAAACTACTTGAAATAATAAACAACTTTGGTAAAGTTGCAGGTTATAAAATAAACCCACGCAAATATTTTGCAGTTCTATATATTAGAAACAAAGCCCACCAGAAAGAGATAGAAAGAGAAATCCCATTTCAAGCTACTGTAGACAGTAAAAAATATTTGGGGGTCTACCTGCCAAAACAAACCCAGGGACTATATGACCATAATAACAAAACACTTTTCACACAAATAAACTCAAATCTAAGTATGTGGAAAAGCATCAGCTGCTTGTGGGTAGGCCAAATCAATATAATAAAAATGACAATTCTACCTAAATTAATTTTCTTATTCGGTGCCATACCAATCAAACTATCAGGTGATTATTTGGTAAAGCTAGAAAAAATAATTTCAAAATTCATCTGGAAGAACAAAAGATGCAGAATATCAAGAGGACTAAGGAAAAGAAATGCTAGGGAAGGTGGCCTAGCTCTACCAGATCTCAAATTATATTATAAAGCAACATTTCTAAAAACCACTTGGTACTGGCTAAGAAACAGAAGGTAGATCAGTGGAATATGTTAAGCATGGAAGACACAGTAGTCAATGAATATAGCCATCTACTGTTTGATAAATCCAAGGACCCCAATTTCTGGGATAAGAATTCACTATTCAACAAAAGCTCTTGGGAAAACTGGATAATGGTGTGGCAGAACTTGACATAGACCAATGCCTGACACCATACACAAGAAAAATGTCCAAATGGGTACATTATTAGGTATAAAGATTGATATTATAAGCATTTTAGTGGAGAAAGGAAAAGTGTATTTATCGATTATATGAACAATGGCACAATGTTTGACTAAACAAGAAATAGAAAACATTATGAAGTACAAAATGGATAATTTTGATTACATTAAATTGAAAAGTTTTTGGACAAATAAACCCAATGTAACCAAGATTAAGAAGAAAGCAGAAATCTGGTAAAGAATTTTTGCAGCTAGTGCCTGTGATAAAGGCCTCATTTGTAAAATACGTAGAGAACTGAGTCAAAGAATATAGCAACTTACCATGAGAATAATACATTAGGATCACATAGGATTTTTACCAAATGCAAGGCTGGCTCAATATTAGGAAAACTACCATCATTATTGATCATATCAACAAAAGAACTCAAAAAATCCATGTGTATTTCAATAGATGCAGAAAAAGGTTTTGAAAAAAATGCAAAACCCATTCCTATTGAAAACACTGAAGAGTATAGGATTAAATGGAGCCTTCCATATGAAAATAAGGATTATCTACCTAAAACCTTCAGCAAGCACAAGCATTATATGCAAGGGGAATAAGCTAGATATATTTCCAATAAGATCAGGAGTGAAAGAAGGATGTCCAATATCACCACTCTTATTCAATATGGTGTGAGAGATGTTAGCCTTAGCAATAAAACATGAAAAAGAAATTGAAGGAATTAGAATAGGCAAAAAAGAAATTAAGTTATCACTCTTTGCAGATGATATAATGATATACTTAGAAAATCCCAGAGAATCAAGTAAAAAACTGCTTGAAAAAATAAACAAATTTGGCCAAGTGGCAGGTTGCAAAATAAACCCACATAAATCATCTGCATTTCTATATGTTACTAGCAAAGCCCAATATAGAGATAGAAAGAGATATCAAATTTAAAGCTACAGTAGACACTATAAAATATCTGGGAGTCTAACTGCTAAAACAAATCCAGGGACTATGTAAACACAATTACAAAACACATTGTGTACATATAATGTCAGAGCTAAGTATGTGGAAAATATCAGTTGCTCATGAGTAGGCTGAACTAATATCATTAAAATGACAATTCTACCTAAGATAATTTATTTACTTAGTGCAATACCAATTAAACTGCCAAATAATCATTTTCTAGAGCTGGAGAAAATAATATCAAAATTCCTCTGAAAGAGCAAAATGTACAGAATATTAAGGGAACTAATGAAAAAGAATGGGAGGGAAGGTGGCCTAGTACTACCAGATATCAAATTGTATTATAAAGCAGCAACCATCAAAACCACTTGGTACTGGCTAAGAAAGAGAAGGGTAGAGCAATGGAATAGGTTATGTATTCAAGACACAGTAGTCAATTAATACAGCAATCTACTGTTTGATAAACCCAGGGACTCCAGCTTCTGGGATAAGAATTCACTGTGTGACAAAAACTGCTGGGAAAACTGGATAACAGTGTGACAGAAAGTGGGCAAAGACCAATGCACGACACCATAGAGATGAATAAAGTCCAAATGGGTGCATGATCTGGGTATAAAGATTGATAACATAAACAAATTAGGAGAGTAAGGAATAATATATTTGTCACATTTATGGAGAATGGAGAAATTTTCGACCAAACAAGTGATAGAGAATATTATGAAGTGCAAAATGAATAATTTTGATTACATTATATTGAAAAGTTTTTGCTGAAAAAAAAAAAACAAACAAACAATGCAACCAAGGATAGGAGGGAAGCAAAAGATGGGGAAAAAATTTTTTACCATTACTCTCTGTCATAAAGGCCTCATTTCTAGAATATAAATAATTGAGTCAAATATACAAGAACACAAATCATTCTCCAATTGATCAAAGGTCAAAGGATATGAACAGGTTGTTTTCAAAGTAAGAAATTAAAGATATCTATATTCACATGAAAAAGTGCTCTAAATCACTATTGATTACAGAGATGTAATTTAAAACAACTCTGAGCTACTACATCACACTTCTCAGATCGGCTATCATGACAAAACAGCATGATGATAAATGCTGGAGAAGATATGAGAGAGTTGGAACACTAATTCATTTTAGGTGGAGCTGTGAGGTGATCCAACCATTCTGGAAAGAAATTTAGAACTATGACAAAAGGCTACAAAAAATGTGCATACCCTTTGACTGAGCAATATTGCTTCTAAGACTGTATCCGAAAGAGATCATAACAATGAGAAAGGGTCCCACAAGGTAAAAAATGTTTATAGCAGCTCTCTTTCTGGTGGCCAAAAACTGGAAATCAAGGGGATGCACATGAATTGGGGAATGGCTGAACAAATTGTGGTATATAAATGTAATGGAATACTATTGTACTATGAGAAATGATGAACAGGAAGACTTCAGAGAGGCCTGGAAGGACTTATGTGAACTGATGCTGAGTGAAAGGAGTAGAACCAGGAGAATTCTGCACACAGTAATAACCACAGTGTGCAAGGAATTTTTCTGGTGGACTCAGATCTTCACAGCAATGCATGCACTTAAAAAATTCCTAATGAGCTTTTGAGGCAAGATGTCTTCCATATCCAGAGAAAGAGGTATATGGAATTGGATCAGAAAATGAAGCAGACTATTGTCTCTTGTGTTTTGTTTGGTTTGGTTTTTATCATAGTTTCTCCCACTCATTTTAATTCTTCCATGCAACCCGACTAAGATGAAAATATATTTAGTGAGAATGTATATTTAGAGCCCATATATGACAGCATGCCCTCTCGGGGAGGGTGGGAGGAAGGAGGAAGGAGGGTACAGGGAGGGGAAGAAAATTTAAGATTTATGGACATTATTGTAGAAAACTGAGAACAAATAAATTAGTTAATAAAAAATAAAATGAGAACTTGCTAAATTAATTTAGGATTTTTAGAATTATAATTAGGTTGAAATTCTGAGTTTTCTTTTGTTCCTCTAAATTTTTCTAGAACTTATTTCATAAGCAACAAATTAAGAATACAATAGAACATGTCAATTATCTCTCACATGTCAATTATGTTTACTTAATTACAGAGAATATCATTTCAGAGGAGACCTGTCTTGAGGTCTCTTCCACTAGAGATGGATTGGAGAGAAAAACAAGCTGCAATGAAATACAGGGTGTCTGAGAGACAGGAGCAGGAATTTAGGGGACAAGAGTCATCCATTTAGGGTCAAGACTCAACCTTAATTGCTAGGACTTCAGGAGAAAAGAGTCCTGTGGATACCCTTTCCCAGTGTTGTACAGGGGGGAAGAGTCCAGTCTTCAGGGCCCAGTCTAAATCCAAGTCACACAGCACCATTAAATCCCATAGTTCGTTCTAAGAAAGATACAAATGAAGTTAAATTGTGTCCATGTTTTTAATTTCTCTCAATCTAATGAAATGTATGGCATGGGAATTACAGTCCAGAACTAGGTCCCCCTAAGAAGGTCAGTCCAGAACTGGTTCAGTTTGGAGGTTGGGTAATCCAGTTTGTATACATTTTCAGCACAGGGTGATATCACCCCACCATCATTTTACCTCCATCTGCCTACCTGAAAATTTGATTGAAGGAGGCAAACAGATTAAGTGATATATAAATTATACTGTTGTTTCCTTTAAAGCGAGATGAAGTTGGCAAACTGGTATGTACAAGGAGTCAAAACATAAATTCTGACTGACTGATAAAAGAATGACCAGGCTTAAATATGTTTCAGAATAAATCCCAACTCAAATGTTCACTCAAATTTATGATCTCGATATATGTTTAACCATATCATGAGACAAGAATTTTCTTAATTGACTATGTTGTAAATACAACAAAGGAGTTGACAAAGTGTCAATTGAAATTATGGCACAGGATATCTGTCTTTACCATTAACACTCTATGGCATATTATATGTCAAAAAATATTAAGATAAGAAAAATTCTCATTATTCAAGATAGTGTTTTGGGTTAAGGGTCTCATCCTTACTAAACATGAATAGAGGAAAAAATACTCTTAAGTCACCCCCACGTGGCTTTACTGGCATAGGTAGAGGTAATCTCTGAGTTTACTCAGAGGAAAAAGAAGGTGTTAGGTCCAGGCTCTTCTTGTGATTGATTCATTTAGGCTCTGTCCCTTATTGAGATTATCAAATAATTGTTATCTCCCAACAGAGAAAACACTTATTTTATCACATAACTGTCCCCCAAAATATACCAGTACCTCCAAGTCTTGGGCAACTTAGGCAGAAGAATCTGTCTCCAATAAAGCCTGAGCAGAACACAATGGGACTTCTATACCTTTGATTCAAACAGTTCAGGCTTGGGTTGGGGTTTGACCAGGATAAGACTCAGTGCAGTCTCATGATCAGTAATGTCCTTCTGAAGAACTTTGGGAGAAACAACTGGGAAGAGGGGAGGAGGGGGAAGATCTGAGTCTAAAAGATGCTGATTACAAAGAAAAGTCATTTTTCACCCTACCAAGAGGGAAGATTCCCATTAAAATATTATACGGCCTAAGAGTTTTGAGTCATTAAGAGGATAGCTATTGCAAGTAAATTCCTCCAGTAGTCATGACCACCTACCTTAGAGATGGGACTTGCTCATAGTATACATCAAGTTGACCTGGTTTTAGAGAGCCTATATTACTTATTATTGTCTGAGCATAGTTAGAATGTTATATCAGCTTTGCTGTTGATATGGTATATGCTTTCATAATATACCTAACAAGATTCAAAGATAGAATTATGTGGAAAAGTACAAACAAGCTAACAATTAAGAAAGTTTCACTTACATTTATTTAGCTGTGTTAAAGTTATATCTTAAATTTAGTAGCAAAGCCTCTAAGCCTAAATGCTCAAATAGAGGTGTGGATTGTGGCCACCATGGGAAATTAAAAGTTCCCTGCAGTACCAATGTAAGGTCATAATGGCTGTAATATGCTTCTCATTCTAAGAACGAAAGTAAAGGGTAGCCACAGTCATTTTGCCCCCTATTGATTCTTTGACTTGTTGCTTTGCTGCTGAAAGATTTTACCACATCTAGTAAACTCCAAAATATGGTTGCTGAGGAAATGAGATGACTCCTTGCTAATTATTTGTTTTTTACATGATAATGTAAACTCTTCATCCAAGAAAGACTATGCAGAATGACTTCTAAGTAGGATCATAACCTGGGAAACAGATCTTGCCAAGGTTATCAGGTATATTGGAAGCCTCCTGGGCTTCTTAGACAGGCAATAACGAGAAGTAACCTGGATTCAAATATCCTCTCTGGGATACTCCCTGGGCATAATGAGAATGTGATGCTGGGCAAAATCATTTGACCTCTCCCGGTAAGTTGCAAGAAAACTTTAAAGAAAATTCCCAAACTGGGAAGCTTCCCCTGATAGAACAGGAAGACTTGTGTTCCATTTATTTAGCCTTGGTTCTGTGTTTGATAGTTTTTCTTAAAAACACTGTTAAGCAATTTCTTAAGCTAAAGTCAGCCCAGTTACATGCTATTGAAGTACTGCACACAATAATAATGGTATGGTAGTTAAAAGCAAAGTTTGCTGTTGGCTTTTTGGAAACTTTATAGATATTTCAAATTTCCAAGTTCCTAGATTTCAAATATTATGATGGTATTATGTATTTATTTCATAGTTCTTTTCATTGATATGTGCTTAATTAAGTTTTGTTATATAATATGATATTAGCCTGGATTTTATTTTGTTACAATCAGTGTTTTTCTTGAAGTATGTTTATGCTGTTTTAGTGCTTTTCATTTCATTAATATTATTTTGTTTCATTGTCAGGTTTATGAACTTCCATAACATTCGTCTACTATTTAAATGCTGTCCAAATATATTAATATGATGGTATTTTTATGCAAAATGCATTTTCAAAACAAGTGTGATGTGTCAGAGCCAATCTTAATGAGCAACCTTCTATCCTTTTCTTTAATACCTGAAAAGTTTGATTACTTATTAATTAATTAATTATTAATTTCTAATAAAAATATAAAACCCTAAATGCGCTACTGAAAGCATATTGTACCTTTAAATCAAGATGGCTTGCAAGATTAAATTTCATGTGCCAATTTTAAATTATTTAAAAAGCCACCAACTCATTGGTCTAATATACATTACCACAAAGGGATTGAGGGGATACTACATGTTCAAATATTATAATTTTTAACAAATACTCTTTTAAAAAAGCACTCAGAATCATTCTTCACTTCCATGTTCAGCATAAAAGGATAGTGAAGTTATTTAACTTATTTAAATCAACACTTGACAATAATTGGACTAGTACATTTTGCACCCAAAGTTCCTGAATCATTTCTTTCCTGTACCCTTTACTAGAGCAGAAGTCTACTGATGTTAATGTGATAGAACATTTTAATCAGTATGAAAACTTTGATTATGCCAATGATGATGCCTGTGTCTTTTAACTGACAGCAAAGATCTGTAAGTTCTTCTTTTACTCCTGGCAATAATTGGAAATCAAGAGTATTTAAGGCATTATGCTAGATTGTGGGGTTCAAATATAAATCAATTTTTTATGTTTTTGAGCAAGATCTTCATCATCAAGGTTTTCCCTCTGTCCTACTATTGAAACTCACGCAATTTTTTTTTTTTTAAGGCCTTAGCTCTCTTGTTTCTCAGTCATTTTCTAGCGACTCCAATCTGAATTGCAGTTGGAACCCAGAGACTGCATCCATTAGAACAATTACCCGCACAAGGATTCCTTGCAGTCAGTGTTGCAAGGGCCCTACCAAGACTTCCTGACCAATCTCCACGCTGTAAAGTTGAAGGAGTCAAAAACTGAATACATCTGTCACCTGAAGACGGCTCCAACCCCAAAACCAATTGCCAAGTAAGCTAGATAGGATGCTATTCAACTTCCCTTTGATGCTATGACTATCTTTGTTACTTTTCTCTTCAGTTAAAACACCCCTCCCTGACCTCCACTCCATTGTATGTGTTCTCTTGATTCAGATTTAATCTCTTTAAAGGCAGAAACTATTTTGATTTTCATATTTGTACCTCCCATGTTTAACATATTGTTTAGCACATAATAATCACTTTACACTTTTTAAATTCATGCACCATCCATCTATTCTTTATAAAATTTGTGTTTTTATTACTATTGTTTTAAAAAGCACTAAATATTATTAGTACCTGTACAGTCCCTTAGATAAAATGTTTCTAAGATTACTTTTTTTAAATGATCAGGAGAAATATTAGTCAACTCCTCATGAAGAGTTATGGAATATTAATATTGATGGGGCTCTTTGGGGATTCCCTTTGCCAGGGAAAGGTTAAATAATGGATCATTTAGTTACTCCAGCCACAGGAAAAAAAGTGATTTTTGTATTATACCATAAGATTCAGTATTGTCCTCTTATGATAATGTATATCATAGGTGTTAAAAATAATCATGATTTTCCTGACAATAAATCTGTATGGTACTATAATTTTGGTTGTTTCTAGTACTGTGACTAGTTGTATATTCTCCCTTTGCTTTTTTAAAGTTTATTTATTTATTTTTAGTTTTCAACATTCATTTCCACAAAATTTTGAATTCAAAATTTTCTCCCCATCGCTCACCTCCCTCCACCCCATAAGACCTTACATTATGATTGCCCCTTCACTCAACATGACCTCCCTTCAATCACACTCCTCCCTTTCCTTATCCACATCTTCTCTCTTTTCTTCAAGGAAAGATAGATTTCTATACCCCATTATCTGTATTTCTTATTTCCCAGTTATATGCAAAAATAATTCTCAACATTTGTTACTAAAACTTTGAGTTCCAACTTTTCTCCCTTCTTCCCTCCCTACCCATCCCCACTGAGAAGGCAAGCAATTCAATATAGGTTTTATATATATATATATATATATATATATATATATTACTGTAAGCACCCTACTATATATATGTATATATTACTGTAAGCACCCTACTCCCTGTGTGTGTGTGTAGTTTTGCAAAACAATTCCATAATAGTAATATTATACGACTAACTATATTTCACTCCATCCTATCCTGCCCCCATTCATTCTATTCTCTCTTTTAACCTTGCTGCTCCCCAAAAGTTTTTACTTCTAATTACTCTTTTCTCTCACTTGTCCTCCCCTCTATCATACCTCCCACCCTACTTGTTCCCTTCTCCCCTCCTTTCCTGTAGTGTAAGATAGATTTTCATACCAAATTGACTGAGCATGTTATTCCCTTCTGAAGCCAGATGTGCAGAGTAAGCTTCACTTTTTCTCTCTCACATCCTCCCTTTTCTCCTCCACTGAAAAAGCTTTTTCTCGCCTCTTTCAAGAGAGATAATTTGCCCCATTCCATTTCTCCCTTTCTCCTCCCAATATATTACCCTATCACCCCTTAATTTTATTTTTAGATATCATCCCTTCTTATTCAACTCACCCTGTGCTGTGTGTGTGTGTATGTGTGTGTGTAAAATCCATCCAACTACTCAAATATTGAGAAAGGTCTCAAGTGTTACAAATATTATCTTTCCCTGTAGGAATGAAAATAGTTCAACTTTAGAAAGTTTCTTATTATTTCTCATTCCTGTTTATCTTTTAATGCTTCTCTTGATTCTTGTATTTGAAAGTCAAATTTTCTGTTCAGTTCTGTTTTGTTCATCAAGAATGCTTGAAAGTCCACTATTTCATTGAATAACTATTTTTCCCCTGAAGTATTATACTCAGTTTTGCTGGGTAGGTAATTCTTGATTTTAATCCCAGTTCCTCTGAATTCTGAAATATCATATTCCAAGCCCTTTGATCACTTAATGTAGAAGCTGTTTGATCTTGTGGTATTCTGATTGTATTTCCACAATACTCAAATTGTTTCTTTCTAGCTGCTTGCACTATTTTCTCATTGACCTGGGATCTCTGAAACTGGATACAACATTCCTACAAATTTGTCTTTTTGGATCCTTTCAGGAGGTGATCGGTGGATTCCTTCAGTTGTTATCTTGCCCTCTGGTGTTAGAATATCAGGGGAGTTTTCCTTGAGAATTTCATGAAAGATGATATCTAGGCTCTTTTCTTGATCATGGTTTTCAGGTAGTCCCATAATTTTTAAATTATTTCTCCAGTATCTATTTTCCAGGTCAGTTGTTTTTCCAATGAGATATTACACTTTATTCTCTATTTTTTTTCATTTGTTTGGTTTTGTATGGTCATTTCTTGGTTTTTCATAAAGTCATTAGCTTCCATCTGCCCCGTTTTCATTTTTAAATAACTAGTTTCTTCTGTGAGCCTTTTAACCTCCTTTTCCATTTGGCTAATTCTACTTTTTAAAGCACTCTTCTCATTTGCTTTTTGAACCTCTTTTGTCAGTTGAGATAACCTACTTTTAAAGATATTATTTTCTTCAGTATTTTTTTGAACTTGTTTAGCAGGCTGTTGACTCACTTTTCATGATTTTCTATTATCACTCTCATTTCTTTTCCCAATTTTTCCTCCATCTCTTTTAACTTGATTTTCAAAATTCTTTTTGATTTCTTCCATGGCCTGAGACCATTGCATATTTATTTTGGAGGTTTTGAATGCTGAAGCCTTGACTTTCTCTGATGGTGTGCATTGTTCTTCCTCATCCAAAAGGATGATCACCAAGAAAGTAACCTTCTATAATCTTATTTTTTTTCTCTTTTTTGGGTATTTTCCCAGACAGTTACTGTCCAGGCCTGCGGGACAAGAACGCAGACCCTGGAAGAAAGGAGAGGGTGGGGGACAGGAGACGCGAAGAATGGAGACAAGACAGGCTTTCTGATCAAGTCTCGTTTATTGAGGGGTAGAGTAGCAGTAATTATACTGGTGAAAGAGGGAGTAGGGTGCTTACAGTAAGCAGCAGTGGGAGGGATAGTAAGATGTTTCAAATATTTTACAAGGGCAGGATGTTTGCTCCCAGCGGCAGTTCAGACCTTTCTCTTGATAATAGATAGCCATGACTCCTCACAGGTCACCCTTTTCTCTTATATAAAAGAAGATACTGTCCCTGGACCTGTGCCTGTCTTAGGTTGTCCTTATGGGGAAAAGTCTTACCCATCATGGGGATAAAAGGTGGCTTGTATTCCTGGCTTAGGTTGACCAGTCCTTGAAGGATCTTACCCGTCATTGGCTACCCAGGTCACCATGAGGGAAATGTACCTTCACATAGAGATCAGGATCGCTGGTCTCCAGGTGATGATAATGTACCTGAATGGGTTTTGCCAGAATGCCGTCTATTTGAGATTTGATGAAGGTCGTGAGCTTTTGAAACAACCAGGGGCCAAAAGACAGGAGGAGTAAGAAACCTAATATGGGGCCTATTAGGGGAAGCAAGAAAGGGAGAAGTCCATTCATGCCACTCCAGAAAGGATTTTCAAAAAGTTCTCTGCGTCTCTTTATTAGGTCTTCCTGAAGGCTTTTAATCTTATTGCAGACCAGACCAGATTTGTTAGCATAAAAGCAACACTTTTCTTGCAGGGCTAGGCAGATGCCCCCTTGCTCAGCAGTTAAAAGATCAAGGCCCCGACGACGATTCTGCAGGACGACCTCGGCCAGAGAATCGATCTGGTCCTGGAGGTCGTTGATGGTACCTGAGAGGGCTTGAACATCATCAATTAGTTGATTGGAAAGTTTAGTATAGGAGCGGAGGGCTACCCCAAGGCCAGCAGTGCCTGTGGCCAAGGCGCTAGAGACGCCGAGCCCAACAAGGAGAGGGATGAGCACAACGGCGCAGTCCAGGCTAGGCAGGGGAACAGGCTCATCTCCAGGAATTATATCAATATCGGGAAGGACAGTGGCTAACACACATAGACCGGTCCAATTGGTCGGGAAGGCAGGAAAAGCCCTATTTCCTCCGCATACAAAGACTTGACCGGGGATGGGACAGAGGAACGCAGAGTGGTTAATTATGAAGGAACAATTAGCAAAGGTGACAAAACCAACATCAATATCAAAGGAATCATTGCATGGGAGACTTTGGAAACAAGGGGATGGGGGAAAATTGATGGGTTGAACACGGAAAGGGATCCCAAGAGAACAATTCTCATGGGATATGTTGTTGTTGTTAGGGGAAATGGCAAGAGGCATAGGCATGCCAAAGGTCATACATAGCCAACAATCTTCTGCCAGGCGGGGGTTGGATAAATTTAGTGCCATGAAGGTAGCCTCTAAAATACTGGAGGTTTGAGTATCAAGGTTGAGGCCTCGGGACTTGGGCAGTGCTAGGGGGTGATACCGTAAAGGGGGGAACATGTCAGCAGCACTAGTGGGGTCCAGGGATTCGTCCCCAGGGGAGAGATTAGTAAGAAGGGGATATATTCTTTTGCTCGGCATGGGGCAATCAGTAAGAGTGGCACATTTAGGAGGGGGAGCAAGAGGCTTAGGGTCATCTTCCAAAGGCATGGTGATAGAAACAGAATCATCATCACATTTTCCACAACTTTCCACCTTTTCACATTCTTTGTGATCGAGAGAGGGTTCTGAGCTGGCCTGGGACCGCCCAAGACTCCCCTTCAAAAAGGAGGAGCCCTCCTTGATAATTTTGGAAACATCTTTATCATGGCAATGAGTACACAGTAAATCATTAATACAATTCCAATAATTGAAAGCAGTAATAGGGATTTTTTCAGGACTGAAAGTCTGATAATAGTCATTGAGACAATTTCCAACCTGTCTCCACCGCCTTTCATCAATCGTTCCCTCTTGGGGGAACCAAGGACAGACATCCTTTAAAAAAACAAAAAACTGAATCAAATTCTTTTTTTTAACCTTTACTCCACGCGTCCTTAATGAGTCTTTAAGACCCTCAATAAATTGACCATGAACACTAATGTCCTGACCCATTGTATAGACACCTCACTTACCTCAGGTCTCAATTCCTCGGAGCAGGTGATCCCGTGGCGACCACTGTCAAGAAATCTTCGGCTGCAGCTTCATCACAGAGGTACGATCTAACAATTGCCAGCCCTCTCCCGAAGCTCACTTGGGCCCCATGTTTGGGCGCCAATTGTCCCGGCCTGCGAGACAAGAACGCGGACCCTGGAAGAAAGGAGAGGGTGGGGGACAGGAGACGCGAAGAATGGAGACAAGACAGGCTTTCTGATCAAGTCTCGTTTATTGAGGGGTAGGGTAGCAGTAATTATAGAGGTGAAAGAAGGAGTAAGGTGTTTACAGTAAGCAGCAGTGGGAGGGGTAGTAAGATGTTTCAAATATTTTACAAGGGCAGGATGTTTGCTCCCAGCAGCAGTTCAGACCTTTATCTTGATAATAGATAGCCATGGCTCCCCACAAGTTACTTGAGTTTTGAGTCCTTTGTCAAAAGGAGGTTACACTCTGGGGAATCTGTAATTTCTCTGTTTCTCCAAGGTGGCACAATCAAGGGAGAGTAGTTTCCTCCTCTCTTGGCCTGTGCTCTGGTCTGGGAGCAAACAAAAACTTTTCTGTCCAGAATCTATGAGTGGAATTCCCTCTCCACCACCTCCAGCTCTATCATGCCAGTGGTCCTCCTCACTCCAGGACTGAGCTCAGGGCTGAGATTCACATCAGGGAGTAAATTCCCCCAGGGGCTTTATGCAGAGCACTCCAAACATGGAAGCTGCCACTTCAGTGGCTGCTGATGTTGGTCTAGACCACATTCCCTTCTCCTGAGTGAAGGCTCTTTCTCACTTACCTTTGAAGACGTCTTTGGCATTTGTGGGTTGAGAAATCTGGGAACTGCTGCTACTGGTGGCACTCTGATGATTGTTCTGGGTTCTGTCCTGCCTCATTGAGTGGCCCACACTGGGCTGTGCTCTGCTCCACGCACAGTGAGATATACCTTTCCGGTTGGCCTTGCAGGCTGTCTTGAGCTGGAAATGTCTTTCATTTTGTGGTTTCTTCTGCTCTAGAATTTTTTTAGAGTCTTTTTTAAGAGGTATTTTTTGGGTTATGTGGGGGAGCTTCTACAGGTTCATCTTTCCACTCTGCCATCTTGGCTCTGCTTTTCCTACACCCATATTCTCCCTTTGGAAGCAAGGTTTATGTAGTTAACCAACATGGAAAAAAAAGTGCAAAATAACTACATCTTCACTACAGATAAATTGAATACTAGATTTTGTACATCCTGAAAACAAAACACTTTCTAAAGCATTATGTTGCTTTCTAAGCTTTTTTTTTTCTTTTTGTAAACAACAATTGGTATGTACAATAGAGAATTATTAAACTGGAGTTAAAATATATGCACAGCAGAGGGCATCCTGCCTATGTGTCAAAGCTTCTATAAAACTCTGACTTCTAAAATGTGTGATTGTCAAGTATTTATTTATGCTAGTAGATTGCAATCATCTGTGTTTTATTTCACATTTATAGGGTAAAGTTTAATAGATGTTAGTAACAAGCATATTGATGAAATATAAAAATATTAATAAATGTGAAAAAATGTTATCAGACCAGTTCAATCAGGTACTCAGCAGCACACTACAATCCTTTACTCCATTGACATTCTGTTATTCCTTTTTTGCCCATTTAAATATCTCAGATAAACCTGAGAGATAAATCAGTATGCCTAGCTTCCAATCATGGCTACCTGTGTGATCTTGAAGTTAATTGTTTAATACCTTTGTGGTTCGGTTCCTTGGTCAACCAACTAAAAAAAAAAACCAAACAAACAAACAAAAAACATATTGTCCAGGATCATATGTAAATTTCCTTCCAGCTCTACATTTCTAAATTTTCTACCTTATTGTAAAAGAGCATTTCATATCATATAGTTTTAAGAATTCACTCTTTAGGACATTATTCTAGAGTCTGAAGGATACCAAGACAAATGTATTTTGCATAAGTAAACCTAAGCAAGAATTCCAGTGCACTTTGACAAAATTTTCACTTGTACCTTTTTTAAACTTTTTATAGGCTTCTCAGGTGACTGATTCAAATATTAGTCAGTCTCTAAAAGGTCCCAGAGTAATTTGCCTTGCTTTAGGTTTATCTTGTTTCCCACATTATTGTGAACGTAAAGACACTTGATGTTAACTTGCTTAACTTCACTAATTTCTTCTCTGGATGTTTACTCATTTCACCTCTGCAAGGTTCATAAGGGCAGTATTTCTACTTGAAGCTTGCATACTATCTCTTACAATGATGTCTATAACCTAATTTATATCAATTGCTCTCTCTTTCTTATAGTCCATCTCTGGATAGGTTAGAAGACTTTTAAGAAGTAAATTCTAAAAGCTAATTAATTCTTTGAAGAAAAATCGAAATTGTTTGAAAGGACTAATTCTTATACAGAGGGAAAAACAACACTGAGATTTAAAATATATATATACATATATATATATATATATATATATATATATATATATATATATATATATATATATATATAGAGAGAGAGAGAGAGAGAGAGAGAGAGAGAGAGAGAGAGAGAGAAGAAAAAAGAAAAAAAGCAAGGTCATATAACAAACCATGAATACAAATTCATAGCACAACAGTGTAAAAGTGGTATCAAGAGATTGAATAATAATCTAAAATGACTTTAAAAGTGGTTTCTTTTAAATAAATTTGGAGAAAGAAGATGACTAAATAAATGAGAAGATCACTGCTTGTTTTGAATGGGGCATGGATAACTGACAACAGAAAGAAGATATTGTTGTTAGATTCTGATTTCACTTTTATTCTCTGAGATTTTTCTTTGGTTAGGAAATGATAGAAGAAAATGGCAATTATGTTTTTCATACCAAATACAAGTAAGGAGAAAATAAATGAGGCACTAACTGCCCTTGATTTCAAATTATCTCACCTATATGAACTCCATCTGCTCATACTAAACAAATTCTTGGAAGTAATTATTGAGCTACTGTCAGTCACATTTGCAAGATCAAGGACAGTGAATATACTGCCCAAGATTGGAGAAGGATACTTTGACTTTTGTCTTGCCACTGGACTTTGATAATTCTGGAAAAGAGAGAGAAACTGATGACTTTGTGCACCTTTGGCTCTCTTAAATCCAAATTCGTGACCAAGTCAAGACAATACTCAGTCTTGTCCTTGTTCTTTTTCTTAAAGAGCCACAATTTACTGAGAGTATATCCTCTTCCATCTCCACAAAGTTGCCGTGCCCTCTCAGACCCCCTTCTCTTGTCCAACTCATTGCTCACTTCTGATGTTTGTAGATCTTCTTTTCCATTTCCAAGAAGATAGATGAGGTAAGGGGTGATGAATGCTTCTCAATAAGCCCCATCAATCTCCTAATTTTCTTCTTCAAATTTGGTAAAATGAGCAGTCAAGTTTTTCTTACAGTTCTGTCACTTTAGCAAACTTTTCTGGATCTTTCTGTCCATAATTCCCCTCCAATATCTTTCTGTGCTCAGATAATGCCAGGTGAAGGCACTTACCACCAGCCAGCTGCATTTTTTGTCCTGGATGCCAGTACCAACCTTATCAGTCATGCTGGTGTTACCAAAACCATCAAGGGAATCATCCTGAATTTGAAAAAATTCCCCCACCTCCAGAAGAATGCTCTTGGCAATGCTGTGTTCTTTCTCTCCATCTATGCCTGCCACAAACATAGAAGCAGCAAACGATAAGTAGAAGGAGTAAAAAACAGTCTTTTATTTGGCAATAGTCTTATATTTCTGCTCAGGGAATCTGGTCAGATTAACCTTGCCCTGAGGGGTTGTGATGAGATCAAGGGTTTGACCAATCTCAGTCTGGTAAGTGCTCAGTAGGAAGAGGTAGATGATATTCAGGTAATAAGGCTACCCATGGTAGTAATGCTTCAGCAGGTGGCAAATACAGTATTGCAACAATACGGCATCATTCAAGCATCCAAGACAAAGTCAGCCTTCTTATACCAGCATGACTGTCCCCAGAGGGTAAGAGAAGAGTTTGTGATGTCATCTGTAACTAGTAAGAAAGCCTGGAATAACTCCACACACTAGGCCACTGTTAGTGCTCTCTGTAGACTGTCAGCATCCTGCTTTCCCACCAGCTCCCCGAATACCATGATCACAGACAATGCTTGGTTGTATTTTCCTACAAGGACATTGTACTCCAGAACCTCCTTGAGCCTGGCTATGGCATCTCCAACTTCAGATTTTCCCATCCCATCTTCTGTCAGGATCTTTTCAACCTGGGAGAAATGCTGGACAAAGTCTTGTTTCTCTTGGGCAAAAACTGATTTCTGACCTCCATTCATTCTGGTACCTGGATGTAGCCACAGCCTGCTTTGGAGGGTGCCTGAGTGTCATTGCTCTTTAAAAATGAAGAATGAATGACAATATTGTTAAACAAGGAAGTCAGAAAAATATTTCAGATGTAGTGTTACTGTTTGCTTAGACTTTAAGGAAGCATTTGGCAAGGTATTCTGTTCTGTTTTTATTGAAAACATGGATTTTTGTCTAGATTATTTCATAATTAAATGTATTTGACTCAATTTCTAAGTTCATTAATCATTAATGTAAATCTGGAATGATAGGAAATAATAGTTCCATTGTACTCTACCCTTGTTAGACTTCTTATGAAATATTATCTTCATTCCTGGGAACCATAATTTATGATTGAGAATAGAATTCAGGAGAACCTGCCCTTTTTGTAGTAACAGGAACTTGAGAAGGAAAATCAGGAGCAGTCAGTAACAAAAGGAAAATCAAAAGATTTAAGTATCAGAGGACATGTAAGACAATATTAAGGAAAAAGAAAATGGTTAATCTTGTCCAATGTTGCCAAGAAGTTTGTTGAAATTTTAGAAAATGACGTAGGAATAGTCTAATAGTAAGCACCCCAACATACACAGGGGGCCCAGCTACCTATCACAGGATCTTAGATCTGCATTCATAAAAGGGGTTAACAATCACTTTAATCTAGCACAGGCATTAGAGAAAATTAAAATCAAAATTTCTGAGAAAATACAGAGAACTCAAAAGTCAACAGACATGTTTCCAAAATGTCTGACCACACACACAGTTACCAGAGACAGACACATCCACTCCTGAATTTTAGCTGGGGGGGGGGGGGCTTATTAGTGGCTTCCCAGAATCTCTCTGGCCAAAGAAACATTTCCAGTCAGTAAGTCTCAAAGTAAAACCTCACCCTCAGAGTATTTATACACTTTTTAGAACCAGAGGGTATAACCCTCTTATCCGGTGCCTTAATAGGAAAAAAAAAAAAAAAACCAAAAGGTACTTAGGACCCTCCTACAAAACAATTCCCCTCATCAAGCTTCCCACAATGGGCAGGCCCATTAACGGGTGGGAAAGATCCTCCTTAATCACATTATTCAATCAAGGGCCCTTTTAGTAAAACAAAAACAAAAAAAGATCTTATTTTACTTGCCATTAAAAAATGGTAATTGTGAATCTTTAAGAAAGAAATTCAACTAGCATGATAGGAATAGAATCAAAATGTGAAAAGTTAGAATTGTAGATGAATTCGATGAAGCAAGAGAAGGAAAATGTGGATGGCCTTTTCCTGAATTTTAGGGGTGGAAGTCAAGAATACCAATGCCTTGAAGTAAAATCACCATGTTGGGAATGTCTTTCAGAACAGATTAGGTGTAAGCTCGGAGGCAGAGAGGAACATAGGAGTGGAGAGGGGAATGGATCATAGATACCGAGAACTGGAAGTAAACTCAGTTACCATACAATTAAATCTAGACTTGAAATTAATTTCCACCACAACACACATGAAGAACTTAATGCAATCTTTGCTTGAATATCTTCATTGAAAGGAAACCTGCCTCATGAGGTAGCACTTTGATCTTTTGGATAGTGCTTAGCTCTAGGATGATTTTTCTGACACCAAGTCTAAAATTGCATCCGACACTTTCACAAATTTCCTCCTCTTCTGTCCTCTGAAGCTGAATAGAACAAGTCTAATATATCTTCCTCATGATAGTCCTTCAAATAAACAAAGATACATCCTCATGTCACCCCTGAATCTTCTCTTATTCAGACCAGCTTAGAAAGTGAATAGGCACTTAGTTTTCTTCAACCAATTCTCTTCCGATATGGACTCGACTCTTTTCCACTGTGGTTGCCTTATGGACACGCTACACTTTATCATTGCACTACTGAGTAATGACAACATTTCAATGCTGAAACATGGTCATCAGTAGGTATTTAGCACAATCCATACTGGAATACACACACACACACACACACACATACACACATAAATGTATATATGTATATGTGGTGTATATATATGTATGTGTATATAAATTTATATTATATATAATATACATGCACACATATACACATACATATGAAACTACCAAGACAATATCCAACCCTGCTTTTAAAACTTCAATGCCAGAGAAGGTACTGCTTTGTGAAGTTGCCTATTCAACTTACTGTAGCCTTAAATTATTTTTTAAAAAAAGGTGGGAATTTTTGTTTATTTATTTTTTCCCCTATAGTTACACCAAAATTTTCTGGTTTCTGATCACCTTTCACTCTTTACTTCTATTCTACTATGCAGCAAATATAAAGAGTCTAATCCCTCTTTCATATAGCACCTAAATTATTGACCTTATGTTTTTGTGCTCTGGTTTAAATAACTTCAGGTCCTGCAAACAATCCTCAGATGGCATTTAGTACTCATTTCTATCTCTATTGTTTCACTTAGTGCCTATTCACTTTCTAAGCTTTAAATAATATAACCTAAATGTGGAATACATCCAAGCATCTCAACCATTTTTTGTTAACTTCATACCAACACCTTCAATTTTCTGTAGATATCCTCTCTTAGATATTTCACTAATATATCCAAGAAAGTATAAGCATTTGTTAAAATGTTTACATACACAAAAACACACAAACATATGCACACACATGCACTAGCATCAAGAAATTTACATTTGCAATAACTCATATTTATATAATACTTTAAGGTTTTCAAAGCACTTGCCACTAGTAACTCCGAGGGTTGTTAGTACATGAATCATTACCCTTTTTCACATGCAAAGAAGTTGGGGTACAGAGTAATATGCTCATGTTCTCACTACTTCAAAATTTTAAAACCAACATTCAAACTATAGTTTGTTATGCAAAAGTCCAGATGACTAAAAAGTCATCCCCTTTATCACCATTTCCTCCTTCATTTAGGCTCTAAACATTCTGTTATTCAAAAAGTATCATCTATCTGAGCACAAAAAAACAATAATTCAATCACTTAGTAAAATCACTATTCCTTCCATGGAATACCTATTTAGTAAGTATTAATTTTAGAGAATCAATATGAATGAGAACATATGAAAAAAGCATTTGATAGCTTGACTACTCATTGTTACATTATTTTATGGCTGGATTTGAGATGGGAAAATATTTAAATACACTGGAAACTATTTTGAAGACGAGGGAAATGAGGCTAAGAGGATGAGTTAGCTACCTAGCGTCACGCAGGTAGTGCAAGTCTAAAACAGGATTCGACAGACTTTCCTGATTCCAAGTCCAGTACTTGGTGCATTATACCACCTAGCTATAATAAATATATCTGTACAATAACTGTATAATGTCACATTTTTGACTTAATTTAGAACTATAAGGAACCTTAGAAAATACTAATACATCCAGTAGTGTTGAGGAAACAGTCTTAAAGAAGTTAAAGGTCATAGGTGGTATGTAATAATCATATGATGGTATATACAAAAGACACAGATCTTCTGATTCAAATTCTTTGTTCTTTTCACTGTGCCAGGGATTCTTAAACATTAGGTCTTTGAATTAGTTTTTTAAGCCATTTTGCTAATAGTTTCAATATATTTGACTTCCTTTATAAATCCTGTGCATTTTGTTTTGTGCAGTTAGAAACATTTTTTTTTCCTTAAAAGGAGTCGCTAGGTATTCACCAGATACCAAATGGTCCATGATACAAATATGATTAAACTCAAAACCACATTATGTTTCATATCTTTAAAAATTCAGTGTAGAAAAGACTAATGGAATTTGGTAATTCCTTAATCAATGCTATAAAGCAATTTTTTTTTATCCTATCTACTTTATGATTACTCCAAAAAATGAAAACATGTGATTTGCATTTTGCCTATGCACTTTCCAAAGTATAAATTATTGTCTCCCCCAAATCAAAACAAAGATATATAAAAAGATTGTGAACAATATTCAAATTTACTGCCTCTCTCTAGTCTGGATAATTGACATTTCTCAGAATCAATATGAACTTTCACAGGATACATAAAGTCAATGACTATTTCCAAATCAGTACTGTCTGGTTTAGATGCGTGTAAAATCCACTTCTTTCATAGCTTCTGTGCAATTGTTTGCGAGCATTATGTCTTCTTTCTTCTGTAGCAGAGGAAGAAAGGGAAATTGAATTTTATAGGGAGTTGAAGGAAATATTGTGAGATGAAATTAATTAAAATTTGTTTATAAATCTACAGCGAACTTTACCACTACAACATACATTATGAATATTTGAGTTAAAAAAAATCCATAGAATAATCCAAGATTTGTTGATATTGACTGTTTCACTTTCATAAGAGGTCATTGATCATTAATTCTTTACAAGAAGATCAACAACAATCTTAAAGTTTGTTGACTCTTTTATGTGCATATTGCATGATTCACTGGTTTGCACAAATACAACACAATTTATTTCCTTATTTGGAATCTCCTTTCCTGACTGTCCAAGTCCTTAGTGATCTCTCTCTCCTTTAAAATTTTACAGAGCCTATTATTCCTAACATAAGAAGCAACATATGAGAGTAGAGTTAGTATTGAATATGGATTCAGAGAACTTAGGTTCAGATCCCATATTTGCTATTGTGTGACCTTAACCAAATCGTAACCTCTCTAGGCCTATTTCTTCATTTAAAAAATAGAGATGAAACTCTATGAGTTCTAAGATCCTTTTCAGTTCTAAATCTGTAAAGTTATTATAGTTCAAGCTCTGCTAGCTACCTCATCAACCTCCTGTCAGAATTTGGGAAAAATGAGGCACTCATTGAATATTTAACAAAGGAAGACTAATTTTCTTAACTTTACATACTACTTTCTTCTTTTGTCTCTATATGGGAACATCTGTTAATCAGAGGAAAGTGTGGGGATTCAAATGGTCTTATAGAATTTATCAAGCTGAAAGGGCACCAATTTTAAAGCTGTCAGAACTTTCATGTCCTTACATGACCAGTAATCCTAGTCAACACATTACTCTTTATGTAATATCAGAAACTTGAAATGGAGGTAACAGTACAATGTCAGTAAGCAGTTGGTCTTATTCCAGTCATTTCATGTTATATCTATGAAAGTAAAGGAAGAAGGGATGAAGGAAGAAATGAACAAAGAAAGGAAGACAGGAAGGAAAAAATGAAGGAAATAAAAGAAGGAAGGAAGAAAAGAAGAGAAAACAAAGGAGAAAGAAGAGAAGAAAGTGAGGAAGAAAGAAAAGAAAATGTTACTGAGTTAAAGTTTGGAGATACAAATACAAAAAGTGAGATCATTTCTACCCTGAAAGAGTTCATATTTGGATAAGAAAGGAGACACAGATTATGGAATTGTAGCCAAGAAGTAGTTTAGTTATAGTAATTTAAAGGGATGACAGTGCTCCATATGGCAATCAGCTGACAGATCCTTTCCAACGGAAAAGCAATGTATTGTTGATTGTTTAATGTGCCCAGAACAAGAGGTGAAAAGCAGGGCAGAATTCCCTAGGATGGGGAATATGAAATGATATGTAGACTGGCAGGGGAGATGGTAAAATGGTCTAATTCAATGGCTGAATGAAATTTGAAATATAGGTTCGTCTGTTTGGGGACATACTAGATGTAATGGATTAGACATATTTGTATTCACTCAGTTATCAATGAAGAGATGAAGAGATATTGTCCCCATGGAAGTAAGATATTGTGTGAAGATTTTCAATATTTGGGCCAAAAGGAAACCCTTGAAAATCTTTTAAAAAGTTATTTTTTATAGGACAATATGTCAATGGATATCTACAAAGTGTAAGATTTGTGCTCAATGTGTTCATACGAAGGTGTTATTAATTTGTACTGCATTTTTAGAGAGTGTAAATACCAGCACAATTTTGGAACTTTATATAAATTGGATTTTTTATTCTTGAGAAAGAGACAAGCAATTACTATAGATGTGAAAGAGAAAGAATCCAATTTCAAATGGTTTTCAGAAATCTTATGCTGTTGTTTATATTTAGGTGAGAGACATGTTTGAAGGAATTGACCTGTTCTTTGGTGTTTCACAGAATGGAGAAGCTGTAGAGACTCATAAGCATTCTATCTTTCAATTAATAGAATGATTAAAGAAAGTCTATTAACTCAATAAAAATCAGCTAAGGAAAATTCTGATAGAAAAGAAATGTCACTAAGATGTCCAAGTATATTATCAAGGTCTTCAGAAACAGCAGAGTCTTGTGAAAAAATCTTGGTACATAGAAAGCATACAAGACAGCAAACTAAGGGAAAACAATTCCTCAAAAGTAATTAGATTACTGGGCATTTTTTTATTACGTAAAAATTCCTTGCCTCTCCCCCCAACAAGATTGGTAAGGATGTTAAAACAGCAACAGCACATTGCAACCATTAACTAAGTTAGAATGTCCAATGCACAAGTGGGAAGTATTGATGGGCAGCTAGGTAAGTACACTCTGGGAAAATAGTCCTCTCAGATATTGTTCTTTTCTTAGTCCCCCAAAATGTCAGAGCTAGATAACTAAGAAGATGCATATTATGATGAAGAGAGAATTGAGTTTTGGTGCATATTGAAGACATAGGTAATGCTTGGGGCATGACTTTTTCCTATTCATTTTTTTCCTGTGACTTTTAAAGATCTGATTTCTCTAAAACATTACTTCTTTTACCTTGACAACATAACATAGTTAATCTTAAAAATGTCAAATTAGCAGCTTCTCAAGTTATGTGACCTTTGCAAGCAGTAGTGAACAACTCTCACTGAAAAGGATACCCTTTAATTCTCTAATTCAAAGTTTCCCTCTAATCTGTGAATAAAGTGGTTTCAGCATCTTTTTAGCCTTATTTATTAAATTCTAAAATGTCTTTTCACCAAGTGATGGAAATCAGGAATTACTGGACAACATAATCCCCTTGCATGGACAACAGTATAAATCAATGTGCAAAAACTTGCGATTTTATTTTTAATGATGTTTTTGTTTGTTTCAAAGCAGCAATTTCCATTCCCATTGCTTACATTTTTTCAAATCGATTTGGGAAGGTTTATACGAGCTTCTTTAAATAAAGGCATTTAAAAAGAATAATGCAATTTCTTTGTTCTTCTCACTCCATTTTTTAATACCGAAGGTTGTGTGTTAAGACCTTCTCAAAGATTTTTTTGTTCTTGTTTTTAAACAAATGTAAGTTGAAACCAGGAAAATGGTCAATCACCAATTTCTGACTAATAAACAGGTTTAAAATGAGACAGAATATCACCCACAAGCTATTGTCTTCTGCCTCCAACTCCATCACTCTTGCTTCTTGTCTCTGTGGATGGATTTGTCATTTGATGTCAAGCTAAATTGTGTGTTGGAAGATCATTTGTATAGATTGAATCTGCTGATGGAAATCACATCTTTGATTGACTCTAAAGGGAACAGCTGCATCTCTTTAAGAATTTCAAGAAAGTCCCTTAAATTTCATTCACTCTTTCATTTTAAAGCAATTCACTTACCTAATCATGGAGTCAAAGGTTATCTTTGGATTAATGGGTTCTGCAAAGTTCTAGAACGAGTATCCAGATAGCCATTGTTCTGTATTTATGCACACGTATATTTAAAAGAATTCCATTAAGCTTTCCTAGAAGATAGGTCAGAAACATTTATATAAAAATGTGCATTACTAAAGGAGGTAAACCTTTGTCTTCTTAGTCTATTGTATTTTAAACTGCACTATAAATACAAAAATCACATCATCAACTACAGAGTTTCTTAAAATTAGGGGGCACAAACAGAATTTCTTAGTCAGAAATCACAGCAAATGTCAAAGAACTAATATTAACAAGGAATTTCTATAGAACTTGACACTGCTACTTTAAAATGTATGAAGAATGAATGGGAATACAGAGTTAGAGCTAGAAGAGATATCAGAAACCATAAACACCAACACCCTAATTTTATAGAGAAGGAAGTCATGTCAAACTAGATGAGGTTAAGTACTTCATTGAAGTCACACAAAATTGAGAAGTAAAGGTGGTTTTTGAACCCATTTATCTAACTTTTAATTTAGTCCTATGACCATTTTGTTATTTACTTTATTTAAGCCTTTTTTGATTATTTACTAATATATTTTCATAAAAATATATCAATTCAGCATTTTTTAAAATGGAATTCAGTCATTTGCCTTTGCATATGTTCTCTTGTTTTAGGTAAAGGAACACTGTGGCCAGTATATTGAAACAGCTCCTATGAATATGAAAAATAAGAGGGGGGACAGAGCCAAAATGGCAGAGTAGAAAGATGCACATACTCTACCTCTTCCCCCACAGCCCATAAAATACCTGTAAAGAAAGACTCTCAACAAATTCTAGAGTAGCAGAAGCCACAGTTCATTGGAGTGGAGGTGATTTCCAATTTAAGGTGACCTGGAAGGTGAACTGGAAAAGTCTGTTGAACTGGATGCGGAGCAGAGTCCAGCCCAACCTTGGCCAGGTGGAGGAGCAGAGCAGGCCTCAGGGCTGGAATCCCCAGCATCAGTGGTTCACAGATCTCTCAACCCACAGGAGCCAAAGCCAGCTTGAAAGATCAGTGTAAGGGCTTTTTAACCTCTGTGACAATGTAGAATGGTCCTCTACTAGCCCTGGTCCCGGCATCAGTGGCAACAGCAGGGGGCGGCAGGTATGGTGTCCTGGAAGGCAGCAGTCAGCATCCATTGTTGGATAAAACCCTTTAGGGAACTGAGCAGCTGATCTGAATCTCAGTCTCTAGCCCAGCCAGGGAGTAAACTCCTCTCACTAAATTGTGCCACCTTGGAGGAATTGAGATCTTAGAGGTCCCCAGAGTATAGTCTTGACAAAGGACCCAAAAGTCAAATAACTGGTTGTGAAAATGCCCAAAAAAGGGGAAAAAAATAAGACTAGAGAAGGTTACTTTCTGGGTGAAAAGGTATTCTCTCCCATCACTTTGGATGAGGAAGAAAAATGTTGACCATCAGGGAAAGACATAAAAATCAATCAATCAAGGTTTCTGCATCCAAAATCTCTAATGTCAATAAGATAACTCAATTGACAAAAGACAGCCAAAAAGCCAATGAGAAGAAGAATGCTTTAAAAAGTAGAATTAACCAAATGGAAAAGGAGGTTCAGAAGTTCCCTGAAGAAAATATATCTTTAAAAGTTAGAATGGAACAGATAAAAGGTAATGACTTTATGAGAAATCAAGAAATGACAAAACAAAACCAAAAGAATGAAAAAATGGAAGATAATGTGAAATATCTCATTGGAAAAACAACTGATGTGGAAAATAGATCCAGGAGAGACAATTTAAAAATTATGGGACTATCTGCAAGCCATGATCAAGAAAAGAGCCTACATATCATCTTTCATAAAATTACCAAGGAAAACTGAACTGACATTCTAGAAACAGAGGGAAAAATAAATATTGAAAGAATCTAGTGACCACCTCCTGAAAGAGATCCAAAAAGAAAAACTCATCAGAATATTGTGTCAAATTTCAGAGTTCCCAGGTCAAGGAGAAAAAATTATACAAGCAGCCAGAAAGAAATACTTCAAGTACTGTGGAAATACAATGGGAATAACACAAGATCTAGCAGCTTTTACATTAAGGGATTGAAGGTCCTGGAATATGATATTCCAGAAGTCAAAGGAACTAGGATTAAAACCAAGAATCACCTACTCATTAAAATCAAATATAATACTTCAAAATGGTCATTCGATGAAATGGAGGATGTTCAAGCATTCTTGATGAAAAGACCAGAGCTGAAAAGAAAATTTGACTTTCATACACAAGAATCAAGAGAATCATGAAAAAGTAAACAGGAAAGAGAAATCACAAGGGACAAGTTGAACTGTTTACATTCATACATGGAAAGATAATATATGTAACTCTTGAAACTTTTCTCAGTATCTGAGTAGTTGGAAAGATTATACGTACACACACACAGAGGGAGAGAGAGAGAAAGAGACAGAGAGAGAGAGAGACAGAGAGAGAGAGAGACAGACAGAGAGAGAGAGAGAAAGAGAGAGAGAGACAGAGGGCAGGGTGAGTTGAATAGGAAGATATCATACCTAAAAAATATAATTAAGTGGTAAGAGAGGAATATGTGGGGTAGAGAAAGGGAGAAATGGAATGGGGCAAATAATCTCTCATAGAAGAGGCAAGAAAAAGTTTTTCCAATGGAAGGGAAAATGAGGGAGATGAACAGGGAAAAGTGAAGCTTGCTGTCATCACATTTGACTCAAGGAAGGAATAACATACACACTCAATTTGGTATGAAAATTTATCTTACACTACAGGAAAGTAGGGGAGAAGGGGATAAGCAGGGTGGGGGGAATGATGGAAGGGAGGGCTAATGGAAAGAGGGAGCAATTAGAAGTAAAAGCTCTTGGGGAGGGAAAATGTCAAAAGAGAAAGTAGAAGGATGGGATAGGATAGGATGGAGGGAAATATAGTCTTACACAACATGACTACTATGGAAGTCATTTGCAAAACTACACATATATAGCCTATGTTAAATTGGTTGCCTTCTCAGTGGGGATGGGTAGGGTGGGAGGAAGGAAGAGAAGTTGGAACTCAAAGTTTTGGGAACAAATGTTGAGTATTGTCTTTGCATTCAACTGGGAAATAAGAAATGCAGGTAATGGTGTATAGAAATTTGCATTATCCTACACGACAAGAGAAGGTGGGGAGAAGGGAAATGGTAGGTGTTAAAAGTGAGGGCACGTTGGTGGAAGGGGCAATGAGACTGCATGGCATTTTGGTGGGGGAAAAGAGAGATGGGGAGAAAATTTGGAACTCAAAATGTTGTGGAAATGAATGCTGAAAACTGAAAATAAATAAATAAATGTAAATATAAAAAAAAATAAGAGGGAGGGGAATATGTGTGTAGCCCTGCCCTTCTTGAAAACAAAGTTGTGAGGTATGAAGATTTAGCTTTTTTGTTTGTTTTTTGACTGATCTTTGATGTTCAGGTACCACAAGAAGTGCACATGAAGGGGACTGAAGCCATGAAAACCTGTATTATGTATCAATACTTTATTGCAAAATTGTAAATATTTTTTACTAGCTACGGGCCAAAAACTTCACTAGTTGTCGATGGTATTGTGAGGGGATTATGGATGATATAAGAAAGACAAGCAGTCACATCATAAATCAGACATTTTATTTCTCACAAGCCTGCAAGAAAGCATGAGGCTTCACAGGTCCATAGTCCCATAGGTGAGCACAGGAGTGGCTAAGACATAATGTGATGTGTCCTGTGACAGACAGCTCATATGTCTGGTCTCTGAACCTGCATCTAAAGACTGAGAAGGAGGGAGTGTTTAAAATGAGTGGGTGATGTAGACTGCAATCTTACCTTTTCTACCACAAGGACATTGTAATTAGGAAAACTTGCTAACCTTTCATATCAGGATTAGATGAATTTTGCTAAACTGACTGTGATAAGTAGAACCTTGTATCATATTCCTAAGTGTAGTTTACTCAGCCAGTCCATAGAAACTTCTTCGTAATAAGTAGGTCCAACATAGTGATTCTTCCATTATCTAGAGCCTTCCAAGTCAACAATTGGCCAGTCCTCACAGAAATCCTGTGCTCCAAGTCATCAAATAACATATTGATAACTAGCATGGAGAAATCATAAGAAAATAACTTCATCTCTAAGTCTAGATTAGATGAAACAAGAATTAAAATTGAAACTCTACTAAAATCTGAAGAGTAAAGAATTGTAGATTCTGAGACTTTTGAAAGTCTTCACTTAATAGTACACCAAAAAATTGCCTCATAATGAAATGGAAGACAAAATATCATTGATGTCTCAAATGAGTTTGAAAGCAACATGTGCATTCCTGGAATCAGTTTTTTTTTTTTTCAGTTTCTTTCTTTCTTTCTTTCTTTCTTTCTTTCTTTCTTTCTTTCTTTCTTTCTTTCTTTCTTTCTTTCTTTCTTTCTTTCTTTCTTTCTTTCTTTCTTTCTTTCTTTCTTTCACTTTTTACATTCAGTTTCACAAAATTTTGGGTTCCAAATTTTCTTCCCTTTATCCCCTACCCCCCACCCCAATACACCGAGCATTCTAATTTTCCCTATCACCAATCTGCCCTCTCTTCTGTCATCCCTCCCTTCTTTTGTCCCCATCTTCTCTTTTGTCCTGTAGGGCCAGATGACTTTCTATTCCTCATTAACTGTATGTCTTATTTCCTAGTAGCAACAATACTCAACAGTTGTTCCTAAAACTTTGAGTTCCAAATTCTCCCCATCTCTCCCTCCCCACCCATTCCCTTTGGGAAGGCAGGAAATTCAATATAGGCCATATCTGTGTAGTTTTGCAAATCACTTCGATAACAGTCGTGTTGTGTAAGACAAACTGAATTACCCTCCATCCTATCCTGCCCCCCATTGTTTCTATTCTGTCTTTTGATCCTGTCCCTCCCCAAGAGTGTTGACTTCAAATTGCTCCCTCCTCCTTTGCCCTATCTTCCATCATCCCTCCCTCCATGCTTATATCCTTCTTCCCCATTTTTCTGTACTGTAAGATAGGTTTTCATACCAAAATGAGTGTGCATTTTATTCCTTCCTTTAGTCGAATGTGATGAGAGTAAGCTTCATGATTTTTCTCAGCTCTCCTCTTTTTCCCTCCACTGAAATGTCTCCTGCTTGCCTCTTCTATGAGAGATAATTTGCCCCATTGCATTTCACCCTCTCTCCTCCCATTACATTTCTCTTATACATTTACCGTAATTTTTTTAAAGATATGATCCCATCCTATTCAATTCACTCTGGGCTCTCTGTCTTTGTGTGTGCATGCATGTGTGTATGTGTGTGCACACATGTGTACATGTGTGGGTGCATGTATGTATGTGTGTAATCCCACCAACTAGCCAGATACTGAAAAGTTTCAAGAGCTACAAATATTGTCTTTCCATGTAGGAGTGTAAACAGTTCAACTTTGGTAAGTCCCTTATGACTTCTCTTTGCTGTTTACTTTTTTATGCTTCTTTTCATTCTTGTGTTTGAAAGTCCAATTTTCTTTTCAGCTCTGGTCTTTTCATCACGAATGCTTGAAAGTTCTCTATTTCACTGAAAGACCATTTTTTTCCCCTGAACCATTACACACAGTTTTGCTGGATAGGTGATTCTTGGTTTTATTCCTAATTCCTTTGACTTCTGGAATATCCTCTTCCATGCCCTTTGATCCCTTAATGTAGAAGTTGCTAGATCTTGTGTTATCCTGATTGTATTTCCACAATACTGGAATTGTTTCTTTCTAGCTACTTGCAATATTTTCTCCTTGACCTGGGAATTATGGAATTTGGCCACAATGTTCCTAGGAGCTTATCTTTTAGGATCTCTTTCTGGTGGTGATGGGTGGATTCCTTGAATACTTATTTTTCCCTCGGGTTCTAGAATCTCAGGGCAGTTTTCCTTGATAATTTCATGAAAGATGATGTCTAGGCTCTTTTTTTGATCATGGCTTTCAGGTCATCCCATAATTTTTAAATTGTCTCTCCTGGATCTATTTTCCAGGTCAGTTGTTTTTCCCATGAGATATTTCACATTCTCTTTCATTTTTTCATTCTTTTGGTTTTGTTTTGTGATTTCTTTATTAGTCATTAGCCTCCACCTGTTCCATTCTAATTTTGAGAGAATTATTTTCTTCAGTGAGCTTTTGAACCTCTTTTTCCATTTGGCTCATTCTGCTTTTGAAAGCATTCTTCTCCTCATTGGCTTTTTGAACCTCTTTTGCCAATTGAGTTAGCCTATTTTTCAAGGTGTTATTTTCTTCAGCATATTTTTGGGTCACCTTTAGCAAGGTATTGACCCATTTTTCATGCTTTTCTTGCATCTCTCTCATTTCTCTTCCCAGTTTTTCCTCCACCTGTCTAACTTGACTTTCAGAAACCCTTTTGAGCTCTTCCATGGTCTGAGCCCTTTGGTTATCTATTTCAGATGTTCAGGATACAGAGGCCTTGACTTCTGTCTTTCCCTGATGGTAAGCATTGTTCTTCCTCATCCAAAAGAAAAGGAGGAATCATCTGTTCACCAAGAAAGTAGCCTTCTATGGTCTTAATTTTTTTCCCTTTTCTGGGCATTTTCTCAGCCAGTTACTTGACTTCTGAGATTCCTCTCCAGCCTGCCCTCTAGATCCACCCAGCAAGTGCTTGGGGTCTGAGATTCAAATGCTGCTCCCCAGCCTCAGGGCTTTCAGTGAAGAAGGAATGGGTTAAAGAAGAAATCATAGAAACAATCAACAGCTTCATTCAAGAAAATGACGATAATGAGACAACCTACCAATTGTTATGGGATACTCCACGAGCAGTTCTTAGGGGTAGTTTTATATCTTTGAATGTCTATATAAATAAAATAGAGAAAGAAGAGATCAATGACATGGGAATGCAGCTGAAAAAGCTAGAAAAAGAAGAAATTGAAAATCCTCAAGAAAATACCAAGTTAAAAATACTGAAAACCAAAGGAGAGATTAATAAAATTGAAATTACGAGAGCTATTGAATTTTTAAACAAAACCAATAGTTGGCTTCACAAAAAAAATTAATAAAATTGATAAACCTTTGGTCAATTTGATTTGAAAAAGAAAGAAGAAAATCAAATTACTAATATTAAAAATGAAAGGGCTGAACTCACCTCCAATGAGGAGGAAATTAAAACAATAATTACAAATAACTTTGCCCAACTCTATGCCCACAAATTCCACAATCTAAACGAGATGGATGAATATTTTAAAAAATACAAATTGCCCAGATTACCAGAAGAGTAATTTGAACACTTAAACAACCCCATCTCAGAAAAAGAAATTGAACAAGCCATCAGTGAACTCCCTAGGAAATAATCTCCAGGACCAGATGGATTCACAAGTGAATTCTTTCAAACCTTTAAAGAACAGTTAATTCCAGTATTATATAGACTACTTTTGAACGTTGGGGAAGGAGTCCTCCCAAATTCTTTCTATGATACAAATATGGTTTTGATACCGAAACCAGGAAGAGACAAAAACAGAGAAAGAAATTTTAGACCAATTTCTCTAATGAATATAGATGCAAAAATTTTAAAGAAGATTTCAGCAAAACAAATATGGCATCTTATCAAGAGAATAATACATTATGACCAGGTCAGTGACAGAGACTTCTGGGCTGGCCAAGAGGGGAGCAGGGTGTCTCCGTGACTCAGGCCCCCTCAGAAGGTGGTGGCAGAGGTGGCAGCAGAGGCAGCGGTGCCCTGGAACTCCCGGAGCAGCAGGCAGGAGCTCAGGGCCATTACTGAAGGTCTCCGCATAAACCCCCTGAGGGAACTGAGCCTGGAAGGCGGCCCTGCCCCCACCTGAGCACCAGAATTTAAGCTCACAGTGAATATCAGCCATGCACGCAGCTGAAAGCCCTGAGGCTGGGGAGCAACATTTGAATCTCAGACCCCAAGCACTAGTTAGGCGGATCTAGGTGGGGGTGGACAGGAATCTCAGAAGTCAAGTAACTGGCTGGGAAAATGCCCAGAAAAGGGAAGAAAAATAAGACCATAGAAAGCTACTTTCTTGGGGGACAGATGTTCCCACCTTTCATTTCTGATGACGAGGAACAATTCTTATCATCAGGGAAAGACGTGGAGGTCGGGGCCTCTGTATCCCAGACATCCTAGGTGGATGTCCGGTGGGCTCAGGCTATGGAAGAGCTCAAAAAGGATTTTAAAAATCAAGTTAGACAGGTGCAGAAAACTGCTTGAAAGGAACTGGTGCTACATTTCTACTACTCTACTCTCTCTTCCTCTCTCCAACATGATCTCTAATTTTCATAGTATATGTCAAAAATTTAGACATAGAAAAGACCTTAGAAATAAACTAGTTCTATGATAGTATCTTCAATTCACATGTGAGAAAGCTGAAACCTTGTAGTAGGACAAATATTCTCTTAAGTTCCCCCTCCTTATCCCAGGGGATTGAATTCCAATATCAACAAACACCTTGTCATTGTTCTGTGCTGCTTCTCATTGATTAAATTTGCATCCAGAATTATTAATTTCGGGGTTTTGGGAGGAGAATAAGCATAGATTTCAAGATGTATGTGAATTTGAATGGAAAAGAAAATGGGAATTTTCATTGTTTGGGAGGATTAATGGCTACTGATTTTTCTTAAGATGGGAACAACCCTCAGCAAATCAGACAAAATGAATTCAAGAGTTAAATCTTTTTAAGTGACTTCTCCATATGACTAATGAAAAAAGAAACAAAGAACAGGGTACTAGGTCGTCTTTTTTCCTTCATTGCCATGAGTTTATGTGTTTCAGATTCTAGAAATAAGTGCCATATGTCTAATATCTTTACTAATAATCCACAGAATTTTTTTGGGTTGTTTGAATTTCTTGGTTTATATCTTTTTGGAACAGAGCCATAGAGGGCTCCTAGGTTATTTTACTGGATAATAATTCAAAGATTTTTTTTCAATCCTGAAGAATTAAAACATCAATTATTAAATGATCAGGAAGAGTAGGGAACTAAGTGAGACATATATTTATGGTTATATGGTTATAGCATAATACCAGGTTTGTTCCAGGAGCACACAGAAATAAGTATGTTAATCACTAACTCTTTTTGATCAGTTAGTGTGGAAGTTATGACATTAGAATTTAAAATACCAACTTCAGAAGTACAAATTGGAGAGAGTATGACTAATCAGTAGTTTGAATGAAAAAGATCTAGGGGGTATTAGTAGACTGTAGGTCAATGTGAGTCAAAAGTATGAGCTCTTAGATGGATCTACAGTTTTGTTTTGTTTTTTTTAAAGGGAGATTATATCCCCCTTGCATTCTTCCCTGGTCAGACTGATGGGGTACTTGGGTATCTATTCTTGGACCCGAATTCTAAAATCACATTTCCCTCTAAAAATCACATTTCTCCTTAACCTCAGAACACTGTCCCAGGCAGTTTCTTCCCAGTCCAAGAACAGCCTGCCCCAGCAAAAACCAAAATGTACCTTCCTGTTACAGTAGCCAACTATACCTATAAAATTTATTACTTTGAACCAGCTATGTACTGGTTAAACTGGCTGTGTACTGGGTCATAAGGACATTTACTACTCACTGTCCAGCCTAATAAAACATTGATGAGAGCAGTCTGATATTAATTAGTCCTGTCTGTTAGTTGACTTAGCAACATTTCAGGTCTAAAACTACACCTCCATATAGCTTCCCCCGCCTTTGTGCTATTTCCCAATGAACTCTAGGTAAAATACCTGTACAGTAGATACTAAAAGTGCATGTTTGTTTAAGAGCTAGTCACTTCTTAACCACTCCTTAATCTCACCCTGAATCACCTAGCCATCACATTAGGTATATGTTATACTATAGAATATTCTAAACAAACTTTAACTGTAACTCCACTCACATCACAGGTTCCCTAAGAACTCTTACCTGCTAAAAAGCATGTTGGATAAGTAGGAGAACTAGGACATAATAATACCTCAAAAACCAAGAGAAGAGATGTATCCAGAAGGAGAAGCTGCCACACAATTTTACATACTACAGAGCTGTTTTTCCCATTTGTGTTTTTTTTAAGAATTTAGCTTTGAAAGGGAGAAAAGCTGTAGCACCATAATTTGAGGGCATGGTAGAAGCAGAGTGAGGGTGGTATTAGCATGGGGGTTATTTGGCCTATTTGTAGACAGCAAGGAGGAATTAGTAGTTAGGAAGACATTGAAAGTAGGAGATAAATGGACAGAAAGATATGTGGAGGAGATTGTGTTAAGGGTACATTTAGATGTGTTGAACTTGTTGGAAAGGGTCATGTAACATCAATGTGATATTCACAGTGCCTACAGTGGCCATGAATATCCCAGTGCAGTTTTGAATCATAATATACCACAGACTCTCCACATGAAGGGCAGAAGCAAACATTTATTCAGAAATCAGAAAATCAAATCCATCACAGTAGCAAAAATTTATATACCATAGCAGTGCAGAGAACATCAGCCCCAAGTTTTCCCCATGCTAGGATTCCCACAAACCAGCTCCATTAGACAATTCACAAACAGGCTTTCCTTAAATGAAATGCCTTTCTCACATTTAAAACCAGCTGCAGGCTTGCCTTTTAGGGTTAGGGTAACCCTAACCTGATCCTTCAGTTCTGGTTGCTCTCTCACACATTTTCTCTCAAATCTGCTCTAACTCTTCCTGTTCCACCCAGTCAACAAAATTTTCCCACCACTGACTCCATGTAACTCAGACTCATGTGACTGAGGCTTCCATATGAACCAGGCAGGTCACATGGATCTATTAATGAATGGGAAATATTTTCTCCTTTAAAATGCCATTATAGGTCACCTCTTCATAAGAGACTGAGGTGAAGGAAGAGAGAATAAATAATTATGTCAAGAGCTTTTGAAATATAGAGAAACCAATATACCGAGTTCATATTCTATAACCTCTCTTTTCTTAATAGAATATAAAGTATAGTCACCAGTTGAGAGAGATAAAGGAGCCAATATTTATGAAGTCTGTGAAGAGTGCAGGTTTAGAATAGCCTTTGTATAGAGATTAGTTAGGCAGAGAGTAAAAATATTATGTTGTTGCAATCAGGATCCACTAAAGAAGATGTTACAAAAATGTGTAACGGATTGTGTGATGAGCCACATTCAACAGCATGGGCGTAGATGAGTAGGAGCAAAGGAGGCAAACAGTGGGATTTTTCCAGGTTTGGAGTTGGGAAAGCATTGATAAATCAGGAATGCAAAGAATTCAACAGTACAAAACTATTAAGATTTTGAATGAATAATAGTTGAGTTGTGATTGGAATGTTTGGGAAATAAGATTGGAAATTCAGAAATAGCACCTGAGAGAAATCAGAACAGGGAAGATTTAAACGAACAAAAAACAGTTGAAAAGAAGTAAGATGCCAGGAGATCTGAAATAATGGGTGGTTGCAATATAAAGCCAAATAAAATAGTTCCCATCATTGATTACTTCACTGTCAAAATTTTTATATAAAAAATTCATTTCCTTTTAATTTTCTAAACCATTTTCATTACATGAAATAATATTTCCAGAAATGTCATTGCCAAAGTCTTTTTAAGTCCACATAAACTATGTATACTTTTTCTTCTTTAACTATTTTTTAAAAATCACAGTTCTATACTCAGCTGAAAAATGTTAACATACCAAAGAGACACTGTAACTATCACATTATAGATACATGTGCATATGTTTGTATTTATGCACACAAAGATATATGGTGTTTCATATATATGGCATACATACATATAGATGTGTCTATGACATGTTTATATACATCTATATCTGTGTGTGTATATCTATTCATACAATATAATATGAAATTTTTGAAAGGTTTTTTCTCTCCTCTTTGAAGATTCTCCTCACACAAATACATTTTTTAATACTGAGGACAGGAACATAGTGAATTTTTTAAAGTTTTTTTTTCTTTTCATTAAGCCTTCTCCTCCCCATGTCCTAATATTATTGTCAAGGTCACCACAGTTCTCTCAGTTACCCAGTCTCAATATTTACATGTCATCTTCTACTCTTCACTCTGTTATTCCCATATAAAATCTGTTGCCAAATTCTATATATTCTACCTTCTCAATATTTCTGTTGTGTTGTTGTCACCTGTGGGCTCACTAGTGTAACAAATATTTGGGTCATTTATAATACAAAATGTTTCCTTTTCAAAGTATCTCTTAGACTCAGTGATATGTTGGCAAACATTTAACAACTGACTCAAAAAAGTAGGTATGACACACTTTCAAGTTTAATCTATATAATTAACATTTTTCTCCATTACTTTCTAAGTCGACAATCAACAAAGCAACAAATCAAGGCATGATTTGCAGAGTTCTTTGACAGCCAAGGCATAAGTACTTTACATTTAAAATTTACAAGTACAAGCTCTCCCCTATACACCCTTCCTATGTTCCAACAATGAAAATCATGAAACTCCATGAATAATCTCTTCACCCCTACCAAGATGTTCTATTAGTCCCCCAAATGGAATTCTGGTTATTGAACATAGGGCTTATAGAATCATTTACTGCTAAGTCCTTTTGACATGAAGTCACAGCTAATTAGTAAGTAGTCTTTCTTCAATCTCTCCATCATGACATGACTAAATGTGAGCCCCTATGTGTTCAACATCCTTCAACACTCTAAAGTACATATCAATTTGTAACCGTGGTTCTAATTCCCAAAATCATTAGATATAGGGTAAAGCCTCCATCTATATTCTTGATAGCATTAAACATATGTAAGAACACCACATGCTGAATACATTGATATAACTATACATACTAAGCAAAATTTCTACTCATCAGCATGCTGCCAATGCTCTTTCTATCTCGTTTTGAGGACAAAAAATCTACACATAGACACACACTGGCACATTCACTCAAGCAGAACAATAAATCCTCATTCATTAACTTGATAAAGAGAAAACCAATTAATAAAAAACATCAGCCAAAGCGCATTTATTATAGGTATAGTATTCAGCAGGCACTAGAATTGTAATACAAAGAAGGACAAAAACAGTCCCTCGTCTGAAGGAACTCACATTCCAAGGGAAGAGATAGAATGTAAATAACTAGGCATGCACAAAATAAATACAAAATAGATGGAAACTAGTCTTAGAAAGGACACCGAGTAAAAAGATTATGTTGTTGCAGTCAGGATCCATTAAGATTCTATAACAAAAATTTATAATGAATTGTGTGATGAACCACATTCAACAGCATGGGAGTAGGTGAGCAGTAGCAAAGGAGACAAATGGTGGGAGTATTCCAGGTTTGGATTTGGGCAAGCATCGATATGTCAGGAATGCAAACAATTTGACAGTAGAGAACTATTCAGATTTTGAATGATAAATAGTTGAGTTGTGATTGGAATGTTTGGGAATTAACATTGGAACTTCAGAGACAGCGCTTGAGAGTCTTCAGAACACACAGTATTCCAGATTTGGAGTTGGGCAAGCACTGATATGTATATATGATATATATATATATGTATATATATATACATACATATATGTACATATATGATATGTCTATATGATAGGAGTAGGGAGTCTAGAAAAGCAAGAGGTGAAGGCACAAATACTAAACATTCCACACTTCTTGACCCAAATATGGAAGTCCACTGAGTGCACAATGTTGCATTTAATTACAGAGTAAATTATTGTGTTGGTCTATTTTGCTTAACTCTTTTTTTTTTGTTACAGTGAAAGATTCTATGTAGAGAGCAGAAGGAGGCAATATTCAGGAAATGAGGACAAAAAAAGAAAAATGCATCCATTGTATTTATACTTATGTATATATACATACAAACACATATGTATGAATGGGTATGTGAATATAAGTGCATATACATGTATATATGTATAATCCACACATAAATCTAGTATCTTAACTTATAGTTTTGTTTTCAAAGAAATGATCCTTACAAGTCAAGACTTTGCCTTTGAAGCAAAAGGATTTATTTTTTCTAATATCTGCCATAGCATAGAAAAGCAAAGCAAAGAAAAACAAAACAATCAATCAAACACTAGAACCTAATTTGTGAAACTATCAAGTATTATTGCTAGAAAACATTTAAAAAATCATTTCACATGTCTATCTAAATCTTTCCCCTCCTCCATCCGAGAGTATCATCAAAATGATGAGTGTCTGAAATATAATGTAAACTTTAGCACCGAGGATAAGGTCATTTTGGTTTTCAAGACATGATAACTAAGAATTCTATTTAGGAATAAGCTTATCCAACAGTGTCATCTGACCACCTGCTATTTGCTCTTTCCGTAATTATATAAAATGAGCAAATATTGGCTAGTTTGAGGAAAGCAGGATTGAAATTTCCAGTGATAGTTTATCTTTATTTAAACCTCAATTCATTTAAATAGTATCTTTCACATAATAGCAGTATTAAATCAGAAAAATAGAAGTGGTGTTAACAGCAGGACATTATCTTTTATTGAGGGCAGGCAGCAGGGTTGCTGCTAATGAGAAAATCATCCCCTTATCTTTGAAAGGTCAGTCTATAGGGGCCTTTGGCATCTTTGCTACCCCCTTTTTTTAAACTAATGGGTGCACTGGCTGGAGCTTAAATCATTCATGTCTATCATTCTTATCAGCTATTTTCTGTTGTGACAGGATCTATCTTAATTCAAGGTACATGTGATGCTTTCCAAGCAAACAGGGTGGAAAATATAGCACAAAATTACCAGCACTGATATTATATCACTGCTAAGTAATGACATTGTTGGAAAACCAAGAAATTGATTAAAAAGTATGAATTAAACACTTCTTAGTACCAAGTTCTGAGGATACAAATACTAATGCAAAATTAGCCCTTCCAATAAAGAAGTATATTCTAGCAGGAAAAAACATAGGAGAGGAATGAAGAAATAGGATATTGGGGAGTAAACTGCCACCCAAATTATGAACAGTGACAGTTTATTGGATCATATTCCATTTTTCTGGAACTAGGGGTGGACAGGTATAAGCAGTGCAGTAAGACTTGATCAGAAAATTTATAGTGGAATGAGGTAAAGTATGACTAGTGATATCTTAAGTTTTCCTCATGGGCTAGTAACCAATCAATAGATCAAAGTGTTAAGGTTGAAGTTCCTCTAGGATTTGGCCTCTGGTACCCAGGGATAGTGAGAAGGTTCTGTAGGAGGTAACTGGAGAAGAGGAGAAATTACCACATTTAAAAGCAGACATGTGGGGTTCCTATCTTTTAACTTGCCACCTCTTTGATTCTGGGAATTCACTGAAAGTCTCAGGGTCTTGATTTCCTCAACTGTCCAATTAGGAGACTGGGATAGATGTCTTTCCATTGAGGTTCTGGGATTTTAGAAGATTTTCATATTAATTTTAGTTACTTATTAATTTGAAGATAGAAGAAGTATCATATGTAATTCATTTCTACATTGTTTCTTTGTTTCAGGAAAGTAGAAGTTAAAAATCATAATAGGAAATCTAAAAATGTCTTATGGCATTTCTTTAGAAGGGTATCATAGTCTTGAAGTGCAGTGTGGTATAGTGGAGAAAGTACCTACCAGATAAGTTTAATTTAAATGTCAAACAGGGTAATCTATGTGTATTTCTTTGTGAACCTTAGTTATATAAATTCTTATTATTATAATAATTAGAAAATCATGGTAAAATGTGGTTGCCTACAGAAGTTTGTCAGTGTTGTATGTCAGTTTCATAACTGCTTTAATAGATTTTGGATAACGGACAATATTCTCATCCTTTCCTGGTCACCAATAAAATAAAGTATGTCTGTATGCTTGTTGTCATGTTTTTTACCTTGATGATATTGTTGGGTGCTTTCAGTAAGGGAAAAAAAAAACCTGTATCAAAGTCAGCTAGTACACTGACAGTAAATTATTTAATTTGAAAAGACTACACACCAAGAATCAAATGGAGGGAAATTCGGTGTGTGACATTTCGTTTAGAGAAGATTATACACTCAATGTGTTCTCTGAGTTTGAGATTCAACAAAGTATGGATTGAAACTCTGCTACTTGTGCCAATTTTGGTTTTAACTATGAGAACCAAGAAAAAAAACGTTCTCCACCAGTCAGTACCACACCATCCATTGTGCAACCATCAGTTACAATAGGTAGGAAGATTTTGAATACTCTGTATAAGTTCACTTACCTTCTCAGTATACTTTTTGTGATGTCCACATAGATGAAGAGGTTGATGACTGCAGTGTCAGAGCTAGCTCAGTGTTTGGTAGACTCCAAAGGAAGGTCCATTGAAGGTCCACAGAACTGTTGTACTGACTTCATTGTTACATGCCTGTGAAACCTGTACAGTCCACAGGAAACCCAATCACTTCCACTTGAATTTTCTTAGGAAGATTCTAATGATAGCCTGACAAATTAAGGTACTAGATACTGGGGTCTTTTTTGGAGCTGAATTGCCAAGCATTCAAGCAGTACTGCAGAGAGTACCACTCTGATGGGCTGGTCACATCATTCAAATGCCTAAAAGAATTTTTTACAAGGAACATGAGGCAAACAATCACATGGTGGTCTGAAGGCGTGATACAAGGACATTCTCAAGGTCTCTCTGAAGAACTGTGGAATCAACTGTGAAAAATGAGAGATGCTGGCACAAGAATTCTTAGTATGATATGCCTGCATCAAAGAATGTGTTGTGTACCCTGAGCAAAGCAGAATTGCTGTAACTTAAAAGAAATGGGAGATGTCCACACTTAGAAATATCTACACTGCATATGCTTATGTGGATTATTTATGCCTGATCTATAATAGAGCCTTATGAGCTCATATTGGTTTGATTAATTACAGTAGGGTACACTGTATCTTGACCCCAACATAGTGATGTCATTTTGCTCGTCTTTGAGGACAACAGCTAATCAACTGTTAATAATTATAATAATATAAACATCTAGATTTTTTTTGTTAAAAACAAAAAAAAAAACCTCTCATCAAGCATGACGTCTAAAATCTCCAATTTTAGAGAGTTGCCTAGAACAGTAAGAAGTTAAATAGCATGTCCAAGGTCACTTAGACTGCATGTGTCAGAGGCAGGACTGAAAGTCAGGTTTTCCTGGATTTGAGGCCAGTTCTCCCCTCACTAAGCAATAATATATAGTGTTATATTATTATAAATATTAATCTAATTCTATAACACCATTGATACTGAAAAGTAATACAGATAAATGTAATAATAGTTTTATCTAATAATGCAATATATTCCATATTTACAAGGACACACATACAGAACCTATGCAGAATAGACTACATACTAAATATAACATCATAAGAGACAACTAGCAGTACAATGGATGGTTCACTGGCCTTAGAACTAGGAAGAATTATCTTCCTGAGTTCAGATCCAGCCTCAGACACCTACCAGCAGAGTAACCCAGGGCAAGTATCTGAGCCCTGTATGCATCAGTTCTTCGTGTGTAAAAGGAGATAGAGAAGGAAATGGCAAACCACTTCAGTATCTTTGCCAAGAAAATCCCAAAATGGAGTCAAAAAGAGTCATCAACACTGAAATGACTGATCATTAACAACATCATAAGAAGAAATATTAACAGAAATGAAATGACAGCAAATATTGATGATGACAGAATAATGGAGATGTTATGCCATTTTATGCCTTTAAGTTTTAAAAGTTTAAATTTTTTTATACTTAATAATGGTAAAACAAGATTAATTAACTTTTGTGTGTTTGTTCATATTTTAACACTTCATGTTGTTCCGTTAAATCATTTAGTTAAGAGGAAAGAAGGAAACAAGCATTTATTAAGTGTCTACCATGTTTCAGACAATGTGTTAAGTGCATTAAAAATATTATATCGTTTGATGCTCACAATAATCTCCAGAGTTGGTTATTATCCCCATTCTACAACTGAGAAAACCAAAGAGAACAAAGGCCAAATGTCTTGTTCAGGGTCATATGGCTTAAGTATTTGAAGTCAAATTCAAACTCGGGTTTCAATGATTGCAGAACAAACTGCTCATTTTACCACCTAGGAACAAGTTTTTGATTTGAAATGAGTTTGAAATATTTGCAACTTGCTGAAGTACACTAAATTTAGCATTTTAAAATTGTTACAATTGAGCTAATTTACAGTTTTTGAATTTTTACCTTCATGATAATCTCCTTAAAGTCTCACTCCTACCAGCAATTGTTTGTATCAAGACACATGGATCTCAAAAAGAAAAGATCTCAAAAGAAAACAGGACTTAAAATCTCTAACAGATCTAACAGATGCTTTTCATTTCATCTTTCTGGTCTATTGTGATGATAGTCCTGCCTTTTACAAGCTGTTACTGGAAAAAGAGGATTTAGGTATATAAAATATAAAAATTTAGGTATATAAGATGAGCTCTAGTATAGGATTCTTCAACTCAAGCTCTCATTTCACTTTAAGTATATAAACAATGAAACACTAAGGCTTCTTTTTTTTTCTTTTTGCCTGTAGGAAAAAATATAAAAAAAAAACAAACAAAAAAAAAACAAATAGAATAGCTACTTATTTTCTTTCAGGGTACAAAGAATGAAAGGCAGTTAGAAAATCTGTCTTTTCAGGTAAGATTTAAAATTTCAGATCATAAATTATTCCAGTGGCCTTAACAAAGAATAGCATGCTTTATCTTTCTGTTGAATTTCAGAAAATTTACCAAAGCTATTTGGTTCTTTATAGTCTCCATGTAAACATTATTACATTTTTTGACCGCTAGAGAAGATCTTTCTTCCTTCCTCTTGCATAAAGGGAAATTAATTGTTTAAAACCTCTTACCTGAGGCAGTAATTGCTATCTGTGAAGTGTCAAATCATCTGTGAACTGATTTATGTTGCTCCCAACTATCACAGTCTCTAAGGCTTGAATAAGAAAGACTTTGGTTTCAGGCTTTGATGATGTTGATGAATTGTCACTGAAACAGGTTTGGATTTTTAAAATACTTTTCCCATTTCCAAATAGTTCCATATTAGCTTCAAATTTTGTCACTCAAAAATTCTCTATCTGTGAAAAAAATAATTTAGGAACATTTTGGTTTATTCTTTTTATTGAGGGAATCAAAGCATATAGAGGAAGTCTAGAACTTATTTAAAGGACAATTAACAGACAACTTTAACTTCCTGAAAAAGAAACCAAAATGATATTTTGTTTGGAAGGACAACGTGTGGACAAAAAGAAGGAAGGCAAGAAACTAATTTTGAAGAAATTAACAAAGAATAATTAGGAACTTGACTTAGACTGAAGTCTTATGGGAAGAAAAAGTAGGTGGAAAAGATTCCAGGTTTTAGGACCAGGATGAGAGTTCATTTCGCTTGAGAGGACTGTGAAGATCTTTGACCTCATCGAGGGACTATGCATATTTGTGTGCATATGTGTATGTGTGTGTGTGTGGAGTGGTATAAAATGTGGCTATCAGAATAATAGCATTTATATAGCTCTTTAACACTTGCAAAACACTTTAAATGTGTTAACTCATTTGAGCCTTACGATAACTCTATGAGGTGATTTCTATCATTATCTCCATTTTACAGAGAGGAAAGAGAGAGAGAGTGAGAGAGAGACAGAGAAGGGAGGGGAGAGCTATGGAAACAGAGTGACAGAAAGAGAAGAGAGAATTTGCTGACGCATGCACATCACCAGGTGCTTGCTCCACACTAGCAATTAAAGGCAGACATTGATTGTGCCTAACACTGTGAGGAACAGTGTATGTGATAGGAAGTATACCATCCTTTGTCTTAAGCAGGCCTTAATATAGACCTTCAAGGCTATAAACACACTCCTCAGAATAGCCTTTACATTTTCCCAATATTCTGAAGAAAAGTCACAGATGCCAATGCAGTACAACCATAAAATGAATAAGGAGTAAAAGTCCATGTTAAACATATACAATAAATGCTAGAGGATCCCACTTCATAAAGGAATAAGGATTGCAAAAATAGATAGAAATTAAGTAACATGATATTAATAAGTGAACTTAACATTCCTCTCAGAGCTTGGCAAAAAGAACTTGGAGATAAACAAAGGAGAAAACAGAGTTTGACGAACTATTGGAAAATTGATAGGTAAGAGATTTATAGCATCTTCAGAATTGGACAACTAAAATTATATACATATTTGTCAGCATCACATAGCAAATTTACTATATGCTATATACTAGAGTACAGAGAATTTGCATATAAATGCAAAAAAGGCAGCAATACTAAATACATCCTTTATAGATCATAGAAACAACAGCACAATAGTAATTCCAAGAACATTAGCAGAATAATAGAAACATAATGGAGAATTGACTCATGAATATGTCACCAAAGTGAGAGTCACACATAGATAAGATTGAGGGGTCTGGTTCTGGGAAGCTAGTGGACTAGAGAACATCTGGACCTTGTGTTTTGGACTGACACAAGTTTGAAAGAAGCACAGTTCAGCATGGGCCACAAAGGCACAGATGGGGCTTAGCAGGACTCAGAGACTGAATCGCTGGCAGTTGTGGAAATTTCCAGATTTTTCAAACCACAAATGACAAAGACAGCAGAGAACATCTAGCTAGAGTCTGGGATCAGCCCTGGGGCAGTAGGGATGTCTGGCTAGTGATGGCAGTAGCAGCCTCAGCAGCAGGATCTGCTCCCAGAGTTCTGGGCCTGCAGACCCAGATTCCCAGTGGGGAATCAAACAGGTGATAAAACACCCCTAAAGCCTAGGACAGTAAAACCATTCCCACCCCCACCAGCACTGGAAGAAGATTTCTACCTTGACAAAGAGTTAGAAAGTCAACTGTCCAGTCAAGTGATTGGCTGGAAAAATAAGGAAACAACATTAAAAAACTCAGACTGTAGAATTTTACTCTACAAAGAACATTAAAACATGCAACCAGAGGAAGACAATGAACTCAAAGATCTTACATCAAAAGTCTATAAGAAAATAAGAATTGTTCACAGGGTATGGAAGAGCTCAAAAAGGATTTTGAAAATCAAGTAAAAGAAGTAGAGCAAAAATTGTGAAGATAAATGAGAGTGATGCAAGAAAATCATGAAAAAAAGAATTAATGGCTTGTTAAAGGAGATCCAAAAAATACTGAAGAAAGTAACACTTTAAAAATAGATTAACCCAAATGACAAAAGAGGTCCAAAAAGGCAGTGAGGAGAAGAATGCCTTAAGAAACAGAATTGGGCAAATAAATGGCAAAGCAGATACAAAATCTCCCTGAAGAAAATAATTCCTTAAAAATTAAAATGAAACAAAGAGAAATTAATGACTTTATGAGAAATCAGGGAATTATAAAACAGATCCAAGAGAATGAAAAGCAGGAAGAAATACTTTCCATTATCTCATTAGATAAACCACTGACCTGGAAAATAGATCCAGGAAAGATAATTTAAGCATTATTGAACTACTTGAGAGTCATGATCCAAAAAAGATCCTGGGCATCATCTTTCAAAAAATTATCAAGAAAACCTTCCCTGTTATTTTAGAACCAGAGAGTAATTAAAAGTTGAAAGAGGACACTGATGACATCCTTAAAAATATTCCAAAAGTAAAACCCCTAGGAATATTGTAGCCAGATTCCAGAGTTCCCAGGTTAAAGAGGCAATATTACAGGGAGTCAGAAAGAAACAATTTGAGTATTATGGAAACACAAGCAGGATAACACAAGATGTAGCAGCTTCTACATTAAGGGATCAGAGGGCATGGGATATGATATTCCAGAGCTCAGAAGAGCGAATTTTGAAATCAAGAATTATTTATCCAGCAAAACTAAGTACAAGATTTCAGGGGGGGAAATGGACATTTCAAGAAATAGAGAACTTTCAAGCATTCCTGATGAAAAGACCAGAGCTGAATAGAAAATTTGACTATCAAATACCAAAATAAAAAGTAACATGCAAAGATAAACAAGGAAGAGAAACAATAAGATATTTATTAAAGTTGAACTGTTTAGATTGATACATGGAAAGATAATATGTGTAACTCATGAAACCTTCTTCAGTATTATGGTAGTTTCAAGAAATATGAATAGAAAAGGATAGATACATAAATAGATGGATGAATGGTAATGATACATAATGAGTTTAATATGAAGGGATGCTATCTAAAAAAATAAAATTAAGCAAGAGATAGAATGAGGTAAATAATCTTACATAAAATAGGTAAAATAAAGGTTTTACAAGAAGGGGAGAGGTGAGAGGGAATAAGTGAATCTTATTCTCATCAGATTTGAATTAAGGTGAGAATTATGTACACAAGCTATTGAGTATTTTACCCTACAGGAAGGTGAAAGTCAAGGGGATAAGGGAGAGTGGAGTGACAGTATGGAGGACAGAATGGAAGTGGGGGTAGTCAGAAGCAACCACTTGTGAAAATGAACAGGGTCAAAGGAGAAAATGGAATAAGTGGAGGGGCAGGATAGGACAGAGGGAAACATAGTTAGTATTGCACAACATGACAATTATGGAGGTGTTTTTGCATGACTACATTTAGATAAGCTATATTGAATTGCATCTTTTCAATGAGGGTGGGTGAGGAGGAAAGAAGGGGGAGAATTTGGAACTCAAAGTTTTAAAAACAGACCTTAAAATAATTTTACATGCAACTGGGAAATAAAATTTAAAAGCAATGGGCTATAGAAATTACCCTATAGAAAAGTAATGGGAAAGGAGTGGAAGGGGAGTGACAGAAGGGAGGGCAGACTGTGGGAAGGAGGTTATCAGAATTCACATCATCTCACAGTGGGGGAGGGAAAAGATAGGGAGAAAATTTAGAACTCAAAGTCTTGTGGAAATGAAGGTTGAGAATAAAAAAAAAATGTAATTAATCTAAAGCAAAGTATTTGCTTCTGATTACTACCTCCTTCCATTTACCCTCCCTTCCAATGCTCCTTCTTACTCCCTTTCCCCTACTTTCATGTGGGGTAACAAGGATTTCCATAGCCAATTAAGTGTGCATGTTATTCCCTCCTTAAGCTAATTTTGATGAAAGAAAAGTTTATTCTCTGGTTTTTTCATCAAGAATGCTTGAAAGTCCTCTATTTCCTTGAATGCCATTTTCCTTGATAGGTGATTCTTGGTTTTAATCTTATCTCCTCTGAACTATGGAATATCATATCCCCTATCCTCTGATCCCTTATTGAAGAGGCTGTTAAATCTTGTGTTATCCTGATTGTGTTTGTGCAGTACTTGAATTCTTTCTTTCTGGATGCTTGCAAAAATTCCTCCTTGACTAGGAACTCCGGAATTTGGCTACAATATTCCTAGGAGTTTTCCTCTTGGGATTTCTTTAAGGATGTGATCAGTGGATTCTTTAACTTTCTAGTTTAATAAAGTAGTCTAATAAACTAGTTTATTCTAGTTCTAGAATATCAAGGCAGTTTTCCTTGATGATTTTTTGAAAGATGATGTTTAGGCTCTTTTTTTTTTATCATGGCTTTCAAGTACTCTAACAATTTTTAAATTTCCCCTCCTGGATCTATTTTCCAGGCCAGTGGTGTTTCCAATGAGATATTTCACATTTATTCTATTTTTACATTTTAGGTTTTTTTATAATGTTTTGATTTCTCATAAAGTTATTAGATTCCACTATCTCCATTCTAAATTTTAAGGAAATATTTTCTACACTAAGCTTTTGGTTCTCCTTTTGTATTTGATCAATTCTGTTTTTTCAGACATCCTTCTCATTGGCTTTTTGGACCTCTTTGTCATTTAGGTAAGTCTCTTTTTTAATTTATTATTTTCCTCAGCATATTTTGGGTCTCCTTTAGCAATCTGTTGATTCATTTTTCATGATTTTCTTTCACCTCTTTCATTTCTCTTACCAATTTTTGCTCTACTACTCATTTGCAAAATTTTTTTGAGCTCTTCCATGTCCTGTGACCAATTCACATTTTCTTAGAGGCTTGCATGTAGTGAGTTTGAATTCCTTCTTCTGTCGTATGTTTTAATCTTCCTTGTCACCAGAATAAGTCTTTGCTTATTTTCTGAGTCAATTAGTTGACTTTTTAACCCTTTGTTAAGGTAAGATTCTACTTCTAGTGAGGAGGGTGTACTATCCCAAGCTTCATATATCTCATGAAGCTTTTTTCAGAGATATTTCTTGGGAACTGTAAATTTTCAATTCTTCCAAGATGGCATGATCAAAGAAGAAGTGACCTCTCTCTTTGTCTGTGCTCTAGACTATGTGTGACCACAAGCACTCTTTCCTATTTTGAGACTTCTACTCTTGCCATAAGCCCTACCACACCATCATTCCTCCTTGCCAATGGACTACCACCCAGTACTCCAACCTATATCTACGCACTAGTAAAGCAAGTGAATTCTGCTTCAGTATCAGTAAAGAGATCCCTGAAATCT
>JAJHZJ010000516.1:509515-514515 GCA_023548195.1 Bettongia penicillata ogilbyi | reverse complement strand
ATTCCTAACATGACATAATGCTGGCAAGATCAGTCAGTCTAAAGTTTTAATGCACAAATAAATTGAAAATAAATAAAAAAAAATAATAGGAAAGTATTTCTCCAAAGTAATTTAACTGCCCTTCAGCAATTTCTTCTGATCTTGTAGCAGCACAAAAAAAAAGAAAAAAAAAAAACACAAACCAATATTGAGAAAAAAAAAATCTGCTAAAGTATATTCAAAGAAATACTGCAAACTAGTTGGCAAACCTGGGCAAAAACCTCCATCTCCAGATTCCCAGTCTAAAACATGACTACATAATCACATTGTCTTTCATTGAACCTCTCTGTGGGTGACTATAAATGTGAATTAATAAGTTCATAAAGTGGAAAAAGCTTCTCAAAGAAAAGGATGGTGCCTTTTGAACATAAATTAGAATTGTTGTGTAGGTTGTGTTATTCAAAAAAGGCAATTAATGCAAAATCCTAAAGAAAATCTTTCATTTGCTACAGTCAAGAATGGGAGGAAAATTGAAATAGATATGAAATCTAAAGTAGCCCTATTTTATGTAAATTTATGTATGAAACAAAATACGTTTCAATGAAATTTTCTGGGATTTAATTTGATTTTGGTTCCGATACATATTTTGACCATTCTTCTTTCAAAGAAAAGGCAAACAACTACAGATAAAGCAAGTCATTAATTATTTAATATGCATCTATCCAATTTTCCGATATATTATTTTCAAGAAATATTGATTCCTTAGTTTTATATGTGTATGTGTATATTATATATATACATATACATGTACATATATATACACACACATCTACACATACATGCATGTATGTATATTCACTCATATTTAATATATATACACACATATGTATATATTTGTATGTGGTTTTTCATTGTTATTTTTTACAATGAAGAAAGGCACAATATGCAAAATCTCTTTCATTCCAAAGACTAACTAGTGATCCCCTTTGCATCTGGCTCCTCAGATCCATAGTATTTTCTCTTAAATAAATAGCGATTAAAAATTCCTCTTAAAGATTTAAATATAAAGGGAATGACAACACAGTGGTGATATTATAAAAATCTGGCCAACAATTAATTTAAAAAATGTTCTAAAATTAATTCTCTTTTGGTAAATTTCTCTTACTAAACTTTTAACCTTTTGAAATCATAATAAGAAAAATAATCAAACTAAGTTCTTAATGAAACTTTGATCAAATAATCAAGTTAACATCCTGTCTGTCAAGACACATTGCTGAATTTTTTCCCTGATTAAATCACTAACAGTTTAATAAACAATATTTTTAAACTAATAAGCCTAATTCTGTGAAAAGTGGTGGGTGTCATCAGTTTGATATATGTATGCAAATATATCTGCCAAGAAATTTCCTTTGATGTGATGTCAGCCCTTAGAGTTGAGGACTTACATCTAATCAGGAAATAATAGAAAAAAAAATTCATTCAACCTGAAGAAACATTTTTTTTTTATTCAGCTTGTGTAGTCACAATCTATATTCTGTACTGAAATCCTCTTTTGGTGACTTGAGCCTTATTTTTCTAGAATAGTTCTACATAGATATATTTATGTATGCATGCATGTATATTTGCATATGCATGCAGACATAAGCATGTGTGGCACATAGTCTCTGTGTTAAGCACTAGGAATACAAAAACAAAGAGAAGAAAACCTCTGTCCTTAACACGCTTACAATATATAAATAAGTATATGCAAAGCAAGTCACACATATTGTAAGTGAGTAATAATTAAGATAGGTAAAACCTTGAAATTATCACATATATATAGATATGCATATATATGTATGCAGATTGAATATCTGTATGATCTACATATGTATTTATAGCTTTCTTTCTTCTTTTGCCTTACCTAACAAATTATGAAAGAGTTAATGCATGATACATATGTGTATATGTTCATTTGTTCTTATATATGTACATATATGTGTGTATTTGCATGTGGTGCATATGTGAACATCTATTTAAATACATGTTTAAAACGGACCTGTGATTTCACTGAAGAAACTAATGAGGAAACTCCTTTTAACAATGCAGATTGAAATCTGCTCAGAAACTTTGTTTTAGATATTTGCCAGGTAAACTTAAAAGGTTATCAGTTTCCCAGGATCACATACACATATTCGTTACTTATCAGAGATAAGACTTGAATCCAGATCTGAGTTCAAGGTCAGTTCTCTATATGCGACCTTATACTGCCTCTCCTTTCAAATAATCTGTTTAATTTCTTAAGATAAGCATTCTCTTGCCCTGTGTAGTTTTGACTAGGAAGTAATTCATAGAATGGAATGATTTTCTTCAATATTTAGTTACTCTTTGAAAATATATGATCGTATTTGTCATATGTCCACATTTGTGGGTAATGTTTACAAAATGGAACAATCTGTGTCGTTGCTCAATTAAGATTTGAAAATGTAAACTTTTTCTCTCTTCCTGGAAACAAAATTCATAAAGTTACAGAAAGGAGGAACAAAAAAAATGTTGCTAAACATGATATTGCATACTTTGAAGATATCCTTTTTGCATGAAACATGTGAGTTAGTATAAAGAACTTTATCTGAAATGACTGCTTAATTCTAGCTATGATTCTGTCTTACCATATGCATGGGCAATTGGTTATGAGCCATCATAAGTACAAAGCATTGAGTACAGAACACTTAGAGATGATGGAGGATAAAGCAAAGAATGGAATGACAGTTTTGATTATGATCTGCTTTTCATGCTAGTAGCTATTAGAACAATTCGGGTTAGAATCATATGATACCACCTTATGCAATCCCATGTTATGATATATATAATATATTGTTTGTTGGGTTCTAGAACTTTAATCCACTTTATGTTTATCATCCATTTTGTGTGCCATGAAGAACACCACTAGCCATTTTAATGAGATAAACTTCATTTATAGTGTTATGTCTACAATTCTCTTGTTTCAAATAATAAACAATTTTGATACATATATATGTGTATATATATACACATACATATATATGTATATACACATACATACATACATGCACATATATAATTATAACTGTGATGAGAATATCTCATATTTAATTTATTCTTAAAGTGTTTCTTAGTATCTACTCTTGAATAGCTTTACTTCTCAATTAGCCTTCAGAGTTTTGCTCTTTAATGAGTACTATTCCAAAGAATCTCCCAAGAGAAACTAATTATTTGCATTTTTGATATTGATCTCCCTCTTTCTTTTTCTTAACAAAGAGGAGTAATGTTCTTACAGGACAGAAAATTATTCATTATTTCCTTCTAGTATGAGAATTACTAGAAGCATATCAATTTGTAATTTACACATCAAGTACCTAAGTGAATTGAAAAAAAGTAGATTTCTAAAAACATTAAATAAAGTCCCACCCTAATTTGCATTGATCATGCTTACCTATTAAATCTGTAACTAACAATAGACTCTTCCTAAGCAGAGGAAGACTCTTCTATATTCAAATGACCTACTATAAAATGTATGAGAAAGAAATCTCATGGTTATTGGTATTCCTAGCCCTTCTTCTTTGCTCAAAAGCACAACACAATAAAGGGAATTTTGTGTCTCATCATTAAATTCACAGTTTATATATTCACATCCCGTATTTCAATATTTGTACCCAGGTGAGAAAATTTTGAGACAATAATTTTTAACAAAAATCTTAAATGATAGAAAAAATAAAAAATTAAAATCATCTTACTTCTCTCAATAGAATATTATTATATTGAAATAGTTTATTCTTCATTTTCAACATTAACTTTCATAAGTTTTAAATTTTCTCCCCTTCTTTCCCTCTCTCTCTCCCCAAGTTGGCTTGCAATCTGATATAGACTTTCTATATAGAAATTCCTATACAAGAATCTATTAAATGCATTTTCATATCAGTCATGTTGCATAGAAGACTTATAATGAACGAGAGAAACCATGAGAAAGAAAACAAAACAAATCAATCTGGGATCCATTTCAATTCAATCTTGAAAGCATATCAATAACATGATACTTTCTATGGAATCATGGCCCTGCTAAGAATCTCATCTCGGGGAATGGGAGGTGGTGGAAATTGCTATCTAGATACTTTCTATCATATTCAAGTCAAGTAATCTTCTGGGAACAAAGGCAATTCTTTTTGCACAATGCGACTTTCTTCATAGCATGAAATAACCATGGCAAATCACATACACACATTTCCATATATGTGCGCATATACATATGCATATATGTATATCCTAAGAGTCTCCATATATGTGTGCATATACATATGTATATATGTGTATCCTAAGAGTCAATATTTTTGGAGAATAACATAGGCTAGCAAACTGAATCAGTGTACATTAGGTAATGACTTATCTGTAGGTATTCTCCCTTTCTTTGAAAGAAAGATGTTCAAAATACATATCAAACAACAAATAAAATTAAATCCCATAAAATTTCATTAAAATGTGTTTCATTGCATACACAAATTTATTTGAAACAGTTGTCTACACAAAAGGCATTTTTAATATAAATATATTTTTTACAAAACAGATAAATATATAAATGTGATTCATACTATCAATAATACTGAACTTGGTGGAATCAGAGAGTGAAAGATCATGTTTGAATTCAAGTTCTCACCCTGATTCTTTCTGTCTCTGGATTCCCTTTGAATTTTTGTTCTGATCCTCCCTTTCTGGGTCCAAATTTGTGTCTGTTGACCCCACATGTAGCCCCATCCCCCAAATGACACACTTTCAAGTTAATATTCCTAGGATCTTAATACCATTATTAGAAGTGGAGAGGACCATAATGGCCATCTAGTAAAATCCTTCCCTTCCCTTTACTTCTCTTCCCTTCCCTTATCCAATTTCTAATCACCCCCCAAAAGAAAGATTTACCATTATTTTTTGTACAAGTACGTCCTCTTCCTTATTCTTTAAAATTTGTTTGAGATGCAGACCCAGTGGTATTGCTGAGCGATATGCATGGTTTT